>CM046952.1:67091186-67547523 GCA_025698515.1 Gossypium sturtianum
GCAACTGAAGGCATTGTGTTAGGCCATCACATCTCTAGTCAAGGCATTCAAGTAGACAAAGCCAAGGTGGAAATCATTGAGTAATTACCTCCACCAACAAATGTGAAAGGTATTCGTAGTTTTCTTGGGCATGCGGGGTTTTACCGAAGGTTTATTAGAGATTTTTCAAAAATTACAAAGCCCTTATGCTCATTGGTGGAACAGAATCAAAAATTCTTCTTTGACAGTACATGTCTAGATGCCTTTGTTCAGTTAAAAAATAGCTAGTGAATGCACCCATTTTCATTGCACCAGTTTGGTCTCAACCTTTTGAAGTTATGTGCAATGCAAACGACTTTGCTGTGGGTGCGGTTCTAGGACAACGAAAGGGAAAAATATTTCACGCCATCTATTATGCTAGCAAAACTCTTATCGAGGCTCAATTTAATTATACCACCATAGAGAAAGAATTGTTGGCTGTAGTCTTTGCTTTTGACAAGTTTCGTTCCTATATTGTCGATGAAAAGGTTACTGTATTCCCTGATCACTCGGCGTTGAGATATCTCTTTGCGAAAAAGGATGCCAAACCAAGACTGATATGCTGGATATTACTGTTGCAAGATTTTGACATTGAGATAAAAGACCGTAAGGGTTCAGAGAATCAAGTTACAGACATCTATCTTGATTGGAAGTTGGCAGCGAAGACGGAAACTTACTTCAAATTGTCGACGCATTCCCAGATGAGAAGTTATTTACTGTAGATGCAACTCCTTGGTATGTGAATTTTGTAAATTATCTAGTGTGTCGAAAACTCCCATTGGGTGTCACAGGCCATAAAAAAAAAGATTTCTTTGTCATGTACTAAAGTATCATTGGAACGAGCCATATTTATTCAAGGTATGTAATGGCAATATCATTCGACGTTGTGTTCTGGAAGAGGAGATGCTTTCAATCCTGAAGCATTGTCATGATGCTCCTCATGGAGGTCATTTCGAAGGTATGAGAACTGCTGCTAAAGTTCTCCAATCAGGATTCTACTGGCCGTCATTGTAACACCCGTCACCTGTATTCAACGCTGGAATAGGGTTACAGAGTATTACCAGACTTATAACACATATAATCGTACTTTTCTCATACAATCATTATTCAATCTCAATCAATAGCCTACGAGGCCTTAAACATGCTTTTAGAGTGGTTCAGGACTAAACCAGTAACATATAAAACTTTCACGAAACTTTGAAAATTTTACTCAAAACAGAGGACACACGCCCGTGTGGCCAGGCCGTGTGTCTCACACGGCCATCAGACATGCCCGTGTCACTAGCCTGTGAAAACAGGGGGTACATACTGACTTGGGCCACACGGCCAACCACACGCCCATGTCTCTAGCCCGTGTGCCCTTCGAAGTGGCCACACATGCCCGTGTGCCAGGCCTTGTGCTAGGCCATGCCAAACCTGTAGGGTATACTGACTTATGCAACACGCCCAAGTCACACGCCCGTGTGCTAGGATGTGTGCAAATTAGGGGGTATACTGACTAATACCACACTGCCAGTCACACGCCCGTGTGTGAGACCGTGTGGAGCATACTTACTTTAATTTAATATCAACACCAGGGGACACACGGCCGTGTAACATGACCGTGTGTCACACACGGCCGAGACACACGACCGTGTCTCTGCCCGTGTGGACAAAAATAGGCTTTTTGCCACCCTATTTTTTACATGCATACACAAGCATAATTTGCAACATTTTATAACCCAATAGGCAGCCATTCCATAACATTTCATACACATATTATACCGATTCAACATAGTAATCAAATACCTAATTAATAACATGCATTTTCCATTCATATGCCTACTACATATCAAAACAACATTTGCATATTTCCATTCCACCCACTACTTGCCAAAACATACCATAGTTAAATACTTATACACAACCAAAACATTATAACAATTTAAGCCAAATCACACGGCTTTATCTTAAACCAACATGTGCCAAAATCTCTATCTCAAATAGCCATAACTATCATCTTATAACTAGCCTATACATGCCATATTTACCTATACCCATGAGTTCAAAGGTACCAATCGGCAACTAGATAGTGTGATGCGTATCTTCGACTTTATCCGAATCGAGCGAGCTACCGAAACTCTATAAAACATGGAAAATAAAAAGAGTAAGCTTTATAGCTTAGTAAGCCCGTATAATTAAGAATTTAACTTACCATTTATACATAATCAAACAAATAAACAAAGTATATCAAATTCGCTTGCCAAATGCCTATACACAAACATTCATCAATATGTTAGTCTCATAAATATATATAATCAACCTTTATCTCAATTTCATACATCAATGTATTATATCAAATTCATATATCATGTACATCATTTGTAACATTTCACTCTCAATCATATAAACAGTAATTCATTCGATAACAATAACTCATCCGTCTAAACAGTACTTTATCCATATAACAATAATTCATTCGATAACAGTAACTCATTCGTCTAAACAGTACTTCATCCATATAACAGTAATTCATTCGTATAACACATAGCTTTTTCACATAACCAATAACAAAATTTATGCCCGTTGAACCTATTAGAATATCAAGGGATACTCGGGTGATATACATTACGTATATAAATCAGTAATCCGTTAATTCATTTTTATTTCTGCTCTTTCGAGCTATGATCAGTAAGCTCCTCCTGAGCTGATGGACAATAAGCTCTATTGAGCTGAAATGGTAAGCTCTTACGAGCTGAAAACAGTAAGCTCTGACGAGCTAATATACCGGTAAGCTCATACGAGATGTGGTGAGTCTGCAACAAATGCAGGAGCTCGACCAAAACGGTAACCCTAATGACATGTCACTCGTATCCTACGAATTTATACGGTTCAAATGGGGCTCGATAACCATCAGTCTATATCAAATAGGCATTCGTATTCCAAGTATATAAATTTCTCAATTATATACATACATTTCAAATAAATACAAGTATTTAAAAGTTTGATTTTAATTATACGAACTTACCTCGTTCGTTGTAACAACAAATTAGGTTGACTAATCCGATACTTTGTTTTCCCTCGTTCGAGATCCAAATCTCATTTATCTCAATCTATATAATATCAAATTTTACTTATTTAATCATCATTTCATTCAATTTAGCATAATTTACACATTTTGGAAAAATTACATTTTTGCCCCTATTATTTCACATTTTTTTCAATTTAGTCATTATCACATAAAATCACAATTCATTCAATTTAATACAAATTCATGATGGCCGAATATTACCCATTCTCCTATCAGCCCATATTTTTCATTTATTCACACTTTTACCCACATAATTTTACAATTTCACAAATTAATCCCTTTTTGACATTTTTGTCAAAATATCACTTTACAAAACTAGTAAATCTATCAATAAACCTTCGTAATCTATCATCAATATCAATTTACTCAAACATTCAACAATGGAAACATGTTAAATCTTTAACAGTTTCAAAATCGAAGGTACGGACCAGCTAGAATACAAAGCAACGATCTCAAAAAAGGTAAAAATCATTAAAAACCGAGCAAAAATCATACCTTAATTGAAGAAATTAAAGTTGCCGAATGTTGAAGACAAAAATGGCTTCTTTCTCTTATATATTCGGCTAGATGAAGATGACAATAAAAAAAATTGGATTTTGTTTAATTATTATATCATTTATTAACCATTTACCATTTTAACCTTAAAATTAATTCAAATTTTCATTTATGCACAACCATTAACATCCACTAACATACTAATGGTATATATACCACTTAAGGACCTAAACTTTAAGGTTCTATAGCTATTTAACACCATTAGCTAATAGAACAACACTTTTGCAATTTACACGATTTAGTCCTTTTTATCAAATTGACCTATCAAATGATAAAATTTCTTAACGAAATTTTCACACCAACATAATATCATATTGTAAACATTAAAATAATAATAAAATAAATATTTTGACTTCAAATTTGTGGTCTCAAAACCACTTTTCTGATCTGACCCAAAAACGGGCTATTACAACTCTCCCCTTAGGGATTTTCGTCCCCGAAAATCTTACCAGTGAATAGGTTAGGTATTTGCTTTCTTATAACCTTATCAATTTTTCACATAGCCTCAGATTTCTCAAATCTTTAATCTCACGAGCTAAGATTCCGATATGTCCTTCGCTATACGTCATATCAAGCTGAATTTCAACTTCTGAAAGAGATATTATATACAAAAGGTCAAATCTGAATCCTCGCATCATAGATATAAGAAACACATTATGGATCTTCTCAAGTTCTGACAGTAATAGAAGTTGAAACAGCCACTGGCTTTATTTTCTCAATAATCCCGTACGACCCGATGGATCACGAACTCTACTTCTCTTTATAGCTAATTCGAGAAATTCTATTCTCACAGCAATACTTTCACAAACACTCAGTTCACTAACTGAAATTCAATGCTTTTATGTGTCAAATCTGCATACGTTTTCTATCAATCAAATCATGTTGTAATCAAGCTATTCGAATTACTTTCACTTTTTCTTCAATTTCTCTATTGAAATCAATCTCGTGAATCTCTTTCTTACAAAGCTCGATCCAAAAAAAAACGAAATTCGGTAATTGCAATCATACAATACTTCATACAATGCCATCTTTATTAATATGCTCAAATTCAACCAACAGTAATTGTCTTTCACATTCTAAAATACATAACAATTCATATCTTCAAGAATTTGAATCACTTTCTTATATTATCCACCAGTTGGAGAATGAAATGCGGTGTTACAATGCAATCTCATACCCAAAATTTACAGTAGTTTTCTTTAGAAACTCAATATAAGCCTCGGATCTCTATCCAAAATAATGGAGACTTGCACTCTGTAAAAACTGAGAATTTCAAAAATGTATAACTTAACTAGTCTATCAAGAGAGAAATTATGCGTACTGAGATAAAATGTATAGACTTCTTCAATAATCAACAATTGTTCAGATAACATCTTCCTTTTACAAAATCCAATGAAATTCTATTTCATCTCCACTCAGATAATAATACAGACTGTAACAGTCCCGAAGGTACTTGATAATCAGCTTTAACCTGTTGATAAATTAGACATTTGGATACAAGTCAGAAGTATCACATTTCATACTCATTCACCAGAAAAACTATCTCAGATTATTTTACATCTTAGTATTTCCCAAATAAACCTATAATTACCACTGTGAGCTAGATATAACAATTGTCGTATAATCTATGGATTTCTCGGTACACGAACTTTGTCTCGAAACAATAATTAATCATCGGTTCCAATCTGAAGCTCTAAATTAGAAGTCAATTCATGTTGAACTCTTTTAACTTTCAATTCACTGATACATTTCTGAGCTTCACAAAATCACAGAATAAACATCAATTTAGCTTTTAACTCAGCTAATATCTATCCATCATCCGATAAGATCAATCGCGTATTCATCGCTTGTAAAGCACACAAAGATTTCTTGTTCAAAATATCCGTGACTATAATCGTTTGTCCAGGATGATAACCAATTACTAGCTCAAAATCTTTCGACAGTTCAAGCCATCACTATACATTCTTGTACTAAAACACACTCCAAACCATTCAATGACGCATGACTGAAAATCATAAAATCTTTACCTGATTCAGGCTGAACCAAAACTGATGCTTCAGTTAACAGTGCTTTCAACTGTTTATAACTTTATTAACATATATTAAACCAAATCAAACTTCGCCCAAATGAAAACTTCAACAATCGAAAAAAATTTAATTTACAATAATATTTCTCAAATAGAACCGTTCTGATAGATATAATTATGTATCATGTCTTCTAAAATATGAATTCTTTATTCAGACTATCCATCTATTTATCCGTGAACGCACAAAATTTATTTCCGGACTCAAGGATAAACTTAAACACATATAACTGAATTAACCTTTCAAACAAATGACCCAATCAAACTAAACAACTGAATCGATCTTGGCTGTCAAACAATAACTTTTCAAAGAAAACCTTTCTTCTTGTTTTCAAGATAACTCATATATACAATTTATCACAATTTTTTCATGATACTAGTCATAGATCTTCTTAAAAACTGCATAATTCAAATATGACATAACATTCTGTCTTTACTCATTGACATATAACAAGATTTGCCTGGAAGTGATAACTATTATACAAATTTGAACTTGATCTTCTATCGTCTATGCTTTTTCTGATTTCAATTCCCTTTCAAGAAAACCAGAAAGGATTATATAATAAAGCTTTCTCAACTTTAATCATCAAATCATTGTATTATACAGAAGCCACCTCCGTTAGACAAGAATCATAATGCCATAATAAAACCGACATCTTAACCATATAAATAGATAATATCCCAGGTGTTAATAATGTATTTTAAACACAAAAGAAAATCAAATATAGTTTCAACAGAAATGAATGCGAAAACATAACCTCTGTAAATTTGATGACAATTCCACTGTACTCCCATGATACAACCAGAAATTATAATCATAATAGATATATATATTCATCTCCGTCAAAAGAATATCTCTTGCAGATAATCACATAAAATCATAATAAAATCGAGGTAGCAAAATCTTAAGGTATGGAACTATACAGAAATTCTGAAAATTACAACCCATATAGAATGATAAAGATCTTTATGATATCCCAGAGAAATTCCAGAAGAAAACATCACTCATAAGCACTGAAATCAACTGTGACAGAAGCAATATAATCTTCATGTATTTTCAACAAAATAATAACCAGTAAAAATAGAATAGTATCATCATATGGATTTTACCATCAACTTTTCTATCAACACAATGGAATAGAATACTAGGGAAAGATAGAGCAATGCCGATCATAACCCAAATAGACCAACAATGCTTTCATCTATCAGTATGTTTAGCTAGTGTTCTCATACGATAAGAGTTTCATTTGAAAATAAATAGCCACATATACCTCTGAGAATAATTGATCACATAGAATACCTAGAATAGATCATTATAAGCTATTCAACTATATTATTGTACTCAGATATCTTTACAATTCAAACATTATTCCACTGTCTAATTCTGTCATTATTGATTCCTCTTTATCCCATCACTAACAGAAATCAATTAAGTTGAACTCCCAGTTAATACATTCTTTAGATATCATACCTGAATATTTTGTTTCATCGAAGTCAACTTCTTCTTTAATAATGAATTTGCATAATCCCCATAGCCTTCAAAACGATCCGATATCTCTTCTAGTACTGTATTTGCTGTTGACTCATTCTCTTATCTAACCACAGTATTAATCCTTCAATCACGGAACTCTGTAATTCCACACTTGTGAGCTTATTCAATCTAAATCTTACAGATTTCATTGTAACACTATACTAATAAAGGGTGAGGGTTGTAAAGCCTCAAATTTAACTCTCACATATACATGCACATAACATAACATTTATCAATAACATAATATTATGAACCTTTATTCATACCTTTATGAATTTCAACTCATCATAAACACATTTTCACTCAAATATTTGAGTACCACTTTCTGCACTATCAGAATTAGCTCGATTGGAAAGCATATCTATCTAATTAAAATATTTTTTGTCAGAGTCGGTAGATATCACACTATCACAGGTTCTATATGGCATGTATAGCTAGACTCACATATGCTACACTAGTTCTACAATCGACTAAATCGTAGCTCTGATACCATAAAAGTAACATCCCTCACCTGTATTCAACGCCGGAATAGGGTTACGGAGCATTACTGGACTTATAACACACTTAACGGTACTTTTCTCAAGCATTCAATCATTTCATACAATCATCATTCAATCTCAATCAATTAGTCCCTTATAATACCCTACGAGGCCTTAAACATGCTTTTAAAGCGGTTCAGGACTAAACCGGTAACTTATAAAACTTTCAAGAAACTTTTTAAATTTTACCCAAAACAGAGGACACACGCCCGTGTGGCCAAGCCATGTGTCTCACACGGCCATCAGACACACCCGTGTCACCAGCCGTGTGAAAACAGGGGGTACATACTGACTTGGGTCACACGACCAACCACATGCCTGTGTGTCTAGCCCGTGTGCCCTTCGAAGTGGCCACACACGCCCGTGTGCCAGGCCGTGCCAAACCTGTAGGGTATACTGACTTATGCAACACGTCCAAGTCAGACTCCCGTGTGTTAGGTCATGTGCAAATTAGGGGTATACTGACTAATACCACACAGCCAGTCAAACGCCCGTGTGTGAGATCGTGTGGAGTATACGGAATTCAATTTAATATCAACACCAGGGGACACACGGCCGTGTAATATGATCGTGTGTCATGTACGGCCGAGACACACGCCTGTGTGGACAAAAATAGGCTATTTGCAAAGCTATTTTGCCACACTATTTTTTACATGCATACACAAGCATAATTTGTAACATTTTATAACCCAATAGGCAGTCATTCCATAACATTTCATTTACATATTATACCAATTCAATATAGTAATAAAATACCTAATTAATAACATGCATTTTCCATTCATATGCCTACTACATGTCAAAACAACATTTGCATATTTCCATTCAACCTACTACGTGCCAAAACATACCATATTTAAATACTTATATACAACCAAAACATTATAACAATTTAAGCCGAATCACATGGATTTATCTTAAACCAACATGTCCCAAAATCACTATCTCAAATAGCCATAACTATCATCTTATAACTAGCCTATACATGCCATATTTACATATACCTATGAGTTCAAAGGTACCAATCGGAAACTGGATAGTGTGATGCGTATCTCTGACTTTATCCGAATCGAACGAGCTACCGAAACTCTATAAAATATGGAAAAGAAACAGAGTAAGCTTTATAGCTTAGTAAGCCCGTATAATTAAGAATTTAACTTACCATTTATACATAATCAAACAAATAAACAAAGTATATCAAATTCGCTTGCCAAATGCCTATACACAAACATTCATCAATATGTTAGTCTCATAAATATATATAATCAACCTTTATCTCAATTTCATACATCAATGTATTATATCAAATTCATATATCATGTACATCATTTGTAACATTTCACTTTCAATCATATAAACTGTAATTCATTCGATAACAGTAACTCATCCGTCTAAATAGTACTTCATCCGTATAACAGTAATTCATTCGATAATAGTAACTCATTCGTCTAAACAGTACTTCATCCATATTAAAGTAATTCATTCGTATAACACATAGCTTTTTAACATAACCAATAACAGAATTTATGATACAGTCTGCCTCGTGAAGATTCAAATTGTATGCGAGTTGCCCAATCGTCTACGAGGAGTAAATCAAGCTTTCGGGAATTAATAGTAAAATATGGATGTAAATATATTAAAGTTGCGGAAGCTATCAAAGGAATGATAATTGAGAAAGTTATGGGAATGAATTTGTAATGTAAATGGCTAGTTGATAAGTGGGTAGGTTTGGTTTAGGATAGAAGTGAAGAAGATGGTAAAATAGGATAGTTGGTGGAAATGGTAAAATGAACTTGAAAATGATTCAAGACAAGTTAGTGTCACCACAATTTCTATATGGTTCAAGGTAGAAATATGGAAATCGAGTATGGACCAAGACCCATTATCAAAAAAGATAAGAACCGTTGGTATAATTTGATGGATGAGAAACGATTGACGCCACAAGCAAAACTTGATAAGTCAAAGATGAAACTCGTACGAAAATGAAGAGGAGATAAACTCACTCAATGAACAAAAGTCCATATAATTTGATTAAAGTTCTAAAAGTTGTAACATTTACAAATGAAAATAACAAATATTTATAGCCAACTGAAGGAGTTAGCCGAATGGTCATAGCTTAAAGGATAAGTAAAAATTAAACTAAAATAAGCTAGAAAAATCTAGAATAAAGTCTCTTAGTGTCTTGGCAAATTTCGGCTGAATGTGGCCTTGATGTGCTTGCAAATTCATTTGGATGTATATGGCATCAATGGCACTCTAATGGATGGGTTTCTAGAAGATTAATTGTCCCAAAAATTTGTCCAAGTCCATGTGCAGCCTTTGGGAATGTTAATGGGCAGCTTTCTAGAAGGGAAAATGAATTTTAAGTCACTAGAAGATGCATGCAGCAGCTAGGTACATCCCATGCAATAATTGAGCTATTAATTTGGTCTCTTTTGGCTAAAAAGTGTCCAGCAATAAGGGAGAACGTGAGTAGCCCTCTTGGATATGTAAATTCAGCCATTTGGGACATTTTGAAGACATCTTAATGAAGAAGAAAGTGGCCAAACGAATTTGGATAGCAAAGGAGCTGAAAAGGCTTGTCTAGGTTCGGCCAACATTGGGGATAAGTTGCACCTTTTGTTTGAAGAATTTCCAGCATTTAAACATGTCTTTGAATGGCTTGCAAGTGTTAAATTCAGCAATTAAAACTCCCTTGGACGTTCATGACTCCAACCATGAATGTATTTCTTCATTCGTTGAAACTGGCTGTTCATGCATCATGCATTTAACTCCTCCATGCATGTGTCTTCATGGAATTATTTTTTTAACCAAATAGGCACCTTGATAATCCAAAAATCAGCAGCATTTAACCATGCTTCCAACCGTCCATGCACCCACAAAATACATGGATGTATTCGGCCAAGTACAATGCACCTAGGTGCATGTATCTCTTAATTGCTTCATGTACATTCTACTGTACCTACAAAAAGGGTATGAATGCATATTAAATCAAGCCAAATGAATTGAATAACAATTAATCACGTCCAAGACACATCAATAGACACTTTGGACACATTAAACACACACTTAGCACACATACTAAATTCTAAGCAATTTCTATTTTAATGAAAAAATTCTGCACTTTAATTCTTAAATTAAAACACACTTAAAAGGTCAGAATAAAATGACACAAATTAAATTAGACTTAGGCAAATTAAATTTGACACTAAATAAAATATTTAGACACTTAACTTGCTGTAGAAAATTAAATAAATAAATTGTCCAATTTATTTAAAGCATTAAATTAAAAAGCAATCAGCTCAATGAGCTGGAGCGAGCTCGAGTGAGCTCAAATTGAGCTAGAATGAGCTGATCCAGCTCAATTTGGAAGTGCATAAAGATGCACATGAACTCCACGACACTTGGAACTTCGGGTTCGAGCTCGTTCAATTTGTAATATGTTGGTGCCCCGGGCGTGCCCATATAATTTATGCCCGTTGAACCTAATAGAATATCAAGGGATACTCGGGTGATATACATTACGTATATAAATCAGTAATCCATCAATTCATTTCCATTTCCGCTCTTTCAAGCTATGATCAGTAAGCTCCTCCTGAGCTGAGGGACTGTAAGATCTATTGAGCTGAAATGGTAAGCTCTGACGAGCTGAAAACAGTAAGCTCTTACGAGCTGATATATCGGTAAGCTCATACGAGCTGTGGTGAGTCCGCAACAAATGCAGGAGCTCGACCAAAACGGTAACCCTAGTGACATGTCACTCGTATCCTATGAATTCATACAGTTCAAACGGGGCTCGGTAACCATCAGTCTATATCAAATAGGCATTCGTATTCCAAGTATATCAATTTCTCAATTATATACATACATTTGAAATAAATACAAGTATTTAAAACTTCAATTCTAATTATACAAACTTACCTCGTTCGTTGTAACGACGAATTAGGTCGACTAATCCGATACTTTGTTTTTCCTCGTTCTAGATCCAAATCTCGTTTATCTCAATCTATATAATATCAAAATTTACTTATTTAATCATCATTTCATTCAATTTAGCACAATTCACACATTTTGACAAAATTACATTTTTCCCCTATTATTTAACATTTTTGCAATTTAGTCCTTATCACATAAAATCACAATTCATTCAAATTAATAAAAATTCATGCTGGCCTAATATTACCCATTCTCCTATCAGCCCATATTTTTCATTTATTCACACTTTTACCCACATAATTTTATAATTTCACAAATTAATCCCTTTTTGACATTTTTGTCAAAAAATCACTTTACAAAACTAGTAAATCTATCAATAAACTTTCATAATCTATCATCAATATCAATTTACTCAAACATTCAACAGTGGCAACATGTTAAATCTTTAACAGTTTCAAAATCGAAGGTACGGGCTAACTAGAATACAAAGCAACGATCTCAAAAACGTAAAAATCATTAAAAGCCGAGCAAAAATCACACCTTAAATGAAGAAATTAAAGTTGTCGAATGTTGAAGACAAAAATGGATTCTTTGTCTTGTATATTCGGCTAGGTGAAGATGACAATAAACAAAAATGGATTTTGTTTAATTATTATATCATTTATTAACCATTTACCATTTTAACCTTAAAATTAATTCAAATTTTCATTTATGCACAACCATTAACATCCAATAAAATACTAATGGTATATTTACCACTTAAGGACCTAAACTTTAAGGTTCTATAGCTATTTAACACCATTATCTAATAGAACAGCACTTTTGCAATTACGCGATTTAGTCTTTTTTATCAAATTGACCTATCAAATGATAAAACTTATTAATGAAATTTTCACACCAACATAATATCATACTGTAAAAATTAAAATAATAATAAAATAAATATTTTGACTTCGAATTTATGGTCTCGAAACCACTATTCTGATCTGACCTAAAAACGGGCTATTACAGTCATTATTCAAAGATGCCCATAATTTTGTGAATCAATGCAATAGGTGTCAGCGCATCGGTTCTATATCCTGACGCAATGAAATGTTGCAGCAGCCAATTATGGAGGTTGAATTATTCGATGTTTGGGGTATGGATTTTATGGGACCATTTCTGAGTTCATTTGGAAATCTTTATATATTAGTAGCTGTTGACTATGTCTCAAAGTGGGTTAAAGCTGTTGCAGTCCCAAAGGATGATGCAAAGACAGTGCTAAAAAATTTTCAAAATCATATACTCACCCGCTTTGGCACACCAAAGGCATTGATTAGTCACCAGGGTACACACTTTCATTGCAACCAAGTGGCAACCGCATTGAAGAGATATGGAGTTAATCATAGAATGGCTATTACTTATCATCTACAAACCAATGGTGTAACATCCCGATTTAGGGCCAGTCGGAATAGTGGTGCGAGACCACAAATTCGAGGTATATGAATGAGTTTTTGAGGTTTATGCTATGTATGCATGTTAGTGTGAAAGTTTCATGAAGCAATTTTGTGAAATTGCGGTTGAATTTTCCAAAAGGACTAAATTGCAAAAGTTGCAAAATGTGAGATTCTAGAAGCTATTTATGTGAAATAGCTTTAGAATATTAATTAGAGGTCCTTAAATAGCAATTTTTCCAATTTCTAATATTTGGACAAAATTGGGCATGGATGAGTTAAAATAAAAAGTTTATCAAAAAGGGCATTTTGGTCATTTATCAATTAAGTGATTAAAATAGGAGAAAAGATTACAAAATTCATTCATCTTCTTCTCCAAGGCTGCCGAAATTTTCAAGAGCCATTGTTAGGGTTCTTCAAATTTTTCAAGCTTGCTAGTAAGTGCATCTAGCCTCGTTTTTGATATTCTTTGTACTTTTGAAGTCCTTGTAGCATGAGTAATCTATTTTTAGCTATTTGATGAGCTATGATGGATGTTAAAAAATGTGGCCATGTAAGACATGCATGTATTTTGATGTTTTATGGAAGATTATGAAAGCTTGATGTAGTAGAAACATCTTTTGCTAAATGAATTTCCATAGGAAATGCATGTAGGGACTAGTTTGTAAAAATCTTGAGTTTGGTCATACATGTGTATTGTGATGAGAATTGATGATTGCTTTAGTTGAGTAAGTGGTTCGGCTAAGCATGAAAGGCTAGAAAGTTGAATAAAAATCACTTTACGAGCCTTGGGGGCAATTATGTAATTATGAGAAAGATTAGGGGAAAAAGAGTAATTTTTGCCAAAGTATGAGATGTGGGTCAATTTGGTCAATGTGTGTATTGAATAAGCTGATTTATTCATTATAGATCAAGAAAGACGAAGCCCGGATCGAAATCGAGGCAAAAGTAAAGTGGTGGACTAAATTGCACGTTTCTATACTTTTGAGTATCAAGGTAAGTCTATGCATAAACAATGCATTCATACTTACAATTTGTAAATGCTAGATAGTGTATAGCATGGTTGAGAATGATTGAGAACCTATGTGGTTCAAGTGAAATGGATGGATGAATGATTAAGTAAGTAGATTTGTGAATGTGTTGTGATAACGCTAAATGGTGGGCTAAGTGCGATACCATCCTAATACATATTGACGATGAGCTGGCTATGTGTGATGCTATCGTTAGGTATATTATCTAGTGGGCTATGTGCGAAACCACTATGATTACCTTCATGGTAGGCTAAGTGCGATACTACCTTATTAATCGATTGTGGTGGGCTAAGTGCGAAACCACCGAGACATTTGCTGTGTGGATTAGCTGTGTAGATTAGCTGTGTGGATTAGCTGTGTGGATTTGTAACATCTGTAATTAGGGGTCTAGCATTTTTTTGTTGTTGCTTGTGTTAGCTCGTGTAGCTTGTTATTTAGGCGTGTTTGGGGGTCCTGGGGAGGCTCGGGTTCGAGCCAGAGCATTGGTTAAATTTTTCTTTTTGGGCATAAGGGGAGAGAGCTAGTGGAAGCAGGTCTTAAGGTTAATTATTTGTGTTTGATGACACAAAAGAAAGCAGGGCGGCCTAGTGGAGTTGGCGTCACATGGGAAGCAAAGGGGGAGGAGTTTGAATCCCATCTACTGCAGTGTGGAGCTTTAATTTTTGTGCTCAAGGAGGGGAAGAGGTGGCTTTCGGCTGGGACTCTACAAGGTGGTTGTTGAATGAGTCAAATAATTTGAAATGGATGGAGGAGGGGGAGTTTGAAGTGGTCAAATAATTTCAATTGGTGGATGGAGAGTAAGTTGAGGAGGAAATCGTGGGATGTGGGAAGAGAGGAGGATTTGGCCGAATTTTGGAGTGGTGGGAGGTGAATTTCGGCTATAGGGTGTTTGGCAAAGGAATTTCGGCATATGGGGGATTGAGAGAGCAAAACCAAACCACTGGAGTGTTGTGCAACTTTGTTTTCATTTGCATTTTCGGCATTTATTTTTTCTATACCAAAACTACTCTCATTTTCTATCCTTTTTGTTCTTTTCATTTGGGTGTAGTCGAACCTATAGAAGTGACCATTTGTGTTTTCCTCTCCATCTTTTCCCTTCAAGTTTTCGTTTTCTTTTTCTCCTTTGTTTTTACCTTAGCCGAATCACTCTTCTTCTACACTTCTTCCACTTCTTCTTCTTTCCTCTTTGCTCCTTTATTTTCTTTCTTCACTAGCCGAACCTCAGTTTGCCACTTTTTTTCTTTTCTTTTCATTTCTTGCTTGTTTTGTTCTTGAGCCGAAACCCCCTCTTGAAGCTAAACCTATTTTCTGTCATTCCCTCTTCTTGCATCTTCTTCTATACCATTGACACCATAGCCGAACCTCCCTTCTTTTTTTGCCAAACTAAATCTGTTTCTTCATCTATTGCCATTAGCCGAACTTGGATTACTTCTATTGCCGAATTGCCTTGGGTTCCATTCGGCTTCTCTCTGTTCAAGGTAATGTTCTTTTCTTTGTATTATTTATTATTCTTTTCATTTCTCTTACTCCTCCTAGAGAAGCCGAACACTCATCTTCTAAATCACCAAACCGAATTTGGTTCCTCTCTTTCGTAACTGTTTACTCCATCACGTTGTGACATTGCTCTTTTTGTGATTTGTGGTAGACTCTAGTTAGATAGGCCGAACATCCTGTAACCGAATCGGTGGTGGTGTAATTCCTCGTTTATCAAGGTAAGGAGTCATCTCTTCGGTCTCTTAGCTACCATTTCCTTTTCGTCTTACTCTACCATAACCAAACCTCTTTGTTAGACAACTACCATTTCACTGTGATACCTTACTGACGAGATTTTCTTCATGGAGGCGAGTGGTAGTCGTTCTAAGAGGGTATCGTCTAAGGAGCCAAAAGGGAGCGGACTCATAGTCTCCACTCCTAAGTTCAAGCGGCGTGCAGTGTCAGCCGTTCGGGATTTCCCACCGGGTTGTGGAAGAGAGGCGACATCGTATCTGAATAGACAGATCGTAATTATTCGTGATAGTGAGAGTGACGATGATCAGGAGTGTTTAGTCCTTCGCGTAATCAGGTGTGTAATCCACACGCCTTCAATTGTTTGTTTAGCATTAATATGTGTATTGACTAAAAGCCGGAATAATCGTAACGGCAATGGAGATACTCAGTGGGTAAGGTTGGAGATACCAGGTAAGTAACACTTATGACTATGCCATTCGAATAACTTAGCATGATTATATGTGCGTTCTGATTATCTGATGTACACTGATATATGTCTTGCATTCATAACATTATGATAATAAGTTGCATGGGATTGGGCTATGAAATTGATGAAAGGGGCAGTGTATTTCGGTGACTCTGTCACATTATCTCGGTGGCTCTGCCACATATTTCAGTGACTCTATCACATTATTTCGGTGGCTCTGCCACAATTTCGGTGATGAGCAGCGTGATTGCAGCATGACTGTCATCGATGGTGTGTAGCGGATGAGGGTTGATTGTAGAAATCCCCACCGGTGTGTTTTGGTTGGTCGGGTGGTGTGTAGCGGATGGATAATTAGGTTGGGCTGGGTTGCATTGCATTCACTTTCTTCTATACCATGCTGATAGGGCTTAAGGCCCAGTTCGTTTCTGTATGGGCTTCGCCCAATTTGATTTCGTAAGGGCTAAGGCCCAGTTGGTAATTGATTGGGCTCGGGCCCAATTATTGATCGTGTGGGGGATTACACACTGAGTTCTCGTAACTCACCCCTCTGCTTAATTTTGCAGGTAATTCCTAGCTTGGGGATTTGGGCCGAGGAGAACACTATGGTGGCCATGCATTATTTCTTCCTTAAACTTCGTTTTTCATTACTTTGAACTTGTTTTAATTTGGGAATTTATTCTGTAATAAGGCCACTAGGATTTTTATTTTGGGTTTTTACTTTAACGTAATGACTGCCTATTATGAAATGATCTAAATGGAGTTTTATTAAAAACGTAAATAACCATTTTCCAAAATGTTAACAAACGATTTATAAGTTATAAATAATGAAACTCGGGATTTTCTCAAAACTACAATAACTATTTTTTTTAAAATATCACATCCTGAAATCCACCGATTTTTTTTCTCGTATTATAAAACAAGTTTTCGGTAGGTAGTAATATCCACAACATTTTACAAGGAAACCTTTAAAACGAATCTGATTTTCAAAATGAAAACAAAACTCAAAACTTTGAAACAATCACGTAGTTCTTTAAACAACCTTTCCATGTGACATACCAGATCTGGTCGTAACGTCTAGGCCGGGTTTGGGGTGTTACATTTAGTGGTATCAGAGCCAAGGTTCAAAACTCGGCTGTGGAATGGGTTCAAAACGTTCTTTAAACTTGGTTTGAAATATGATTTAAAAAACGTATGTCTTGTTTTGGAAGCATGGCACCACGAGTCTCCGACACCAAATCCGTAAGTTTTCTGACTCTGTTTGATATTATGAGATGATTTTTGAGTTAGGGTATCATGACTGCTAGTTTTAAGACGGTAGCGACTGAAACATTAGGAATTCGATTCGCGAAAACCACTTTTAAATCCGTTTTTATAAGATATCTGTAAATAAACAGTGGAAAGATATTCATAAAAATATTTTAATCAGATTAAGTCAATTCAGTAAACATGAGTGCTAGAGGACGTGGATGGGGTACATGCGACCGTGGTAGAGGCCGGGGTGCTGAGGCTGGATCCTCAGAATCTGAACATGTACCGGAAGGTGAAGTGCCAGCATCGCCAGTAGCGAAAGCGGGGACTCAAGACCAAACTGGAGGGAACGATGCTTTGTCCCAAGCTATGCTGCATGTTCTGGAGCGGGTTGCTGGAGCAAGCACTGGATCGGTAGCCCGGAAATCTATTTCTGAGCGACTTTGGGCAAATGGGGCTGAGATATTTAGGGGTATTTCTGGTGTGGCCCCAAATGTAGCTGAATATTGGCTGGAAGCAGTTGAACGAATCATGGATGATCTAGACTGTACAGCAGAGGAAAAGTTGAAAGGAGCAGTGTCTCTCTTACGAGATGAGGCGTACCAGTGGTGGCTCACAGTGAGGGAAGGTACTTTAGCAGACCGTATCACCTGGGACTTTTTAAGACAGCGTTCCAGGGAAAATATGTTGGGGCGAGTTATGTGGACGCCCAGAGGAAAGCATTTCTGAACTTGGTCCAGGGGAATAAGTCTGTGGCTTAATATGAGGCAGAGTTTCTGCGCCTAAGCCGTTGCGCTTGGGGTATCATTGTAACTGATTATGAACATTGTGTACGGTTTGAAGATGGTCTGCGGGATGAGCTGCGAGTACTGATAGCTCCGCAACGAGAAAGAGATTTTGCCATTCTGGTCGAGAAAGAAAAAATAGCCGAAGAAGTGAAGCGGTCTGAGAGGCAGAATAGGGATAAGGATAGGGGTAAAAATAAGAGAAGTTTTGGGTCGTCGGGATCTTCTGGGAGCTTCCAAAAGAGGCCTTGGTTTGATGGGCCAGGCCGAGTTGCGATGCCTGTTGCTATTGGTCAGATTCGACCGTGTGCTCGGTGTGGGAAAACACATTCGGGGGAGTGTTGGAGAAGAACTGGAGGATGTTTCAAGTGTGGATCTAGAGATCATCTGATAAAATACTGTCCACAAGAGTTCGTTAGAGTGCGGACGGTGGGTGAGAGAATTGTACAACCAATGAGAGGTGGTCAGCAGCTGCCGAGGGGTCGTGGTTCGGCCAGAGGGGGAAATGGATTTGGACGAGGTCATGGAGCACCAGGCAGAGGTGCTGGGAATACAGATGCAAGACAGCTTGGATTGGTGTATGCGGTTGGACATCGAGAGGATGGCGACGCACCGGACGTCATAACCGGTACGTTTTTTATATTTGATGCACCCTTTACAGCTTTGATAGATGTTGGGTCCACACATTCATATGTTGCCTGTACTGTATCTGGGACCTTGAGCATTAAATCTGAGATTGCTGCTAGAGATATGTCTGTGGTTAGCCCTCTAGTACAATCTGTAGTAGTGAACAAACTATTTAGGAATGTGCCTTTAGTAGTGCAAGGGATTGTTTTCCCGATAGGCTTGATGGAACTGCTGTTCGGCGAGTTTGACCTGATTTTAGGCATGGACTGGTTAGTGAAGCATCCTGCAAACTTGGATTGTGCTGCTAAGCGCATGATATTGAAGAATCCTGAGGATAAGGAGGTGCTGGTGATAGGGGGAAGAAGGAATTACCTATCCAATGTGGTGTCGGCACTTAAGGCTGAAAAGATGGTGCGAAAAGGGTGTGGGGCATTCTTGGCTTTCATCAACGCTTTGGATGCCAAGGAATTGTCTATAGGGGATGTTAGAATGGTGAAAGAGTTCTTGGATGTCTTCCCTGAAGAGCTTCTAGGGTTACCTCCGGATCGCGAGGTGGAGTTTGGCATTGAGCTACTTTCGGGAGCGACTCCAGTGTCTATCGCTCCTTATCGAATGGCGCCGAAGGAGCTGGCAGAATTAAAAGCTCAGATCCAAGAACTATTGGACCGTGGATTTATCCGACCAAGTGTATCTCCGTGGGGAGCGCCGGTTTTGTTGGTCAAGAAAAAAGATGGGTCGATGCGAATGTGCATTGACTATAGGAAATTGAACAAGTTAACTATTAAGAACAAGTACCCGCTACCAAGGATTGATGATTTGTTCGATCAGCTACGAGGAGCTTCAATTTTCTCAAAGATAGATTTAAGATCTGGGTACCATCAGCTAAGGGTCAAGGAGGCGGATATTCACAAGACTGCGTTTCGAACTCGGTACGGGCATTACGAGTTTCTGGTGATGTCGTTCGGGTTAACAAATGCACCAGCTGCTTTTATGGACATGATGAACCGGGTCTTTCAACCCTATCTAGACCGGTTCGTGGTAGTGTTTATAGACGACATTTTGGTGTATTCGAGAACGGAGGAGGAGCATGATTCTCATCTTCGGATTATTCTACAGATACTGAGAGAGAAGCAACTTTATGCTAAATTCAAAAAGTGCGAGTTTTGGATGAAGGAAGTGACGTTCTTGGGGCACGTTGTGTCTGCAGAAGGGATTAGAGTCGATCCTCGAAAAGTTGAAGCTGTGTTGGATTGGAAGCAACCGAAGTCAGTGTCAGAAATTTGAAGTTTTCTGGGTTTGGCTGGGTATTACAGAAGATTCGTTGAGGGATTCTCGTTGATTGCTGCACCTTTAACCAAGTTGTTAGGAAAAGGAGTACCGTTTGTTTGGGTCGATAAGCAACAGGAAAGCTTTGAGAAGCTAAAGAGGATTTTGACTAAGGCACCAGTATTGATTCAGCCTGAGGCTGGAAAGGAGTTCGTTGTTTATTGTGATGCGTCGCACACAGGATTAGGATGTGTATTAATGCAAGAAGGGAAGGTAGTAGCATATGCGTCTCGGCAATTAAGGCCACATGAAGTGAATTATCCTACTCATGACTTGGAACTGGCGGCAGTGGTGTTCGCTCTAAAGATATGGAGGCACTATTTGTATGGAGAAAAGTCGGTTATCTATACGGATCATAAGAGCCTGAAATACCTCCTTACTCAGAAAGAGTTGAATTTAAGGCAGCGGAGGTGGATTGAATTGTTGAAAGACTATGACTGCTCGATTGAGTATCACCTAGGTAAAGCTAACGTAGTGGCAGACGCATTAAGTCGTAAGGTGATATCAGATTTGAGAGCAATGTTTGCTCATCATAGTCTTTACGAAGATGGCAGCTTGTTAGCGGAACTGCAGGTGAAGCCGACATGGGTAAGCCAGATTAAAGAGAAGCAATTGTTGGATGAATCGTTGGGTTCTCAACTTCAGCAAGTGGAAAGTGGAGAGACAGAGGATTTCAGTCTGAACAATGAAGGGGCATTGTGTTTTTGTGGAAGAATTTGTATGCCGAAGGACTCTGAGTTGAGGCAGATGATTCTACGGGAAGCGCATAGTAGCCCATACGCTATGCATCCCAGTGGAAGTAAGATGTATGGAGATTTACGTGAACTGTATTGGTGGCCAGGGTTGAAGTGGGAAGTTACCGAGTTTGTGAGTAAATGTTTGACTTGCCAGCAAGTAAAGGCGGAACATCAGTTGCCTTCGGGATTGCTGCAGCCGGTGAAGATCCCACTTTGGAAATGGGAGAGGATAACGATGGATTTTTTTAGTGGGCTACCCCTAATGCCTACTAAGAAAGATTCAGTGTGGGTGATTGTCGATCGGTTGATGAAGTTCGCACACTTCATACCGGTCTGTACCGACTACTCGTTACAGAAGTTGGCCAAGTTGTATGTGGCAGAAATCGTGAGGTTGCATGGGGTACCCGTGTCTATCATATTAGACAGGGATCCTAGGTTTACATCACGATTCTGGAAGGCGTTGCATGAAGCTTTGGGTACAAGGCTGGATTTCAGCACAGCGTTCCATCCACAGACCGATGGTCAGTCGGAAAGGGTAATTCAGATTCTGGAAGACATATTAAGGGGCTGTGTAATCGACTTCAGAGGTAGTTGGTAGGATTATCTGTCGTTGGTAGAATTTGCATACAACAACAGCTATCAATCCAGCATTCAGATGGCACCCTACGAGGCGTTGTATGGCCGTAGGTGTCGTACCCCTACCTATTGGACAGAGTTGGGTGAGCGACAGTTGTTGGGACCAAAATTGATCTCAGAGACTGAAGAAAAGGTTAAGTTGATTCGGGTTCGATTGAAGGAAGCTTCTGATAGGCAGAAATCGTACGCAGATCTAAAGCGTAAAGAAATAGAATTCGCAATGGGTGATCAGGTTTTTCTGAAAGTCTCACCTTGGAAGAAGGTTTTAAGATTTGGACGTAAGGGCAAGCTGAGCCCAGATTTATCGGGCCTTATCGGGTGTTGAAACGTATGGGACCAGTGGCGTATCAGCTTGAGTTACCTCTAGAGTTGGATCGGATACATAATGTTTTCCATGTTTCGATGCTAAGGTGCTATCATTCAGATCCATCTTACATTGTGCCGGTGGAAGAAATTGAGGTTAGACCTTATCTGTCTTTCGAAGAAGAACCAGTGCAGATTTTGGATCGGGATATTAAGGTATTGAGAAGGAAATCAGTTCCATTGGTCAAAGTATTGTGGCGTAATCATGGTTCAGAGGAAGCCACGTGGGAGCCGAAAGAGGCAATGCGGCAGCAATACCCTCATCTCTTTTGACCAGGTAAATTTCGAGGCCGAAATTTCTTGAAGGGGGTAGAACTGTAACATTCGTAATTAGGGGTCTGGGATTTTTGTGTTGTTGCTTGTATTAGCTCGTGTAGCTTGTTATTTAGGCATGTTTGGGGGTCCTGGGGAGGCTCGGGTTCGAGCCAGAACATTGGTTAAATTTTGCTTTTTAGGCATAAGGCGAGAGAGCTAGTGGAAGCAGGTCTTAAGGTTAATTATTTGTGTTTGATGACACAAAAGAAAGCAGGGCGGCCTAGTGGAGTTGGTGTCACATGGGAAGCAAAGGGGGAGGAGTTCGAATCCCATCTACTGCAGTGTGGAGCTTTAATTGTTTTGCTCAAGGAGGGGAAGAGGTGGCTTTCGGCTGGGACTCTACAAGGTGGTTGTTGAATGAGTCAAACAATTTGAAATGGATGGAGGAGAGGAGCTTGGGGAGTTTGAAGTGGTCAACTAATTTGAATTGGTGGATGGAGAGTAAGTTGAGGAGGAAATCATGGGATGTGGGGAAAGAGGAGGAGTTGGCCGAATGTTGGAGTGGTGGGAGGTGAATTTCGGCTATAGGGTGTTTGAAAAAGGAATTTTGGCATATGGGGGATTGAGAGAGCAAAACCGAACCACTTGAGTGTTGTGTAACATTGTTTTCATTTGCATTTTCGGCATTTATTTTTTCTATACCAAAACTACTCTCATTTTCTCTCCTTTTTGTTCTTTTCATTTGGGTGCAGCCGAACCAATAGAAGTGACCATTTGCGTTTTCCTCTCCATCTTTTCCCTTCAAGTTTTCGTTTTCTTTTTCTCCTTTGTTTTTACCTTAGCCGAATCACTCTTCTTCTACACTTCTTCCACTTCTTCTTCTTTCCTCTTTGCTCCTTTATTTTCTTTCTTCACTAGCCGAACCTCAGTTTGCCACTTTCTTTTCTTTTTTTTTCGTTTCTTGCTTGTTTTTTTCTTGAGCCGAAACCCCCACTTGAAGCTAAACCTATTTTCTGTCATTCCCTCTTCTTGCATCTTCTTCTATACCATTGACACCATAGCCGAACCTCCCTTCTTCTTTTTGCCAAACTAAATCTGTTTCTTCATCTATTGCCATTAGCCGAACTTGGATTACTTCTATTGCCGAATTGCCTTGGGTTCCATTTGGCTTCTCTCTGTTCAAGATAATGTTCTCTTCTTTGTATTATTTATTATTCTTTTCATTTCTCTTACTCCTCCTAGAGAAGCCGAACACTCATCTTCTAAATCACCAAACCGAATTTGGTTCCTCTCTTTTGTAACTATTTACTCCATCACGTTGTGACCTTGCTCTTTTTGTGATTCGTGGTAGACTCTCGTTAGATAGGCCGAACATCCTGTAACCGAATCGGTGGTGGTGTAATTCCTCGTTTATCAAGGTAAGGAGTCATCTCTTCGGTCTCTTAGCTACCATTTCCTTTTCTTCTTACTCTGCCATAACCAAACCTCTTTGTTAGACAACTGTCGTTTCACTGTGATACCTTACTGACGAGATTTTCTTCATGGAGGCAAGTGGTAGTCGTTCTAAGGGGGTATCGTCTAAAGAGCCAAAAGGGAGCGGACTCGCAGTCTCCGCTCCTAAGTTCAAGCGGCGTGCAGTGTCAGCCGTTCGGGATTTCCCACTGGGTTGTGGAAGAGAGGCGACATCATATCTGAATAGACAAATCGTAATTGTTCGTGATAGTGAGAGTGACGACGATCAGGAGTGTTTAGTCCTTCGCGTAATCAGGTGTGTAATCCACACGCCTTCAATTGTTTGTTTAGCATTAATATGTGTATTGACTAAAAGCCGGAATAACCCTAATGGCAATGGAGATACTCAGTGGGTAAGGTTGGAGATACCAGGTAAGTAACACTTATGACTATGCCATTCGAATAACTTAGCATGATTATATGTGCGTTCTGATTATCTGATGTACACTGATATATGTCTTGCATTCATAACATTATGATAATAAGTTGCATGGGATTGGGCTATGAAATTGATGAAAGGCGGTGTATTTGTTGACTCTGTCACATTATTTCGGTGGCTCTGCCACAATTTCTTGATGATGCGGCGTGGATCAGAGCATGACTGTCATCGATGGTGTGTAGCGGATAAGGGTTGATTGTAGAAATCCCACCGTGTGTTTTTTGGTTGGTCGGGTGGTGTGTAGCGGATGGATAATTAGGTTGGGTTGGGTTGCATTGCATTCACTTTCTGATATACCATGCTGATAGGGCTTAAGGCCCGATTCGTTTGTATGGGCTTCGCCCAATTTGATTTCGTAAGGGATAAGGCCCGATTCAGTAATTGATTGGGCTCGCCCGATTATTGATCGTGTGGGGGATTACACACTGAGTTCTCGTAACTCACCCCTCTGCTTAATTTTGCAGGTAATTCCTAGCTTGGAGATTTGGGCCGAGGAGAACACTATGGTGGCCATGCGTTATTTCTTCCGTAAACTTCGTTTTTCATTACGTTGAACTTGTTTTAATTTGGGAATTTGTTCTGTAATAAGGCCACTAGGATTTTTATTTTGGGTTTTTACTTTAACGTAATGACTGCCTATTATGAAATGATCTAAATAGAGTTTTATTAAAAACATAAATAACCATTTTTCAAAACGTTAACAAACGATTTACAAGTTATCAACAATGAAACTCGGGATTTTCTCAAAACTACAATAACTATTTTTTTTAAAACATCACATCCTGAAATCCACCGATTTTTTTTCTCGTATTATAAAACAAGTTTTTGGTAGGTAGTAATATACACAACATTTTGCAAGGAAACCTTTAAAACGAATCTGATTTTCAAAATGAAAACAAAACTCAAAACTTTGAAACAATCACGTAGTTCTTTAAACAACCTTTCCATGTGACATACCAGATCCGGTCGTAACGTCTAGGCCGAGTTTGGGGTGTTACGGGATTAGCTGTGTGGATTAGCTATGTGGATGTATTATCGAGAAATAATGATATGTTGTATATTGCGTAAATGTGATATTGAATGTAGGGGTGCATGTCAATGGTTATGAGTAAGTGACTCATGATGTGTTTAAAATGTGGTAAGGGATAAAAAGAGTAAGCATAGTTGTACATTTTATGTTAGTATAATGCTAATTGTTGTTTAGCTTATACTATATTGCTTAATTTTTTATGTGTAAACTTACTAAGCTCAAAGCTTACTCTCTTTCTTTTCCCTTGTCTTATAGAGTAAAGTGTTGAATCGAGATACGAGGATCAATTGGAAGATCGCCCATACTATCAGCACACTCTGGTACATTAGACTCAATGTTTTGTATATGGCATGTATAGGGGCTAGACAAGTTAGTGAATTTTGTTGTATATGGCTATGATGAGTTAGCCTTTGAATGGGTAATCTATTTTGTATTATGCCATAGTTGTTGGCTACTTTATTATATGAGAAAATGTAGTTATCTATGTGAGATTGTAAGATTTTGAGTTGATTATGGATGTGTTGAAAGAGTGCATGATTGTGTATGCTAGAAGGGTGAAAAGAACTTGGCAAATAGCTTTGTTCTTGTCCATGTGGATAGACACACGGGCGTGTGTCTAGGCCACGTGTGACTGTAACATCCTGGATTTTAGGGTTTTGCATTTAATGTGTGTTGTGTGTGTGTACGCTATACTCTGTGTGTTAATTTGGTGTGTTTGGGGGTCCAGGGAAGGCCCGGGGTTAAGCCAGGGCCTTGGTAAATTTTTTTTTTAAGCCCTGTGAGGGGGAAGCCAGCTGAGGCAGGACTTAATGGTATTTTCTTGTGTTTTGTTGATACAAGGAGTGATGTGGTAAGATGGCTAGTGACGCCACTTAGGGAGCAAGGAGGGTGGCGTCAACAAGAGGCAGCTGAGGGAAGGAGTTCTAGTCGCGCTGGTAGCTTTTGGAAGCTCTCTTTTTGCGTCAGGAAGCTAAGGAGGTGGCTTCCAGTGGGACTCTTCAAGGTGGTTGGTGGAATGAGTCAAAGAATTTGAAATGAGTGGCTAGGAGGTGATGGGGGGATTTGAGTTGGTCAACTATTTCAAATGGGTGAATGGGAGTAAAAGTAGGAGCAGAACAAGGGAGGAGTGGCTTGTTGGGTTGTTGGCTGAATTTTAAATGTTGGAAGGGGGGAGAATTTCGGTTTTGAGCTAGGAGGGTGGTGTGCCGAAAGGCATTAGAGGTCTTAGGTTTCTCTTTGGTTTCCTTTGGAACCAATTCGGTCATTATAAGGGTGTGATTGCCGATTGGTGCTAAAACTCTTTTGAGCTCTTTTTCTTTTCTCTTTGACTTGTATGTCGAAAGTGTTAGCAAGCTTTTACCTCTTTTCTTTTTGAATCTTTGGCCGAATTTGAGAAAAAACCATTTGTGCATTTCTTTGCTTCAATATCTTTTAGCCGAACCTTAGTTCATCCTTCCCATTCTCTTTCTTTTTCCTCTAAGCCGAAACCATCCAAACCTTGCCGAAACTTCTCTTTCTCTTTTCCCATTTCCATTACCTTCACAACCGAAAACACTATATCACTTCCTAGTATTCCATTTTCTATCTCTATTTTTTTCTTAAGCCGAAACTATAGTTCTTCTTCTTCAAAGTTTTGTTTTCTTTCTCTCATAGCTGAATAGCCTTTTCGGCCTATTGGATCGATTCCACCCTACTGCGAGATCATTGAAGGTAAGGTTCTTTTCTTTTGTACCACAAAAGCTGAATCTCTCTTTCTTCATTTTCTTGCGGCATCTACTTCTTTTCATCTCTAAACCCCTCAATCGCTATTTTCCTTTTCACTAATCAGGTATTTGTTTCATCTGTTCTGGACAAATCAATGGCGCTTTATAGCCTAGGGTGTGAGGGATTACGCTTCTTCATCTATTCCAAGTCAAGGTAAGTGTGTCCAGTACCCCTTTGTTTTTGTCTTCAAATCTCTTCTTGATTAGCTGAATATTCAAGGGCTACTTATGGTTGTTAGGTTGAGCCTCTCTCTTTCGTAAACCATCTCAGTTGAGGGTGAAGTATTTGTGGTGCGAACCATCTAGTAGACAAGGTAAGGGATTCCTCCCTAGTTATTCTATTAGCCTTTCTGTTCGTCGTTCGTTGCCTTAACCCAGTAGTGTTGTTAAACAATCATTGCTTTCGTATAGCAATTTTATGATCAAGGCTATTCATGGATGCAAGAAACGATCAAGCTGAGGAGAGAAGTGCGTCTGTAACCCCTATTCCAAAGTTTAAGAGGCAAGCTATATCGGCAATACGAGACTGGCCACCGGGTTGTGGACCAGCTTCAGAGCAGGATAGACAGATAGCCGTTGTCCCTGCTATCGAGAGTGTCGACATAGAAAGCATAGTATTGCGTGTTATCAGGTGTGTAGAATATTCACACTCTGTTATTAATGTGTGCTATTAACTGTATGGGCTGAAAAGCCGAAGTGACTGAATAAAAAGTCGTTATACCCTTGTGGGTAAAGCTGGGGATACCAGGTAAGTGACTATAACGTTCTATTAATGGGTATGAAAATGTATGTTGTAATCTGTTACTATGATGAGAGCATGTGCATTCATTTGATTTGTATGTTCTGCATGGGTTTAGGTTATGATGCGAAAGGGGAAGTATTAGAGACTGTCACAGTGATTTGGTACCACAAGTGGGTTGGCCCCACATATATCTGATTCAGTGACCATGTCTCGGTGGCTTGGTGCCACGATGGTTTAATACCACATTTATATATATCTATGATTTAGTGACTTGTCCTAGTGGTTTGGTACCACAGTGGGTTGGCCCCACATATATTCATCAAGGATTGTTACGGTGGTTTGGTACCACGGAGGGTTGGCCCCACGTATGTTAATAGTGACTCAGTCACCAGTGGCTTGGTGCCACGTATGAGGCGTGTAGCGGATGGAGGGTTGATTGTAGAAATCCCCACGATGTGTTGGGCTGGTACGAGTGGCGTGTAGAGGATGGAAAAAAAACTAGGTTGGGTTTGGGATACATTTCATTCATATTTGTGTAAACTACTTTAAGTGGGCTAGGGCCCAATGTGCGGTTGTGGGCTTGATGCCATTTATGTGACATAAGGGGATTTACACACTGAGTCTTGGTGACTCAACCCTCTGCTTAATTTTGCAGGTAATCTGTAGCTCGTGGATCTAGGAGCCGAGGCGGACTCGTGGAGGCCATAAAATGTTTCTTTTCGTAAACTCGTTTCTTTTTACAAATTATTTTAATTGGGGATTTTGTTATGTAATAAGGCCTTCTTAAGTTAATATGCGGTTCTTCTTAGTTATTACTTATTTAAGATATGACATTATTATATTTTAACACGAAAGTTAAGATGAAGTTTTCAAAACATAAGTATCATAAAACAACCGTTTTCTTTCAAGTGCCAACAAAGATAACAAATTTTCGATTAATCAACTCGGAAATCTTTCTTAAAACTACAAATCACTGTTTTTATTATATCACCTAAAACTAAAAGTTTCAAACCTTCGATTTTTCTTTAAAATTTCCAAAGTCCTTTTTACAACCTTTCCCTGCGACATTCCAGATCTGGTCGTAACGTCTAGACCGGGTTTGGGGTGTTACAATTGTGGTATCAGAGCTTAGGTTGCAAAACTCGGCTGTGGAATGGGTTCAACAATGTTTTATAAACTCGATTTAAAATGTTATTTAAGGAAATGTTTTAGTTGGAGTATGGCACCCGAGTCTACCAGCACCCGATCCACGCGGTAAGTGTTCTAATTATTGGTTGTTTTGCATGAAATAATTATGTTGTGTTATGATTACTAGAGTTAAGAGATCCAAACTTTAGAGACTGAAACCTTTAGGTATAGATATGAATCATGAGAATTACTTTTGAATGATATTTCTCATAAGATCGCTTTCGTAATAGTCAGTGAAAGAAAGTACTAATCCATAAAACTCTTAATCAGATTAAGTCGTATCAGTAACCATGAGTACTAGGGGGCGTGGACGTATCATGCGCGTCCGTGGTAGAGGCCGAAGTGTTGGGTCTGAACCCTTGGAATCTGGACATGGGTCGAAAAGTGATGCACCGCAAGATCGCCACCGCGCGAAGCGTAATTTAGGATCAAACAGGCGAAGACGATGCTGTGTCTCAAGCAATGTTACGTGTATTGGAGAGAGTTGCTAGAGCGAGCACGGGTTCGGGTGCTCGAAAATCTATGTCTGAACAACTCCGAGCCAATGGAGCGAAAATGTTTAGGGGCATTTCTGGCGTAGCTCCCAATGTAGCTGAGTATTGGCTAGAAGCAGTTGAGCGTATTATGGATGATCTTGACTTTACGGTGGAGGAGAAGCTGAAAGGAGTGGTGTCTCTCCTTCGGGATGAGGCGTATCAGTGGTGGCTCACGGTCAGGGATGGTACAGTGGCTAACCGTATTACCTAGGATTTTTTCAAGACAGTATTTCAGGGGAAATACATCGGATCAAGTTATGTGGACGCGCAGCGTAGGGCTTTTCTAAATTTGGTTCAGGGAAATAAGTCGGTAGCCGAGTATGAGGCAGAATTTTTACGGCTTAGTCATTATGCCCGGGGTATTGTTACCACAGACCATGAGCATTGTGTTTGGTTTGAGGATGGTCTGAGGGACGAGTTGCGAGTGCTGATAGCTCCGCAGTGAGAAAGAGAATTTGCTATTTTAGTGGAAAAGGCTAAGATAGCCGAGGAAGTGAAGCGGTCCGAAAAGCAGAATCAAGATAGGGATAGAGGAAGAAATAAAAGGAATTTTGGATCGTCAAGGTCAGACGGGGGATTTCAGAAAAGGCCTAGGTTGGATGGGCCGAGTCGTGGTACAAGACCTATTATTGATAGTGGGCCTTAGAGGTGTGCTAGATGCGGTAAATTTCATTCAGGTGAGTGCTGGACGAGCAATAGAGGATGTTTCAGGTGTGGGTCTACTGATCATCGAGTAAGAGACTGTCCACAGGAGTTGGGTAGAGTGCGACCAGTGAGTACTGAGGTTACGCCACCGTAAAGGTGGTCGACAACTCTGAGAGAGGTAGTGGTCCAGCTAGAAGGGGTAATGGTTTCGGTCGTGGACGTGGAGCACCGGGCAGAGGTGCTGGGAACACAGATGCAAGACAGCCGGGGTTGGTCTATGCAGCTAGACGCCGAGAGGAGGGCGATGCACCGGACGTTATAACCGGTACGTTTCTTATTTATGGGTTGCTTTATACTGCACTGATTGATATTGGATCAACACATTCTTATGTTGGTAGTACTATATCGGGAACTCTAAACATAGACTCTGAGACTGCTTCTAGGGAGATGACTGTACTTAGCCCTTTAGGACAATCGGTAATAGTGAATAAACTCTTTAGGAGGGTGCCTTTAGAGGTTCAAGGGATGGTTTTCTCTGCTGATCTGATGGAACTATCGTTCGGGGAGTTCGATTTAATCTTAGGGATGGACTGGCTAGTGAAGTATCGAGCAAATATGGATTGTGTAGCCAAGTGCATGGTGTTAAGGACTTATGGGGATGATAAGGTGGTGGTGATAGGTGAAAGGAGGAACTACTTGTCTAATGTAGTGTCCGCTTTAAAGGCTGAAAGAATGGTGAGGAAAGGATATGAGGCATTCATAACTTTTATTTGTGCTCTGGAGGCCAAGAAATTAACTGTGGGGGATGTTAGAACAGTGAAAGAGTTCTCTGATGTTTTCCCAGAAGAGCTTCCAGGATTACCTCCGGAACGCGAGGTGGAATTCGGTATTGATCTTTTTCCGGGGACAGCGCCCGTGTCTATTGCCCCATATAGAATGGCGCCAAAGGAGTTGGTGGAATTAAAAGCCCAAATTCAGGAACTGTTGGATCAGGGTTTTATCCGACCGAGTGTGTCACCTTGGGGAGCGTCGGTACTATTCATTAAGAAGAAGAACGGATCAATGCGTATGTGCATTGACTACCTTCAGTTGAATAAGTTGACCATCAAGAATAAATACCCGCTACCGAGGATTGACGATTTGTTCGATCAACTGAAGGGGGCTTCAGTCTTCTCGAAGATAGATTTGAGGTCGGGATATCATCAGCTTAAGGTCAAAGAAGCGGATATTCATAAGACGGCATTCAGGACTTGCTATGGTCACTACGAATTTCTGGTGATGCCGTTTGGGTTGACCAATGCACCAGCAGCGTTTATGAACATGATGAATCGGGTATTCCAACCCTATCTGGACCGGTTTGTTGTGGTATTTATAGACGATATCCTAGTTTATTCAAGATGGGAGGAGGAGCATGATTCGCATCTTCGGGTGGTCTTACAAATCTTGAGGGAGAAACAGCTGTACGCCCAATTCAGTAAGTGTGAATTTTGGCTAAGTGAAGTTACCTTTCTGGACCATGTTGTGTCTGCTGAGGGGATTAGGGTTGATCCCTGAAAAATTGAAGCTGTGTTGGATTGGAAGCCACCTAAGTCTGTGGCAGAAATTCAGAGTTTTCTTGGTTTGGCTGGGTATTACAGAAGGTTTGTTGAGGGGTTCTCTTTGATTGCGGCACCATTAACCAAGTTGTTGCGAAAAAGGGTACCGTTTGTCTGGTTTGATAAGCAACAGGAGAGTTTTGAGAAGCTGAAAAGAATCTTGACAGAAGCTTCAGTGTTGATACAGCCTGAGGCCGGGAAGGAGTTTGTTGTTTACTGCGATGTGACGCACACAGGTTTGGGATATGTGTTGATACAGGAAGGGAAGGTGGTAGCATATGCGTCTCGGCAGTTGAGACCACATGAGGTGAATTATCCCATGCATGATCTGGAATTGGCTGCAGTAGTGTTTGCTTTGAAGATCTGGAGGCATTATTTGTATGGGGAGAAGTCCTTTATTTATACAGATCACAAGAGCCTAAAATATCTCCTTACCCAGAAGGGGTTGAATTTAAGGCAGCAGAGATGGATCGAGTTGTTAAAAGAATATGATTGCACGATCGAGTACCACCCGGGTAAAGCTAACGTGGTGGCAGATGCACTAAGTCGTAGGGTGATCTCTAACTTGAGAGCAATGTTTGCTCATCTCAGCTTATATGATGATGAAAGTTTATTAGCTGAACTTCAAGTGAAGCCTTCTTGGGTCAGTCAGATTAAAGAGAAGCAGTTGGCTGATGAGTCGTTAAATTCAAAGTTTCAGTTGGGAGCAGGTGATGGGATAACAGATTTCAGTGTGAATAGTGATGGGGTATTATGTTTTCGAGGAAAGACTTGTATGCCAAAAGGTCTTGAGTTGAGACGTAAGATCCTACAGGAAGCGCATAGTAGCCCATACGCTATGCATCCTGGAGGAAGTAAGATGTATCGGTATCTGCAGGAACAGTTTTGGTGGCCGGGCTTGAAGCGGAAGGTAACCAAATTTGTGAGTAAATGCTTGACATGTTAGCAGGTGAAAGCAGAACATCAGTTGCCTTCAGGGTTATTGCAGCAGGTGAAAATTCCTCAGTGGAAGTGGGAAAGGATCACGATGGACTTTGTTAGTGGGCTACCTCTTACGCCTACTAAGAAGGATTCGGTATGGGTGATTGTTGATCGATTGATGAAGTCTGCTCATTTCATACTAGTTCGTGTTGACTACTCTCTACAGAAATTAGCCAAGCTGTATGTAGTAGAGGTTGTAAGGTTGCATGGGGTACCAGTGTCTATCATATCAGACAGAGACCCCAGGTTTACGTCGAGGTTCTAGAAGGCGTTACATCAAGCGTTGGGTACAAGATTGGATTTCAGCACCGCGTTTCATCCACAGACTGATGGTCAGTCTGAGAGGGTAACTTAGATCTTGGAAGATATGTTGAGGGGCTGTGTCTTAGATTTCGGGGGTAGTTGGGAGGAGTTTCTACCATTGGCAGAATTCGCATACAACAACAGCTATCAGTCTAGTATTCAGATGGCACCGTATGAAGCGTTGTATGGTCAGAAGTGTCGCACTCCTACTTGCTGGACAGAGTTGGGCGAGTGTCAGATGTTGGGTCCAGATTTGGTTTCAGAGACAGAAGAGAAAGTTAAGTTGATTCGAACTCGGTTGAGGGAAGTGTTCGACAGGCAGAAGTCCTATGCTGATCTGAAACGTAAAGACATAGAATTTGCAGTAGGTGACTGGGTTTTCTTAAAGGTTTCATCATGGAAGAAAGTTCTAAGGTTTGGACGGAAGGTAAACCGAGCCCCAGTTCATCGGGCCTTACTGCGGTGTGTTGAAGCGTGTGGGACCGTGAGCTTATCACTCGAGCTACCTTCTAATTAAGTCGATTCATATTGTGTTTCATCTTTCGATCTTTGGCGCTACTGTCGGGATCAATCTCATATTGTGCCAGTGGAAGAAATCGAAGTAAAGCCTGATCTATCCTTTGAAGAGGAAACAGTTCAGATCTTGGATCGTGACGTTAAGGTATTGCGAAGGAAGACGGTTCTGTTGGTTAAAGTGTTGTGGCGGAATCACGATTCAGAGGAAGCTACGTGGGAGCCAGAGGATGTGATGCGACAGCAATACCCTCATCTCTTCTGATCAGGTAAAATTTCGAGGCCGAAATTTCTTTAAGGGGGTAGAACTGTAACATCCTGGATTTTGGGGTTCTGCATTTAATGTGTGTTGTGTGTGTGTAAGCTATGCTCTATGTGTTAATTTGGTGTGTTTGGGGGTCCAGGGAAGGCCCGGGGTTAAGCCAGGGCCTTGGCAAAATTTTTGTTTTTAAGCCCTGTTAGGGGGAAGCTAGCTGAGGCAGGACTTAATGATATTTTCTTGTGTTTTGTTGACACAATGAGTGATGTGGTAAGGTGGCTAGTGACGCCACTTAGGGAGCAAGAAGGGTGGCGTCAACAAGGGGCAACTGAGGGAAGGAGTTCTAGTCGCGCTGGCAGCTTTTGGAAGCTCTCTTTTTGCGTCAGGAAGCTAAGGAGGTGGCTTCCAGTGGGACTCTTCAGGGTGGCTGGTGGAATGAGTCAAAGAATTTAAAATGAGTGGCTAGGAGGTGATGGGAGGATTTGAGTTGGTCAACTATTTAAAATGGGTGGATGGGAGTAAAAGTAGGCGCAGAACAATGGAGGAGTGGCTTGTTGGGTTGTTGGCCGAATTTTGAATGTTGGAAGGGGGAGAATTTCGGTTTTGAGCTAGGAGGGTGGTGTGTCGTAAGGCATTAAAGGTCTTAAGTTTCTCTTTGGTTTCCTTTGGAACCAATTCAGTCATTAGAAGGGTGTGATTGTCGATTGGTGCTAAAACTCTTTTGAGCTCTTTTTCTTTTCTCTTTGACTTGTATGTCGAAAGTGTTAGCAAGCTTTTACCTCTTTTCTTTTTGAATCTTTGGCCGAATTTGAGAAAAAACCATTTGTGCATTTCTTTGCTTCAATATCTTTTAGCCGAACCTTAGTTTTCTTCCCATTCTCTTTCTTTTTCCTCTAAGCCGAAACCATCTAAACCTTACCGAAACTTCTCTTTCTCTTTTCCCATTTCCATTATCTTCACAACCGAAAACACTATATCACTTCCTAGTATTCCATTTTCTATCTCTATTTTTTTCTTAAGCCAAAACTATAGTTTTTCTTCTTCAAAGTTTTGTTTTCTTTCTCTCATAGCCGAATAGTCTTTTCGGCCTATTGGATCGATTCCACCCTGCTGCGAGATCATTGAAGGTAAGGTTCTTTTCTCTTGTACCACAAAAGTCGAATCTCTCTTTCTTCATTTTCTTGCGGCATCTACTTCTTTTCGTCTCTAAACCCCTCAATCGCTATTTTCCTTTTCACTAATCAGGTATTTATTTCATCTGTTCTGGCCAAATCAATGGCACTGTATAGCCTAGGGTGTGAGGGATTACGCTTCTTCATCTATTCCAACTCAAGGTAAGTCTGTCCAATACCCCTTTGTTTTTGTCTTCAAATCTCTTCTTGATTAGCCGAATATTCAAGAGCTACTTATGGTTATTAGGTCGAGCCTCACTCTTTCGCAAATCATCTCAGTTGAGGGTGAAGTATTTGTGGTCCGAACCATCTAGTAGACAAGGTAAGGGATTCCTCACTAGTTATTCTATTAGCCTTTACATTTAGTCATTGTTCGTTGCCTTAACCCAAAGAGTGTTGTTAAACAATCATTGCTTTCAGATAGCAATTTTCTGATCAAGGCTATTCATGGATGCAAGAAACGATCAAGCCGAGGAGAGGAGTGCGTCCGTAACCCCTATTCCAAAGTTTAAGAGGCGAGCTGTATCGGCAATACGAGATCAAGCACCGGTTGTGGACCAGCTTCAGAGCAGGATAGACAGATAGCCGTCGTCCCTGCTAACGAGAGTGTCAACATAGAAAGCATAGTATTGCGTGTTATCAGGTGTGTAGAATATTCACACTCTGTTATTAATGTGTGCTATTAACTGTATGGGCTGAAAAGCCGAAGTGACTGAATAAAAAGTCGTTATACCCTTGTAGGTAAAGCTGGGGATACCAGGTAAGTGACTATAACGTTCTATTAATGGTTATGAAAATGTATGCTGTAATCTGTCACTATGATGAGAGCATGTGCATTCATTTGATTTGTATGTTCTGCATGGGTTTGGGTTATGATACGAAAGGGGAAGTATTAGAGATTGTCACAGTGGTTTGGTACCACAAGTGGGTTAGCCCCACATATATCTGATTCAGTGACCATGTCTCGGTGGCTTGGTGTCACGGTGGTTTAATACCACGTATATATATCTATGATTTAGTGACTTGTCCCCGTGGTTTGGTACCACAGTGGGTTGGCCCCACATATATTCATTAGGGATTGTCACGGTGGTTTGGTACCACGGTGGGTTGGCCCCACGTATGTTAATAGTGACTCGGTCACCAGTGGCTTGGTGCCACGTATGAGGCGTGTAGCGGATGGAGGGTTGATTGTAGAAATCCCCACGGTGTGTTGGGCTGGTACAGGTGGCGTGTAGAGGATGGAAAAAAAACTAGGTTGGGTTTGGGATACATTTCATTCATATTTGTGTATGCTACTTTGAGTGAGCTAGGGCCCAATATGCGGTTGTGGGCTTGATGCCATTTATGTGACATAAGGGGTTTTACACACTGAGTCTTGGTGACTCACCCCTCTTCTTAATTTTGCAGGTAATCAGTAGCTCGTGGATCTTGGAGCTGAGGCGAACTCGTGGAGGCCATAAAATGTTTCTTTTCGTAAACTCGTTTCTTTTTACAAATTATTTTAATTGGGGATTTTGTTATGTAATAAGGCCTTCTTAAGTTAATATGCGGTTCTTCTTAGTTATTACTTATTTAAGATATGACATTATTATATTTTAACACAAAAGTTAAGATGAAGTTTTCAAAACATAAGTATCATAAAACAACCGTTTTCTTTCAAGTGCCAACAAAGATAACAAATTTTCGATTAACCAACTCGGAAATCTTTCTTAAAACTACAAATCACTGTTTTTATTATATCACCTAAAACAACAAGTTTCAAACCTTTGGTTTTTCTTTAAAATTTCAAAAGTCCTTTTTACAACCTTTCCCTGTGACATTCCAGATCTGGTCGCAACGTCTAGACAGGGTTTGGGGTGTTACAGTGACACACGGCCAGCCCACGGGCGTGTGACTCAGCCGTGTGTCCCCTGCATGTTAGTATTTTAAATCAGAATAGACCACAGACTAGCCACACGGGTGTGTGGGATTAATTAGTGTTGGCCACGGGCTAGCCACACGGGCGTGTGTCTAGACTCTAGGCCGTGTTAAGGTAGTCGGTGTGCACCATGGGTGGAAGGCACGGCGCAGGCTGCCAACCGTGGGTAGGGCATTGGCGGAATGCTTGAGTTTTCATGCACGGGTAGTGACCATGGGCGTGTGTGACATCCACGGGCATGCCAAATCATACACGAGCGTGTGAGCCCTGTATAAATGGAAAAATTTTAAGATCGTAAGATTTTTTGATATGTTCTCGAGAGCCCTCGTGTGTTTGAGAGAGGCCTCGTAGGTCGGGATTGAGGTTGTTGTGATGGCCAAAGAGAGTGGTCATGTTGTGCCTAAGTGGCGATCTTGAGGTCTTTAAGTCGGTAACGCCTCGTGCCCGGTTCCGGCGTTGAATACGGGTAAGGGGTGTTACATTTAGTGGTATCAGAGCAATGGTTTAGTCGGTTCTAGGACTACCGTAGCGGGTGTAAGAGTCTAGCTATAAATGCCATAACTGTACAATGATAGTGTGGTGGCTTCTGAAGATTTTAAATCTTGTTTTATATAGAATATGGATTCCGATCCATTGACTGTTGATGAAGCAGCTAGTAATGTACCGGCTCCTGCGCAAGAAATCGTGCCTGTTCAAAGTGGACCCGAGGCTAGGGGTCAAGGGGAAGGGGCTCGGGAAGCCTTTCTCCAGATGATAAGCAATTGGTACTCGGGTTATGTTCGAGCGAACCCTAATGCTCAACCTCCTCCACCTCTCCCTCCTATACCTCAACCAATTCCTGTGGCTCCTTAAGGTATTGATGTAGTGAGGATATCGAAACCCTCGGTAGATAAGATTAGAAAATACGAGGCTGAGGAGTTTAGAGCTAAGGTTGATGATGACCCTGAGAGGGCAGAGTTCTGGTTAGAGAACTCGATGAGAGTATTCGATGAACTCTCTTGTACGCCTGAAGAGAGCTTGAAGTGTGTCGTATCCTTGCTGAGGGACTCGTCATACCATTGGTGGAAGACGTTGACGTTAGTGGTCCCGAGAGAGAGGGTGACGTGGGACTTCTTTCTGGAAGAGTTTCGGAAGAAGAATATAAGCCAGAGGTTTACTGGTCGGAAAAGGAAGGAATTCCTTCAGTTAAAGCAAGGAAGAATGTCAGTAGCGGAATATGAGCGTGAGTTTGTTAGGCTTAGCAAATACGCTCAAGAATGTGTGTCGACAGAGACCGTATTATGTAAGAGGTTCAAAGACGGACTGAATGAGGACATCAAACTCCTAGTGGGTATTTTGGAGTTGAAAGAATCTGTAGTGTTGGTCGAAAGGGCAAGTAAGGCCAAGAGTTGAGTACGTAAAAGAAAAGGGTCGTGAGTGAAGCCCGAGATGCTAGAAAGAGGCCGATGGGCAAGTCGTATCAAGCCCACCAAAAAGGTCCAAGGAAGTGAGTCCTAGGACGACAAAGACTGGGGGTTATTCGCATCGAGACTTGGGCAATACTCGTTCGGGTTCGAGAGTCCAAGCTACCTCGATGGAAAGTATGGGCAATTCAAGAGCAAATCGAGTGTCCAAGTTGTGGTAGATATCACACCGAGAGTGTTGGGGTAACAATGAAATCATTATAAGTGTGGTTCCCCCACCATTTTATCTCGAAATTGCCCCGAGAGGAATGATAAGGAAGAGAAGCAAGAGATGAGATCCAATGATGTGTCTGTAAGGGGTAGACCACCAAGGAACCCGAGAGGCGGGAATAGTGGTAGAGGTGCATCTAGAGACTCTGCTGTGAGACCCGGTGGGTCGGGCACTGCGAGGACGTATGCCATTCGCACTGCAAAGAGGCATCCTCCTCGATGTGATAACGGGTACTTTTTCTCTCTTTAACACCCTTGTTATTGCTTTAATAGATCCAGGTCTACTCATTCTTATATTTGCATGAGATTGGCATCTAGTTTGAGTATGACTGTTGAGTCTACTTTGACTTTGTGGTTAAGGTGTCAAACCCATTAGGTAAGCATGTGTTAGTGGACAAGGTGTGTAAGAATTGTCCTTTGATGATTGAGAGTCATTGCTTTCCCAAGCAAACCTAATGTTGTTGCCGCTTGACGAGTTTGATTTAATCCTAGGCATGGATTGGTTGACTACCCATAGTGTCTTAGCGAATCGTGGTAATAAGTTTATTGATTTGAAATGTGAGAGTGGAGATGTGGTTCGGGTTGAATCGTGTGGATCGGATAGTCTACCGGTGATGATTTCTTCCTTTAATGATAAATGCTCGAGAAAAGGGTGTGAGTCCTATCTTGCTTTTGTGTTGAATACTCGAGAGGTTGGAGTAGAGTTTGAAACAAATGTCGATGGTTTGTGAGTATCCTGATATATTCCCTAAGAGTTACCCGGATTACCCCAAAGAGAGAGGTTGAGTTTGGGATTGAGTTAGTTTCGAACGGCACCTATTTCGATTGCTCAGTATAGTATGGCACCTTTAGAGTTGAAAGAATTAAAGGTTCAGTTGCAAGAGTTGATAGATAAAGGTTTTGCAAGACCGAGCTACTCACCGTGGGGTGCTCTGGTATTGTTTGTGAAGAAGAAAGATGGGTCTATGAGGTTGTGTATAGACTATAGACAGCTTAACAAAGTGACGGTTAAGAATAAGTATCCTTTACCAAGGATTGATGATCTTTTTAATCAACTGAAGGGAGCTACAGTGTTCTCCAAGATAAACCTGAGGTCTGGTTATTATCAGTTGAGAGTGAAAGAGCATGATGTGTTGAAAACTGCATTTCGAACAAGGTATGGCCATTTTGAGTTTTTGGTTATGCCGTTTGGTTTGACGAATGCACCGGCGATTTTTATGGATCTGATGAACCGTGTTATCAGACCATATGTAGACAAGTTTGTAGTTGTCTTCATTGACGACATATTGATCTATTCTCAGGATGAGAATGATCATGAAGAACATTTGAGGATTGTCTTGCAAACTTTAAGAGATAAGCAGTTGTACGCTAAGTTTAGCAAGAGTGAGTTTTGGCTCTGTGAGGTCGGATTCGTAGGACACATTGTGTCAGGTGATGGTGTTAGAGTTGACCTGAGTAAGATATCGACTGTTGTGGATTGGAAACCACCGAGGAACGTGTCGAAAATTAGAAGTTTCTTGGGATTAGTAGGATATTACAGACGTTTCGTAAAAGGGTTCTCTATGATTGCTACCCCGATGACGAAACTATTGCACAAAGATGTCAAGTTTGAATGGACTGAGACATGTCAACAGAGTTTCGAGAGACTGAAGACGTTATTGACTGAGGCGCCAGTTTTGGTTCAACCAGAATCGAGAAAAGAGTTTGTGGTTTACAGTGACGCGTCATTTAATGGTCTCGGTTGCGTGTTGATGCAAGAGGGTAAGGTAGTCACTTACGCCTCGAGACAGTTGAAACCGTATGAGAAGAATTATTCGACTCATGATTTAGAGTTGGCTGTGATTGTTTTCGCGTTAAAGATTTGGCGACATTACTTATATGGTGAGAAGTGTCAAATCTTTACGGATCACAAGAGTTTGAGATATTTGATGGATCAGAAGGACCTGAATTTACGACAGAGACGGTGGCTTGAGTTGTTGAAAGACTATGAGTTAGTCATTGATTACCACCCGGGAAAAGCAAATGTGGTTGCGGATGCCCAGAGTAGGAAATCCTTGTATACTCTAAGAGTTATGAGGGTGAGTTTAGCATTGTCTGATGATGGTTCTATTCTGGTAGAGTTGCGAGTTAAGCCACTATTTGTTCAACAGATATGCGAGGCTCAGAGAAATGACAGTGAGATGCTAGCTAAGAGAGCTAAGTGTGGATCAGAATGTGATTCCGATCTTCGAGTGGGCTCGAATGATTGTTTGCTGAACTGTGACAGAATTTGTGTACCTAGAGATGAGGAGCTAATCCAAAAGGTTTTGCATGAGGCCCATAATGGATGTTTGCCAGTACATCCGGGCAGTACGAAAATGTATAATGACTTGAAGAAGTCTTATTGTTGGCCGGGTATGAAAAGAGATATTTCAGAGTTCGTGACAAAGTGTCTGATTTGTCAACAAGTGAAAGATGAGCATCAAGTGCCTTCAGGATTGCTTCAGCCAGTGATGGTACCTGAATGGAAGTGAGATCGGGTTACCATGGATTTTGTGACGGGGTTGCCGATGACTCCGAAAAAGAGAGATGCTATGTGGGTTGTTGTGGATAGACTAACGAAGTCGGCTCACTTTGTTCCAGTACGTGTTGATTATTCACTAGATAAGTTAGCTGAGTTGTATGTTGCAGAGATAGTGAGGTTACATGGTGTACCTATGTCTATAATATCGGATAGGGATCTGAGGTTCACTTCGAGGTTTTGGAAGAGGTTGCAAGAGGCTTTGGGAACAAAGTTGAATTTCATCTTTCGTTCCCATCCACAAACCGATGGTCAGTCTGAAAGAGTGATTCAAGTTCTCGAAGATATGCTTCGATGCTGTGTGTTAGAATTCGAGGGTAGTTGGGAGAGATATCTACCTTTAGTTGAATTTGCTTACAACAATAGTTATCAGTCGAGTATACAGATGGCACCGTATCAGGCCTTGTATGGTCGTAAGTGCCGGACTCCTTTGTATTGGACCGAGCTTAGTGAGAAGCGGATCCATGGGGTCGATCTAGTAAAAGAGACCGAGAAGAAAGTGAAAATAATCCGTAATAGTTTGAAAGTTTCTTCGGACCGACAGAAGTCGTACGCGGATCTGAAAAGAAAAGAAATTGAGTTTGAAGTGGGCGACAAAGTGTTTTTGAAAGTGTCCCCATGGAAGAAGATTATGAGATTTGGACGAAAAAGAAAATTGAGTCCAAGATTCATAGGGCCGTATGAGATTACAGATAGAGTTGGGCCAGTAGCATACAGGTTGGCTTTGCCGGTAGAATTGGAAAAGATTCATAATGTGTTCCATGTGTCGATGTTGTGACGGTATCGCTCCGATCCTTCAGATGTGACTCCTTCGACAGAAATTGAGATAAGACCAGATATGTCTTATGATGAAGAGCCGATTAAGATCTTGGCTCGAGAAGTGAAACAGTTGAGAAATAAGAGCATAGCACTAGTGAAAGTGTTATGGCGTAAAACACAAATGTGGAAGAGGCTACGTGGGAAACGGAAGAAGCTATGAGAGAGCAAAGATTCAAACCTTTTTACTGGTAAGATTTTTGGGGGCGAAAATCTCTAAAGGGGGGAGAGTTGTAACATCCTGATTTAGGGCCTAGTCAGAATAGTGGTGCGAGACCACAAATCCGAGGTATATGAATGAGTTTTTGAGGTTTATGCTATGTATGCATGCTAGTGTGAAAGTTTCATGAAGCAATTTTGTGAAATTATGTTGAATTGTCCAAAAGGACTAAATTGCAAAAGTTGCAAAATGTGAGATTCTAGAAGCTATTTGTGTGAAATAGCTTTAGAATATTAATTAGAGGTCCTTAAATAGCAATTTTTTCAATTTCAAATATTTGGAAAAAAATTGGGCATGGATGAGTTAAAATAGAAAGTTTATCAAAAAGGGCATTTTGGTCATTTATCAATTAAGTGATTAAAATAGGAGAAAAGATGACATAATTCATTCATCTTCTTCTCCAAGGCTGCCGAAATTTTCAAGAGCCATTGTTAGGGTTCTTCAAATTTTTCAAGCTTGCTAGTAAGTGCATCTAGCCTCGTTTTTTATATTCTTTGTATTTTTGAAGTCCTTGTAGCATGAGTAAGCTATTTTTAGCTATTTGATGAGCTATGATGGATGTTCAAAAATGTGGCCATGTATGACATGCATGTATTTTGACGTTTTATGGAAGATTATGAAAGCTTGATGTAGTAGAAACATCTTTTGCTAAATGAATTTCCATAGAAAATGCATGTAGGGACTAGTTTGTAAAAATCTTGAGTTTGGTCATACATGTGTGTTGTGATGAGAATTGATGATTTCTTTAGTTGAGTAAGTGGTTCGGCTAAGTATGAAAGGCTAGAAAGTTGAATAAAAATCACTTTACGAGCCTTAGGGGTAATTGTGTAATTATGAGAAAGATTATGGGCAAAAGAGTAATTTTTGCCAAAGTATGAGATGTGGGTCAATTTGGTCAATGTGTGTATTGAATAAGCTGATTTATTCATTATAGATCAAGAAAGACGAAGCCCGGATCGAAACCGAGGCAAAAGCAAAGTCGTGGACTGAATTGCACGTTTCTATACTTTTGAGTATCGAGGTAAGTCTATGCATAAACAATGCATTCATACTTACAATTTGTAAATGCTAGATAGTGTATAGCATGGTTGAGAATGATTGAGAACCTATGTTGTTCAAGTGAAATGGATGGATGAATGATTAAGTAAGTAGATTTGTGAATGTGTTATGATAACGCTAAATGGTGGGCTAAGTGTGATACCATCCTAATGCATATTGACGATGAGATGGCTATGTGCGATGCTATCGTTAGGTATATTATCTAGTGGGCTATGTGCAAAACCACTATGATTACCTTCATGGTAGGCTAAGTGCGATACTACTTTATTAATCGATTGTGGTGGGCTAAGTGCGAAACCACCGAGACATTTGCTGTGTGGATTAGCTGTGTGGATGTATTATCGAGAAATAATGATGTGTTGTATATTGTGTAAATGTGATATTGAATGCAGGGGTGCATGTCAATGGTTATGAGTAAGTGACTCATGATGTGTTGAAAATGTGGTAAGGGATAAAAAGAGTAAGCATAGTTGTACATTTTATGTTAGTATAATGCTAATTGTTGTTTAGCTTATACTATGTTGCTTAATTATTTATGTGTAAACTTACTAAGCTCAAAGCTTACTCTCTTTCTTTTCCCTTGTCTTATAGAGTAAAGTGTCGAATCGAGATACGAGGATCAATTGGAAGATCGCCCACACTATCAGTACACTCTGGTGCATTAGACTCAATGTTTTGTGTATGGCATGTATAGGGGCTAGACAAGTTAGTGAATTTTGTTGTATATGGCTATGATGAGTTAGCCTTTGAATGGGTAATCTATTTTGTATTATGCCATAGTTGTTGGCTACTTTATTATATGAGAAGATGTAGTTATCTATGTGAGATTGTAAGATTTTGAGTTGATTATGGATGTGTTGAAAGAGTGCATGATTGTGTATGCTAGAAGGGTGAAAAGAACTTGGCAAATAGCTTTGTTCTTGTCCATGTGGATAGACACACGGGCGTGTGTCTAGGCCATGTGTGACACACGGCCAGCCCACGGGCGTGTGACTCAGCCGTGTGTCCCCTGCATGTTAGTATTTTAAATCAGAATAGACCACGAACTAGCCACACGAGCGTGTGTCTAGGGCGTGTGGGATTAATCAGTGTTGGCCACGGGCTAGCCACACAGGCGTGTGTCTAGACTCTAGGTCGTGTTAAGGTAGTCAGTGTGCACCACGGGTGGAAGGCATGGGCGTGTGCCCTAACCGTAGGGCATTGGCAGAATGCTTGAGTTTTCATGCACGGGTAGTGACCATGGGTGTGTGTGACATCCACGGGCATGCCAAATCTTACACGGGAATATGAGCCCTGTATAGATGGAAAAATTTTAAGATCGTAAGAGTTTTCGATATGTTCTCGAGAGCCCTCGTGTGTTTTAGAGAGGCCTCGTAGGTCGGGATTGAGGTTGTTGTGATGGCCAAAGAGAGTGGTCATGTTGTGCCTAAGTGGCGATCTTTAGGTCTTTAAGTCGGTAACACATCGTGCCCAGTTCAGGCGTTGAATATGGGTAAGGGGTGTTACAAATGGACAAGCCGAAGTATTTAATTGACAAATTAAGAACATTCTTGAGAAGGTTGTAAACCCTTCGAGGAAAGATTGGTCTTTCCGATTGGATGACACTTTATGGGCATTGTGGATAGCATACAAAACTCCATTAGGGATGTCATCGTATCAATTGCTTTTTGGGAAAGCATGTCACTTGCTAGTTGAACTGGAACATAAAGCAATGTGGGCAATTAAGCAAGTGAACATGGACTACAAAGCGGCTGGAAAGAAAAGGCTGTTGGATATCACTGAACCAGAGGAGATTAGGATAAATGCCTATGAAAATGTTGTGATTTATAAGGAAAAGACCAAACAATAGCATGACAAGATTATTTTATAGCGACAATTTTTCGCGGTCAACAAGTTTTATTATTCAATTCTCGACTTAAATTGCACCTAGGTAAATTGCGTTCACGTTGGTCTGGACATTTTGAAGTTGTCAGCGTATTTTCTCATGGTGTAGTCACAATTTGAGATTTACGTGATGGACACCAGTTCAAAGTAAATGGACAGAGGCTGAAACACTATTTTGGCAACAGTGATCAAAAGCAGGCAGAGACCATTAAATTAGTTGAAAAGTTTTAATTTTTAATTATTACTCCGTGACTTTAGTTTATTTTATTTATGTTTTGTTAAAGTTTGTTTTCCATCCTTTTTGCAGAATAATTAGGTACCATTGTCAACGCATTGAAATTTTGTTGTCAACGCGTTCCGTAGATCTGTACTACCATTTATAACTCATCAGAATTCAGGGAAATTGAGATTCCACTGTTGGATCAAAAATCACTCAACCGTTTGATCCTTCTGAGCGGGCACAATTTCTATTGGACACAACTATTCTAGCTAGCTTTATATCTCTCCACAAAATAACACGCCTCTCATCTTCCTCTTTCACTCACTATAAATCCTCATCCACTGTACCGACTGTAACACATTCAAGCAACCATTTTTATTTCCTTTCTCTTCTCAAGATCATATCTTTTCAACTTTAAATAGTTTTCCCTCAACAAAAGATGGAAAAAATGAGAGGCTCGGTCAAGAAAGCCACCAGATCTGCTGAAGAACATGTGTCCTTTGCTACCGTAGTTTGTGAATCAAAATCCCCCAGGCCAGTACAGAAAAAGGAGCCAGTAATCTTTTTGAATAAAGCGGCAAAGGAACGATTTCAAGACAACATGTTGAATCGAAACTTCCACCCTGAACAGGGCATTTCCCTTTCGGAACAACAAGACTTGGGTAAGCAAGTCTACAAAACCATATCGAAGCTGAAGTGGGAAACTTTTTGCACCCATCCTGGAAGCTATTCTCCTTCACTGGTACGTGATTTTTATGCTAACCTTTATGATCATGAGTTAGAGTTCATTTTTGTTCGAGAAGGCTTAATACCATGGGACGCTAAAAAAATCAACGAGTTGTACTACACCAAGGTGGATGTAGACAAACACTTCGAGTTCATTGAGGATATCACAGATGAAAAACGAGACCTATTGGTGAAAGACTTGTGTGTTGAAGGAGCATTGTGGACAGTTTCCCATTAAAAGAATTATATGATGCACTGCCGCTTCCTGACACTGCAAAGCAAAATCTGGTTTCATTTTGTCAACTGCAGGCTAAAGCCTCTACTCACAGCACCATAGTCACTCTCGATAGAATGTGTTTGATACATTCCATCTTCAAGGGCAGAAAGATTGATGTCGGTGCAATACTCCACCAGGAAATTACTGACTGTGCTGCAAGGTAAACTGGAATCTTGGTTTTCCCATTATTGGTGATGTTATTGTGCCAGCAAAGAGGAATCGTACCCTGTGATGGTGAGGAAGTTCTAGAAAATAAGGGCCCGATAAATTAAGCCTCTATAGAAAGAATGACTCGCGACAAAGATACGTCGATACTAAAAGAGGCAGAAACAAGCAAGACAAGGAAGGGCAAAACCAAAGCCGACAATAAAGAAACAAACTTGAATGTAGAGACATTATTATAGCACAAAATTAAATGTGTCGAAAAAATGGTCAATTCCATCAATAATAGGCAGATCAGGCTTGTCGCTACAATAGAGGATATGGAGAAATCTCAGAATTTGTTTTATGCTTATACCAAAGCCTAGAATAGTTCTATTGTAGCCACATTAAGCCAATTGAGCCCATCCCCACTACCGGAATTTCCAGTGTTTCCACCAATCATTTGAAATTATGAACTCTCATCCGCGGATGACGATTTAGAAGACAGAGACAGATTGGTGGCATCCCCTCCCATTGTGCAGGTCTGTGATAATGACAAAGAAGAAGAACCCAGGGACATTGAAGAATGCCTGCGAAAGATTGATAGCTTGTTCGAGGATGGTATTTTGCTGATCAAGAGGACACTGTTGTTGAGAAGAAAGTTTCTGCTGCAGAAGGGGAAGTTGTTGCTAAAGAAGAAAAAGTTGATAAAGATGAAAACGAAAAAGAAGAGGAAGATTCTGTTATGAACATTGTCACCGCACCCGAGTCTGTGGGTGCAAATATTGATAATTTGGAGCGAGATAGAGCGAGACCGGCGGAAGTTACTGAGGTAACAAGTGAGGAGCAATGCAATTCATTTGCAATAGTGGTCTACACTCGACCACTTCAGGTGGCCTCTCCTACACAGGAAGCAGCCGATGATGTCGTGGCAGAGCCAAAAATTGAGGAGCAGTCTGGGGACCATGTGAAGCCCAAAGAAAAGAAGAGAAAGCACTCCAAGGATAAAAAACGAAAGAAAGAGGAAGAAACATCGTGTAGCCACATCGATGGTTGAGGATAGCTGAGTTAGTTTATTTTAAGCTTTCGCTGTAGTATTCATGCATTGCATGTAGCTGTAAGTTTTATTTTGATAAGTACACATTGTCATTGCATTTTTATTGTCATTACATTTTCATGTTAGTGCATTGGGAATAATGCAAACTTTAAGTTTAGGGGAATGCACATGGGGCTTGGAAATGCACCCACATGTCAAATTTTTTTTTCCGGTAATGAAGCATGCAAGGTTTAATTATAGTTAATGAAAATTGTTCGAAAATTTTTGTTACATTCGATGCTTAATTCTTGAATCAAATGAATTATCAATGAATGAGTCGGATAAATTTGACAAAAGGTTGTAGCTTCAATTCTTTGATGAATGGATTAGGTTGCATTAGTAATGGATACTAGCTATCATTCCTTAAATCTTGAATGAATCTGCTTTTTACGGCTGCTTATATATATATATAAAGTTATAAATTAGAGACACTCCAAAGTGGGTGTAGTATGGAATGTTAAATAAGTAACACTCCAATACAAGCGTTAGAAAAATCAATCTGGCCAAAGGCTGTCGCTGTATGAGGGTGTGTCGGTGTAATTACGTACTCCCTGGGGGTTTGTTTCACTCCATCGTTACTTCTAAAGAATAACGGTACAATAATGCAATGATATCCCTTATTCCAAATATATATATATACTATATAAATACTTAGTATTGTACAATAAATGTTGTATTGGTAGATAAAACTTAGGGTTTGAAGCATGATGCTAGAATTGATGAAGTTGCAACCTTATTCATTCATGCTTATGTATTGTCGATGCAATATTCTTTCATCTGAATGTGATTCATTCATTGTGTAACACCCCTAACGCGTATCCATCGCCGAAATAGGGTTACGGAGCATTACCGGAACATTCAGAACATTTTCAGATAAATCATGTCAATCACTGTTCATTTTCTGAGATTATTCATAACGTCCCTTAAATGGACCCTCGAGGCCCAATACGAGCATTAGAATCGAGTCAGGACTTAATCGGAGCCTCTAAGAATTTTTCGTAAAATTTCAAAATTTTTCGAAGGTGTTGGGCTCACACGCCTGTGTGTTCCAAGGGACACGCCTGTGTGACCCTAGGACACGCCCGTGCTACATGCCGTGTTTGACTTAGGTTTCTCTCTGACTTGCACCACACGGCCATGCCACACGCCCGTGTGCTAGGCCGTGTGGTTAATTAATTTAATTCGAATTAAGTGCAGGTTTCACACGGCCAAGACACACGCCCGTGTTCTGAGACACACGCCCGTGTCTCTGCCCGTGTGCTCAATTCTGAGCATTCTATTTCTCGAATTTAACGTGCAGGGGACACACGGCCTAACTACATGCCCACGTACCCGGCCGTGTGTCACACACGGTCTAGACACACGCCCATGTGTCTGCCCGTGTGGACAAGATAAAGTCATTTCCTAGCCTCATTTGTCACCCAAATTTACAATTTTCCTGCACTAAAACATACCAACCATTTCAAGCATTCAAATTAAGCAATTTCCATCATTCAACATGGCATATAGGTGCATGCATACATGTTTACTATCTTACCTTGGTTCAATCTATGTGTTAAACATGATTTGATCAAATACTTAACACACATATATATACATATAGCCACCATAGCATGACATTACAAGCATATCAAAACAACCATTACTAGCCATTCCAATAGCTAGATTACAAACATCATTATCAAGCCACTAAAGGCCAAGTTGTCCCATACATTTACATGCCAATATGGCCAATATAACCTATACATGCCATTACAACCATAATTGATTTACCATATTGTACCGACATGGGCTGATGGATAGTGTGAGTGATCTCCGCCGAGCTTCCAATCCAACGAGCTTCTGATTTACTCTAAAACAGGGAAATAAAACTAAGTAAGCATTACATGCTTAGTAAGTTCGTATAACATGGTACTTAACTTACCATTCATTCTATTTTGAGGTGACTATGTAAGGCATATTCAACCAATTTGACCTCAAGCCCTACACACATCCTCATTGCCTTGTTAGTCATATATTCCATAATAACATCATAATATATATGGGCTCAACAACAATCAAGTTTCCAAGCACATATGCTTTCCACAACATGTATTCATTCAACATGCATGATTCATCTCATTATTACAAGTATAATTTCATAAATAGCTCATTTCGAGTTTAGATCATTTCATATCAGAACTTTACTCATATTACTCAGAATATCGAGGTCACGATTAGTACACTTAAGGTGTACAAGTCTATAATCAAGAATGAATATATATTCATCAAATAAAGTCCACGTACAAATATCATCATCTCATGTTTTCATATATCATTTGTCATGTATCATCGTTTTCTTGTACTTCAGGCCGATATGTGTAATAACTCATTTCTTATTCGTATCTTCGCATTTCAAGAACTTTTACCCGTTGAATTTATTCGGAATATCGATGGATACACAGGTAGTACACTCAAGGTGTACAAATCAAAATCCGTCAATTCATGTCCAATGGTACCCATGAGGTACTATTTTAGATAGTACACTCTCGAGCCACATATATAAAAACAACATGATTACCAGTCCAGGCTAAATCCTTTTTATGGCATATGCTCTAAAGAGCTTGATCTGGATTACCTGTCTAGGCTAAATCCAATCCAAAACATATGCTCGAGAGGACTTATATCAGGATTACCCATCCGGGCTAAATCCTTTTAGAAATGAGGTCAATAGGATTACTCGACCGAGCTAATTCCCTCCAGCAACAAATGCAGGGCCTCATTTATTTCGGGAAATCACATATCCATCGATTTTTTTCCATTTTTATTCAACCGGGATTTAAACATTTTTCTCAAGCATTATCGGGCATGTGATTATTTCATACATCCACAACATTCATATAATTCAAATAAACACATTCAACATTCATTTCAAGTATATAAGTAACATTCTCATTGTTTATCCTTTATCATCTATCGGGCATTATCATTTAATTTAAACATTTTCATTTATCGGGCTTGATCGGATATGTAATCATTTCACATATTTATGATATTTATGCAATTTACATAAACACAATCAATGCAAGTACATAAATAAACACAATTTAGTTACACGAACTTACCTCGATAAAGGTTCGTGTACAAACATCTACTAATCCAACATTTCCTCTTTTCCTCGTTCTAGCTCCGAATTTGGTCTATCTGGATCTATACGAGTAAATTTTACATCAATTTATCATATTTCACATTCAAGTGGACTCAATTTTCATTCTAGGCAAAATTACTATTTTGTCCCTGACTTTTCCATAAATTCCTATTTTGTCCCTAGGCTCGGAAAATGAAATTTGAGCAATTTTCTCCCTATTCCAAGCCTAACCAAAATTCCATCTCAAAATTTACAGCACATGTATTCATAAAAATTCAGAATTTTTCACCAAATTTTATAACTTTGCATTTTAGTCCCTAAATCATGTTTTCATCAAAAATTGCTTTGTAAAAATTGTTTACCTATCAACAACCTTTCATTTTCTACAATAAATTTCTAATTTTCAGCATATACATCCATGACCCATTTTCCATACTTTGATAACTTTACAAATTGATCCCCCAAATAGATAGATTAAGCTATTCCGGTTTCAAAAATATCAAAATTATTAAAAACGAGGCTTGATTACTTACCCAAATAAGCTAGATAAGTCTTCTTCCTCTCTCCTAGGGTTCCCATGGAAATATTTGGGGAAGATGATATGAAATTGGTTTCTTTTTCATTTAATAACTTTTCATCTTTCCAATTTAGTCCTTAGCCTTTTTTTCTTTTCCATGGATGAGTCATCTCAAAATATCTATATACTTTCATTAATGGTCTAATTACCATATAAGGACCTCAAGTTTTGAATTCCATAGCTATTTAATCCTTATAGCTACTAGAATTCAACTTTTACATTTTATGCAATTTAGTCCTTTCCCTAATTAAACACATAATCGATAAAATTTTCGTATCAAAATTTTCACATGACTTTTCTAACATTATACGGACCATATAATAAAATAAAAATAAATTTTATTTTTGAATTGGATTTGTGGTCCCGAAACCACTGTTTCGATTTCACCGAAAAATGGGCTGTTACACATTGGGAATTTAGAGGGTTCAAGTTGCCATAATGATCATTTTCCTTATTAAATTTTTTGTAGCCTTGCTAGTTTCTGTTTTACTTGAGGACAAGTAAAAACTCAAGTTTGGGGGTGTGATAGCACTAGAAAGAACATAGGTTTTCCTCCTTACTTATTGGTTAAATTGTTCTCATTTAGTTATCCTTAACAAATATTTTAGAATTTTTAGTTTAGTAAATTGCATTTTATAATTTAGTGAATCCTAGTATGTAACATCCCGATTTAGGGCCTAGTCGAAATAGTGGTGCGAGACCACAAATCTGAGGCTTATGAATGAGTTTTTGAGGTTTATGCTATGTATGCATGATAGTGTGAAATTTTCATGAAGCAATTTTGTGAAATTGCGGTTAAATTGTCCAAAAGGACTAAATTGCAAAAGTTGCAAAATGTGAGATTCTAGAAGCTATTTGTGTGAAATAGCTTTAGAATATTAATTAGAGGTCCTTAAATAGAAATTTTCCCAATTTCTAATTTTTGGACAAATTTGGGAGTAGATGAGTTAAAATAGAAAGTTTATCAAAAATGGCATTTTGGTCATTTAATAATTAAGTGATTAAAATAGGAGAAAAGATGACAAAATTCATTCATCTTCTTCTCCAAGGCTGCCGAAAATTTGAGAGCCATTGTTAGGGTTCTTCAAAAATTTCTAGCTTGCTAGTATGTGCATCTAAGCCCCGTTTTTTATATTCTTTGTATTTTTGAAGTCCTTGTAGCATGAGTAAGCTATTTTTAGCTATTTGATGAGCTAAGATGGATGTTCAAAAATGTGGCCATGTATGACATGCATGTATTTTGATGTTTTATGGAAGATTATGAAAGCTTGATGTAGTAGAAACATCTTTTGCTAAATGAGTTTCCATAGAAAATGCATGTAGGGACTAAAAATGTTCTAAAAATGTTCACTTTCCTCTTTTAAACTTAACATTTCCATACATTTCCAGGTTTCCAAAAGTGTTCAAAATATATTCATAACACATAAGATATGTCATTTCGTACAATTAAACAAAAATGCATAGGCCCTTTTCGTGGATGTTACAGCTTCTACCCTCCTTAAAAATAATTTCGTCCTCGAAATTACTTATTAACGAATAATCGTACATCTTAACTCACCGCACTACGCCTATGTCGCGCACTCGATCTTAATAGAACCATCATACTTTCTAGGCACGCTCTCTAAGTTCACGTCCCTAGAACTCATTTCTAACGTCAGCGATTTAATCGATTAAAAGTTTTATGCATCGAAAATTTGTTCCACTCGATTATTCGCGAACAGCTTTTATGAAAAGAGATGTTCGTAAGTAGTTCTTTCGATCAACCAAAGTTTCTAGTTCAAGTTCACTACACTAACTCAGGGAGTCACATTCACATTCATAAGCAGAGATACATTCATTTCTCCATGAAGTCACATTCATCATTCACAACATCATTCACTACACTTTTATGGCCATTCCATCCATTTCCCTACCCAGGGGTAATTTCGTCTTTTCCCTACAGGGGTATTTTGGTAATAAATCGCGGTCAACTCGAAAATATTTTTCAAATTAGAGGTATTTCAGAATTTACAAAATCTCTGGGTTATTTTGTTTTCCAAATCGAGGTGTTGCAAAAATTTGAAAATCGAGGTTATTTCTGTAATTTTGGAAGTCGTAGGCTCCAAATTTTTCCAAATCGGGGTATCTTGTTATTTGTAAAATAGAAGTTTTTGATATCTTTGTAAAGTAGAAATATTTTAACAAAAGTCGAGGTATTTTTGAAAATCTTAAAAACTAAGGGTATTTTAGTAATTTACAATACAGGGCATTTTTGTAATTTTGTAAATCGAGATATTTTGGAAAAAAATTTCACAATAATCTTTTACTACAATTAAAAGGGTAATTTAGGGATTTTGAAACTAGGAATTTTATAAAATGCATGGCTAGTCCCTTTCGGGTTTTAATTATCGGGTTTAGCCCGTGAATAAGTCCTCTTGGTTAGGGTGAACCGTAGCTACGTACTAGGTAGGATTCGAGTAAAGAGGAGGTGAGTCGCTAGGACTGCTTAAATACTAAGCTCTTACTGAATACCAATCCTAGACATGCGTACAATGGTTGCCACACCTTAACTCGGTGACTTACTTCACAGGTTTGTTTAATAATCCTTAAGTCTTATGCATGTGTTTGAGTAGACTAGTCCTAGGGTTCAACAGATCCTAATCTTCTAATCTATGTTCCCATAAAAGCCCATACAGTTCACATGCTCAAATCATTTCGTGTCGGAAGTACTTACAGTGGACTTCTGGGTGAGACTTAGGTGCCATGCCGTAAAACCTCGCTTATTTCTTAAGATACTTTCAAAAAAAAAAAACTTACTTGGCTCGATTTGAAAATGTTTTGGGCCTTAGCCCACAGGCCGAGAGTTTAAAACTGGGCTCTGATACCAAACTGAAACACCCCAAACCCGGCCCACGAGCTTTGACCAGATTTGGTATGTTCCTCAAGTAAACCGGTTCAAAATTCTTTTGTTCTTCTTAGAAAACTTGTGTGATTTTAAGAAAAATATTGTTTTGGGTTGGGCTTGTGTTGAAAACAGGTTCGTTTTATATTGAAATCCCTTTTATCTTAAGTGACAAAATATTTAGGATTTAGTTTAAAAGAAATTTTAATTAAATTTTAATAGATAAAATTCATAATCATAATAAATAAAAATAAGTGTAAAGTAATTCAACTATGGCCTTATGGCCTTATTACATCAAATAATTTCCAAAATAATTCAAAGTACTAAAATAAATTCAAGAGTCCTTAAAAATATAAACTTCATGTTGAGCATGGCCACCACAAGTTCTCGCCGTCCCGGTCCATCACTGCTTCATCACCTAAAAAAATGTTCCCAACGGGTGAGTCAAATGGACTCAATGTGTACATGACACCAATCATAATAGAATCGGGCATATCACATATTACACATTCAAAACATAGAATACAAGTTATGATGCATTCCCAAACCCAAACCTAGTTGTCCATCCGCTACACACCCCGCACTCGCCAAATCACACCGTGGGGACTACTAAGTCGACCCTCCTTCCGCTACACTCCAAATCATGCGGTCTTAGGTCACCGTGATATCGTGGTCTTAGGTCACCACTTTTAGATTACTGTGGTCTTAGGTCACCACTTTTCGATATCACGGTCTTAGATCACCGTGTTCGTGGTCTTAGGTCACCACATTCACTTCCCCTTTCAAAACAAAACCATATGCCCCATATAATATGCATAATATGCCAGAGTTCACATTCTTATCATATTCTCATGTTACAAATAACATTTTTCATATTCCTAGTAGAAGTAGGAAACGTACCTGAGTATTTAGTACCATAACATGGTACCTTAGCCACTTTCATATTCTTAATATCACATATTTTAATTAAACACAGCCATAAAACATATTAAGAATTAGTGTGGGGTACACACCAGATACACTTAGCGGTTCACTTAAATCCCGAAAAACCGATCTATCGCTTTAGATCCTAAATCCCTACATTTGGCCACATTTAGTATTTTAGGAAAAAGCCTATTCGGCTAATTTAATCAAATCCCGAAGGATTATCGTATCCACTTTCTTACCTTGCTGCCGATTTGATAATTAATCAAATCCCGAAACTTGTATTCTTCCCCTTTGAAATCGGCTAATCACTTAAGGATCTTAAATCCCGAAATTATCCATCGTTATAGCTTCACATCCGAAATCCCTAAAACCACATGTTAGATCAACTTCTAACCTTTAATCACAATCAATGGCCCTTGGACGAATGTCAGATATGACTTACCTTGATGGTCAAATCCCGAAGATCTTTTCCTTTATAGTCGACTATGGCAAAAATCCGAAAGAATCCCTTTCTTGAAGAAATCGACAAAGACTTATGCTTGAAGCCCCTCAAAGATTCGGCTTTCGATGGATTGGAAAGAAAAGAGAAGGAAGAATAAAGATGGAGGATTCGGCTATGGCTTCTAATGGAGAGGAAAATATTCGGCTAGGTTCCAACAATTACTTAATCTCGACTTGACAAAAGAAAAGAAAGAAAAGAAGAGAAGAGAGCACTAAGAATTCGGCAGAGAAAGGAGGAAGCACAAATTGATGAGTAGCCCTCCTTCCTTCCTTTTATAGCCGAAATTATCATCTAAGGAGTCCCTTACTTGGCCACCACTCCTCTATCTGATAACTTTATCCTTAAAATAAAAGATAATTCAAAGCAACTATCCTTACTTAGCCGAAATTATTAAACTCAAAGTCCCTTACTTGGCCATCACTTCTCCCTTATTTTCCTCTTTATCTCTTTATTCAAATTAAAAGAATTTAATCCAACAATTATCTCTTGACAATAATGATAAATAAATCCCTTATTTATCCACTATTTATAAAATAATAAAAGCTCCTAATTTATAGCCATGTGCCGTCCACCTCGGTCTTACGGAAGCAAAAATAAAACCTCCTTTATTTGCTTCCCAAGTGACTCGAACTCAGCCCATTCCTCTTGCATATGGCGCCATTTCCATAGGCCCTAAGTGGCATCTTCAGCCACTTTTCCAAGCCTGTTTGTGTGTCAAATTTCACAAACTTTTTCTTTTAAGGCCACCTTGCCTTAATTTCCCCTTTTAAACCTTAAAACTCGTCATTTCTAGGTCATTTCTAAGTTTCCAAAAATTTTTGATCGGCTCTCAGTAAACTTGACATTTCCTTACATTTCCATGACATTTCCTTACAAGACATTTCCTTACATTTCCAAGACATTTCCTTACATTTCCATGACATTTCCTTACAAGACATTTCCTTACATTTCCAAGGTTCTAAAAATGTTCACTTTCCTCTTTTAAACTTAACATTTCCATACATTTCCAGGTTTCCAAAAGTGTTCAAAATATATTCATAACACATAAGATATGTCATTTCGTACAATTAAACCAAAAATGCATAGGCCCTTTTCAGGATGTTACAATTAAAGCTTCCGCAACGAGGGATGTTTCAAAAAAAATGTTTTAAATGAATAAAGATGACTTCCTAAGTTCCAACAAAGGTTTACAAAGATAATAACATGGAATGTTTTCATCGTAACAACGAGGTTTCAAAAACACTATCGTGTGACATTGCCAGATACGGCCATAAAGCCTAGGCCGGGTTTGGGGTGTTATAGATTGCGTCCAGAATTGTCGCCACACCTGACAACTGTTCAGATAAAAACTAAAAATGCATGAGCTGTCCAGTTTGGTATAACCAACCTGTACGTACAAGGACAGAATAATTCTGAGGAAATGACACCTGTACTGTTGGGGGAGGACATAAAAGGTTGACGTGAGAAGAAAAATAGAGGAAGAGAGAGCTTTTTCTTGACCATCATCTTCTTCATCCTACCTTGAAGCTTGTGACTATGGAAGCTTAAGCCACTCACAGGTGAGCCAACGTGAAAATTGATGCAGATTAGCTTCGGACTAGGAGACCTAAGTGCGAGACAAGAGGGAATAGAGAGATTCAGTCGAGTTGTCTAGGAATAGTATTCTCCACTCGATTCTTTCTTATTTCTTTCTAAATGCTGGTGATTACTCTCTGTTTTCTATTTGTATGGAAGTACACATTAATTCTTGGTTAAATGTTATCTTATTCAATCTTTATTTTATTATTTAATCTTGGGGTTTGAATGTTTCTTAACACGAAAGTGTTATTACAGTCACTGACACTGGAAAGTGCAGTGACAGTTGAAGTCAAGAAGCATTACAACGGAAGTTGAGTGAGGATTAGAGAAATTTAGTCCACTTGTTCTTAATAGTGCCATATTGCCATCATCGGAAGGTGGGATTATTGTGCATGTTTAAGTCTCAGATTAAATAGAGGAGTGACGCTTGGTAAGATACATTGAAGTTTATTGCCTCGACATTCACCTATCCTTTTATACCTTGTGAGCACTTAGTATTTTGCTGAAGATTCATGTTAGGGATCCCAGTTTATCATTATCATATTTTATTTTATTGTTTTCAAGTTGTTGCTCCAACAACTATCCTCACAATTTATCTCGTTTCTATCTAGTTATTGCACCGACATTAATAAACAAAAGACAACCATCCTTGTGGGATCGATATCCGACAGACTCACATCTGTCTACTATACTTGCATTGATAGTATACGCTTACACATTATTGATGTGATGTTAAATAGCCGATCACTTCCACAACTTCTTGCCCCTATTTATATTGTTAAGCTCCTTTGACTTTCTCTTCTTTGTTTTCTATTTTTGGGCGTCGATTCCCTGAATTTCTCCATTCTGGTAAGTGGTTTCCTTAATTTTTTCTAGGCTGGTTGGTAGGTCCCTTGATTTCCTCCATGCGGTTAAGTTAGATGTAGACTAGGTCCTTCCCTTTATTTTTTCCTTTAAAAAACGGTTTGGGCCTTCTTGGACGTCCTAACCTATTAATTATCTCCACCATTGAGTTGAAAAGTATTCTGAAGCCTGAAAATATTATTTAGGCATCTAAAAATGTAAATTTTCTAAGCCTGATCCCGTTGGTCCGATGCTGCAACATTGTTGTGGCATTAAGTGTCAGCATGTGAAGTTTAACTATTTATTTTCTTTGAGTCCACTAGCCACCTTCAAGGATAAAATATTCATGTTTTAGCGTAAAAAGCAACTAAAATTTATTATTCAAATAACAATTTTCAATATTACTACTTAACGAAAATATAATTGAAATAACTACAAAAATGTTATCAACCACTTTTAACTTGAATGAGATGTAAGCTTTAAAGGTATTAAAATAACTCTATATCCTAGAGTTATCACACCCCCAAACTTAATTCATTGCTCGTCCCGAGTGATGACACTTGACAGACGCTAAAACGTACAAAGACTTGAGAACCAACAACACGACACACTAAGCAGAATTAATTTTCCACATGGTTATGCATCAATGAAATTATATTCTCAAATTAATATATATATATATATATATTGCATGTGCATTTATATCCAAAGTTCCCTCTAGTATTAAAGTGCTAACAAAATCATGATTTGAATATTTTCCCCTCATGAATGTGCAATTAGTTCTTCCCAATCAAGCTTTATTTCTTGATTAAGCTAAGCAATACTTAAGGATTAATGTATGTCTTCATATGTTGAACTCAATAACTCCTCTCCACTAATGTAGTTCGATTCAAATCAATAAATTTTTACAAGGTTGTAACTGTGGCTAAGTTTAAGGTATGGATTTAAATTGACATTTTTGAGCTAAAATTTTAAGCTAAAAAATCCAATTAAACTTAGCTTGCCTTGGACCTCATACTAGTGCTGCAATCCACATTACTAATGGGACTATCTCTTAAAATTACCCAACTCTTACAATCATATGCTTACAAATTGTTTTTTATAGCATAACAACTAATCGAATCAGAGATAATTTCTTGATCATGTACCCCTCTCTAAACTCCCTGAAACTTAAACACAGAAAAATATCCAAGACAACTAAGTTTAAGATTTTGTGACAAATAAAGTCAAGCTCTCAAATAAGGGATGGTTACTTAATACATGGTTTAATAAATAACGACAAGCCATACAACTCAAATTGAGTTTTCAACAGATAATAATTAATAAGGTAGGCTTGAAAGGCTCAAACGATACAATTTTTTTTTACCTAAATCCTTTTTATATAATTTCTTGATCATGTACCCCTCTCTAAACTCCTTCAAACTTAAACACAAAAAAAAATCCAAGACAACTAAGTTTAAGGTTTTGTGACAAATAAAGTCAAGCTCTCAAATAAGGGATGGTTACTTAATACATGGTTTAATAAATAACGACAAGCCATACAACTCAAATTGGGTTTTCAAGGGATAATAATTAATAAGGTAGGCTTGAAAGGCTCAAACAATCCAAATTTTTTTTGCCTAAATCCTTTTTAAATCACTATGCCTCCAAGGATTTCGTCTCAAGGAGATTATCAAGTCAATTCTAAAGACTTAAACCCTCATGCATGCTTAGTTTTTTCTAAGGAACTAAAATTTTCATGGTAGAACCTATACACCATCACTAATATCTCATTCACATCACAATTCGATTAACAAAAAAACAATTCAAGTAATAAAGATTTATACCTGCATTAGAGCTAGCATTATTATGCAAAATTAATTAATATTGAGCATCCTTCCACTTAAACATACCTTCATAAGAGAATCAATTCCCAAAGAAACATGTAGTACACAACAAAAGAAAATATGCTGAATATGGCATGCTCCATCCACACTCAAGAGTAGCAATGTCCTCATTGCTTTAAAGCATATATCAGGAAAAAGAAAAAAGAACCAACAGAGAAAGCTTATAACAACATAGGTAGCAACTTTTATCAGCTCAAAATTATAACTGCAACTACGTATTATTGTACTTAAAATGTAAAATAGAAAAAGTAATTAAAGTTAATGGTATCTAAAGAATAAAAGACCATAACAAAGTAAATAAAAACCCCCTTAGTTACTAGTGGAATCATCACTTTCCGAAGTTGTTTCCTCTTCAATGTGATCATCTTCGTTCCTAGTTTTGTGGTTTGGTGTAGCGGAGTCTTCTTGCCCAGTTTTGTGAATTGGTGTCCAAGGCTCAAAAATAAAATCTGGAAATTCAGGCAAGAAATAAAAAGGGTTATGAATTAGTTTCTTGAATGTGCCTCGCATCTAGTCATCTCGAAATTTTGCATATCTCCAGTAGGCTTGCTGTTGCCTTTGCATATGCTGCAGCATGTCCATGATGGTTGATTGATCCGATTGCGCTGTGGTGCTGGAGGAAGGAATGGTTGGCGTCAGGTGTTTAATTCAAGTTCGGCAGTCGGTTCTACTTGTGTCTGTCGAGCAGCCTCCCCAATACTCTAGCAATATCACCGACAGTAATGCGTCCTTTGTTGTATCGTTCTTCAACATCTATTTTCATTGGTACACATGCTTGTCGACACAACAAGGTGATTAGTGATGAGAAGTAGGCGTACCCTGTTTGCTTTACAACACACTTTTGGATCTCTTTGAGGATGACTCTCCCCACATTGATGGACCTCTCGGTTAAGATTACATATAATAGGAGCATCCACACCATCGATCTGGTGGAACCATGTGATATGGGCATGAGGCTTGATCGAATAAAGTAGAACCACACTTTTACCGTAAGGGTTAGAAAATCCCTTTGGTAAGAATGATTACCTTACCTCGAGAGTATCCACTGATTTCCAAGAACCGTAATTTCCTTTAGCACTTCTCTAAGCATCTCCCAATCAATGTTCTTAAGCATGGTAGAGTAATCATCGCCGTCGATGTTTGGAAATTAAAATAAATCATTAATGGTTGTCGGTGTTAGATATACCTTTTTTTCTCGCACGTGGATTGCTATCTCTGTGGATGGAATAAGATTTTCATAAAATTCCCGAACGATGTCAACATCTGGAGGGGGTTTGACATTACATAGTTGCTTTCATCTCAACTTGTTAATTGATTTTCAAAGGAATGGCAGCACAGTGACACTATCATTGCACGTCAGCATGAAACCTTTGTCAGAGAGCATCGGTTAATTCTTGAAGATAGATTCAAACCTCTGGCTTGTGTTATCACTGTGGAACCAAGTCTGGGAACTGTCAGTGTGAGTAGCCAAGCTTTTTCTTTTACGAGACATAATGAATTCTTGTAAGAAACAACTGATATAGAGAACCTGACAGTCAAAAGTAATACCGCACTGAAAGTCTGACAGATTTCGAACAATCGATCAATAGGTATATAGCTCTAGTAATAGTGGGCACTAACACAACATTTATGCGAACAGTTGGTCTACAACGAGAATAAGGGTTTTAGTCGATGGTGGGGATGGAGATGGCCTTTACACAATTAGATGGTAGGCAGTGGAAAACAACATTAGTTTGGTTAGGTGTTGATTTACCATGAGTGACTACACAACGTCGGTGGAATGCAGAGGTGTCAGATGGGTGATGACAGTTGCACCAGTAGGCTGTGATAAATGCCGAGAAGAAACTTGATGAGCAGTTGTGTGGTGGCGGAATGATCAGAGATGGAGGGGGTTGTGGTGCAAGTGACTGCACACTTTCGATTAAACTGGAGATGTTGGTGAGGAGTGCCTGTGACGTTATGTGTGCAGCATCGATTGTTTGCGAGGGAAACTGATGACCGATATTGATAAAAGCACGGGAATGGAGCTGGTAGGGTGTGTCAGAAAGGTGGGATTCGGGTGGTTTGGTGGAAAACCTAATGGTCAACAAGGGTGAGTACATGAATGGTGGACAACTGTTTGAAGAGTAGCAACCAAAGGCATTAGTTGAATGGAGACAAGGAGGGTTGCTGTTAAACAAAGTCAAAGAAGTTGAAAAGTAAAACCCTTATTTTCTCCTAGGTCAAATGTCCCTTTCCTCTGTCATTTTAGGCAATTGCCTTTTCAATTGATACGCAATCAATGCTGCGACATTATTGCACATTTCTTTTTTCTCTTTTTCTCTCGGCTGCTCATAAAAATATATCTTACGAAAAATAGTAGCCGCCCATCACAAAAACTTATTACGGATAGTCTAGAGTGAGGGAAGTTTTATTTCGTTGAACTCCACTGCTCCAATAGTATTTTAAACGTTGACCATTTACTTTTAACATACCTCATTTACCATCTTGCAGTTCAATTATTTCATATGGAAATACTCGGTTAACATTGAAAGGTCCAGACCACAAAGACTTGAGTTTCCCTGGGAACAATATCAGTTTGGAGTTGAACACTAGGACTCGTTGCCCTGCTTCGAACACACGGGATTGGATATGCTTGTAATGCCACTTCTTTGTTTTCTTTTTAAATATCTTGGCATTCTCATAGGAAAACATCTTCAACTCCTCTAATTCATCAAGCTGTAACATCTGTTTCTCTCCAGCATGCTTCAAATCCAAATTAAGTTGTTTAAGAGCCCAATACGCTCCATGCTCAAGCTCCAACGTTAAATGACAAGCTTCTCCGAGCACTAACCGATAAGTAGACATCCCTAAAGGAGCTTTGAATGCCTTTCAGTAAGCCCACAAAGCATCGTCAAGTCTCCTAGACCAATCTTTTCGATTCGAATGCACCACTTTATAAAGTATACCCTTTATTTCTCTATTTGCCAACTCAAATTGCCTATTTGTCTACGGGTCGTAAGCAGTGGCAGCCTTGTGCTTCACATTATATTTATCTAGTAGCCAGGTCAGCCACTTATTCACAAAGTGAGATCGCTTGTCACTAATTATAGCCATTGGAATCCTGGACCAAGTGAATATGTGCTTATGCAGAAAACACATGACCACCTTGGAATCGTTTTTCAGACATGCCTCGACCTCTACCCACTTGGAAAGGAATCAACAACCACCAAATGTACATATTACCATATGATGGAGGAAATGGACCTAGAAAGTCAACACCCCACACGTCAAAACAACTCCACTTTAAGGATATTATTCAAAGTCATCTTGTTCCTCTTTGAAATGTTCCCAACTTGTTGGCATCGATCACAATTCCTTACATAGGCATGTGCATCTTTGAATAAAGTGGGCCATAAGAACGCAACTTGTAATTGACCGCCTATAAACAAGTTATTGTTTATTGTAAAATATCACATAAAAAGCATATAAGATTAAAAGGACGGTGTCCGTAAGTGCACGGGTCAAATTGTAATATAGTATAGTTTACAACTAAACATTTGGAAGTATTTCGAGGATTGTACCCAAGTGAGGATGGAAAAATCTATAAAAACCTTTTTACAATAATAAGTCTTAATTGTATTAATTAATTCCTATATTATGACAAACCATAAAATAGGTTAATAAGAGAATTTAAATAACTAAAATAAATAAACAAGAAAAATAAACAAACGACTAAAATAAATAAACCAATCAGGAAGATTAACTTGCTTCAGAGTTTGTAATTAACTTCAGATTAGGGTTTTAGGGTGAATTAGCTACCGATTAGCCAATTATTACCTCCCAACCTCTAATTAATTAATCGATTGGTTGATTCTTGTTTATCTCTCGACCTCAGTTTCTTGACCAAGATGAACTACGATTTACTCAATTTGACTTATCTCTTGATCTTGTTTAACCTATGATAAATTCCTAGGGTTGTCAAGCCTAGGGTTTAAGAAGACATATTCATACCAATCAACCCTCTCGAGAAAACCCTAAATCCTCCATTAATCACACCCCCATCCACTCATTAATCTCCCCTAAGGGATTTAATGTTATTCATAATCTCTAACGCAATTGAATAAATCGTGTAAAGAACACGATTGAATTGGAAGACAAACAAGATTAGAATAATCATGGATGAATATCTAATGGAGAACAGAGTAGCAAATCAATTTATCGGAATAGTGAAATATGTTGATTGCAAAGAACAAATAAACTAAATACTTTAATAAAATAAAATAAACTCTTGGATTGAAACCGATTCCAAGAGGAAAAACAAAAGACTTTAAAAAAGCTGAAAGAAAATTAATCTAATCCTACTCCTAAACTACTAGGATTTTTTTATTGCATCTAAGATGACTTAGTTACATTAAACCCCTAAGGTTTTATTTATAGAAGTGTTGGCAGCCAAAATTAGATCTTCGACGTCCTTGGTCTTCGTATAAAGTCGATTGTGCGGAAGAAAATAACTTTGGCATCCTTGGGCATCAGGTCGACCTATGTTGCTTCATAGCCCTTGCATGGCGCGATACAACATGTATTTTGTGCCTTGTTGGTTCTGCTTCATTTTTTGACGACTCGGGAAACTTGTGCGTCATTCTTCCCTTGTTTCCACATCAATTGGGCATATAATCCTTCATCATACACACTTAATTGAACATATTAGCACTACCTAAGGCCTGTGTCTGTAACGCCCCGAATTTGGGCCTAGTAGAATTGGGCCTATTGGGCTTTGGGCTTTGGGTATTAGAAAATTTTTAAGTGAGCGAGAAAATGACATTTGGCATGTGGGCCTTGAGGGTTAATGAATTTGGAGTGTCTAGGGGTATTGGAGATGTCTTGGGATCAAGTAAGGGTAAAGGAAAATTTTGGTTTTAGCCCTAAGGGAACTGTGACTTCAGTTAGTAGGCCTTTTAAATAAATGAAGAAGAAAAATGTCACAAGAGGAGTTGTGGTCAAGTGGCAAAGTGGCGCCACTTAGGGAGCAGGGAGGTGGCGTCATTAGTAGGCAAGGGAGTCCAAGGTTTGAGTAGTGGCATGGTATTTTATTGGGGTATTTATTTTGCTTTCAGGATGGCTAGAGTTTGTGTTGTAGTGAAAGTCTGATGGATGAGAAGTTTGAAGTGGTCATGGAGAGATTGTAGGAGCTTATCGTGGAGAAAAATTAAGAGTTGAGTTATGTGGAAGAGGTGGAGCCGAATTGGGAATATGGGGGTTAGGAAATTCGGCTATAAGCTATATATAGGTGCCGATTTGGGAGTTCTAGGGTAATGCCAAAATTGTGTTTTTTCCCTTTAGCCGAATTCCTCACTTTTGAGTTGCCAAAACACTTTTTCTCTCTAAGTACTCAGAAGCCGAATCTTCCATACTTTTTCTTCTCAAATTCTCTTTTGATTCACCTTTGGTTTTAGTCGATTCCTTCTTCTCTTCTTCTTCTTATTTGTGTCGAATAACCCCTTCCACTATACTAATCTCAAAAGTCGAATACCTCTTGGGCCGATTGCTTCTTGGGTAAGTATTCTCTATTTTGGTTTAGGTGTTAGCCGAATGGTCATTAGTAGGGAAAGGGGGACTTGTGTTGGATACAAGTCATCTATTATTCTATTTTTAATGATTAAGAATGATGCAGATTTAGGAGATACGCGTGAGTAGTGATCAAAGAAGAGCTATTAAGGCTTGGTGTTTTAGGTAAGGTTAAGGTGAGACTTCGGTTTTTGGTAAAGTATTCGATAAGTTTATATGATTAATTTTTTGAGTGACATCATTTGTAGGATCGTGGCTAAGGGATCGCAGCACGTTTTGTTATCAGGTGTGTACATACACTAGACACACACAATGGATTGAGAAATCCCGAAATCCCGAAAGTTTGACTTCGGTAGTCTTGCGAGTGTGTGAACACTCGTATTTGGGAAGTGGAATCGTTAACAGAGACCCCATGAGCGATCTCATGGACTTGGGTCGTATTATGGCCAACTGGGCCAGAATGGGAAAAATGGGCCTGATGGGCCATGGGCCAAAAGAGACGAATTTGATGACTTGGTAATAAGTGATGAACTAGTCATGCTGGTTACATGGCTTGGAATTGATTTGGGCCTAGTTGGCCATACGAATGAGATTGGGCTTTATAAGGGGTCTTGGGGCTTAGTATTTGGTGAATTGCTTAACCTGCATAAAATTTTAATAATTTATTAAGTGCGACAGTGAACAAGTCATAAGGTTTAAGTGTGGCAACGGACATATGCATGTCTAGGATTGGATCTAGGGAGAGCTTGGTACTTAAGCGGTCTTAATGACCCACCTCCTCTTCTCTGGAATCCTACCTGGTGCGTAGTGTCGGTTCACTTTAGCCGTGAGGACTTGTTGACGGGCCAAGGTTCGTAGTTAAGACCCATACTGTTAAAAATTACCAAAACACCCCCGATTTATATAATTACCGAAATACTCTCAGTTTGGAAAATTACCGAAGTACCCCGGTTTGTAAAATTACCGAAATGCCCTCAGTTTGCAAAATTACCAAAGTACCCCTAATTTGCAAAATTACCGAAATACCCTCAGTTTGGAAAATTACCGAAGCACCCCCAGTTTGTAAAATTACTGAAATACCCTCGGTTTGCAAAATTACCAAAGTACCCCTAATTTAAAAAATTACCAAAATACCCTTGATTTGTGAAATGACCAAAATACCCTTATGTGTTGATTGTAAGATTTATGGATGTTACATGTATATTTGCTGCATTCATATGATATTCTGTTTAGGTTGCATACGGGTTGGAAAATTTGGAACGGAGGAAGTATATGAGGATCGCATGGTTGCTTGACGACCGTGGATCCACCGATGGCTTTTTTTTGCCCATTATATGATTAGTAGCTCTGCTGCAATGTTAGGTAGTACCGCAACTAGGCTACCCTTGAAGTGTATCGGATGGGTGGGTCGATTTAGAAATCCCCACAGAAGTGTTTCGGTTGGACGAAGACGAAGTGTACCGGATGGATTATTTGGGGAGGGTTTGCACAGCATTGCATGTATGACATTATTATGTTGATAATATGATATGTATGCTATTTGTTTGTCGAGGTTCGTACACACTGAGTTTTCGAAAACTCACTTCCTCTTTTATTTTTCTCAGGTGATCCTCAGTAGGCAGTTCGACGGATGGAGGGACTCAGAGGTGGCCAACTAGCAAGACGATTAGACTTGTTTTTCTTAATATCCAAATTCTAGATTTTAAGTTATTTATTTTAAGTTGTTTTATTTCAGATTGTAATAAGGTTTTCCCTCTAGTTATTATTCTATTACTTTCACTATGCATTGAAATTTTGAAACGGAACCTAGATTTATTTCTTTTAAACGTATTTCAAGGTTTTTAAAAATAATTGTGTTTTAAGAACGAGCTTCCGCTGTCAAAGGAAATTTTTACATAGTAACAAGGAAATGGTTTTTGGCTGCACCTCATTTTGAAAGCGAACTGGTTTTTACTTAACTTTTCTCTAGAAGGGTTTTCAATGAAAACAAGGTTTTCGCAAAAACACTTCAATGTGACACACCAAATTTGGGCCTAACTTCTAGGTCGGGTTTGGGGTGTTACAGTGTCGACCTAATGGGTCACAACACTCAAAAAATGTGTTAAAAAAACTTATTTTACTAATATTTAATTATAAGTACTAAATACCGGAAACGTAATATAAAATACTAAATTGCTTAGAAAACAAGCTCCTTAAGTGCAAAAATAACCCAAATTAACTACTACATTTGACGGCAGCTCAAATACCCCTACACTTAAGTATTTGCTTGTCTTCAAGAAAACTAAACAAAAACAAATTAAAACTAAAAATGAACTAAATTGAAAAATAAGAAATAAACATGCAAAGAAAAGAAAATGTACTTGAGCGAGTTTGATACAAGTAATTGAATAGAAATACAATAACAAGATGATGTAAATAAATATATAACTCTAGAGTGATATAAAATTGACTCAGAGTTTCTAAAGTTAGACGTTTTAGTTCAATAGATTTCAAAGCAAGTAAATAAAAGAATGTTAAGTATAGGTTTCCATTAAAATAGATATACAAATATACACATATGCTCAAATGAATATAAGTGGTAAAAACATCAAAACTCCCCACAATTTCATCCACATAAGGTACTACCTAAGTCACATAGGATTTTTCGACTTGTAACATTCTGTGGCTTAGGTTGGTTTGGAATTCAAAGAACATGCTCGGCAAAATGGTTAAGCACGAAAGTAGTTTGACACATGATATTGTTCCCGATACTCTCCCGAGTATACATATGCTCCCCACCTTATATCCACTTCCCCCACCTTCCTTATTTCTCCATTTACAAAGGCCTAGTATAGTTATTAATGAGTACAATCATCCGAGCTCGTAATATTTTTATTCAAATAAATGTGAGCGTACTTTTTTCCAACTCACTTTGTTTTTATTTTTTGAGATTTCCTCGATTGGTATTTTGCCTTATTTTTATACAAGCTCAAAATCTTATACTCACTATACCATAAAATTCCTTAGTTTGACTCATTTTTTTTCTTTTCTTTTGAAACCACCGAGGTGTATCTACCTAATCCCTCAATATCAATGGTTGGACATCTAACTCCGTGTAAGGACCAAGAAATAATGGATCAAATAGAATAAATAATAGGCTTAAGGTTTCAAGTACGACTCATCAAGAAAATGGATTCAGGCTCAAAATATGTACTAGGGAAAATATTTACGGGATAGCTTTTTGGCTCAAAAGTTTGTTTACCAAACAATGCCTTAGGTCATCTCTAGGCACTTCTATACATGGATTAAATTGGCCAAGTCTATCAATTTCTACAACCTATAATTCAATTAAACATGCATGCTATTTATATACCTATTTACCATGTGGTATACTTCACATCCTAAATCTATTCACAGTGTAATAAATTGAACTAAGTGGTTTAAAATTAAAAGTTTAGAATCAATTATTATCAAACTAAATTTACAACTTATTTACAAAATCCTATTAACATGCTCCTAACCAATCACTTGTATTTCTACAAGCTCAAGCACATAGAAAACACACAATAATAAGAATTTAAAAACTACTAAAAACAAAGAAAAGAAAATAACATAAAAAGAAAAAAAAAGTAAAATTGTCCTAAGTCACCCCAGACTTTATTCAACAATTTTCCCTAATATGCAATTAAAAATATAAAGGAAAGAGGTTACCCGATTGGTGTGATTCATGCAATACAATTGGTGGGACTGCTTTCCCTTTCGGTTTCAACGTTATATTATTGTGCCTTAAAAAATTTTGGGTTCCTACTAAGAAAATCTAAATAACACTACATATATAAAATATGAAAGTCTTAAATAAATTAAAACTAGAATTAAAAACATTCTGAATAATAAGAAAATAAAAATATGAAGTCCAAATTAAAATAAAAACTGAAATTAAATGAAATTGTTTAAAATTAGTCGGAATCAGGATCCGACAATTCATCTGCTTCACTCGATTCGCCTTCCGTCTCCTCCTTCAAATCTTTTTCTGAATTTCCTTTAGTATCTTTCTCATCTTCCAGTTCCCTCTATTTCTTCACCTTTCTTGGTTCGATCTTTACCTCGTACTTAGCTGCTGGGAATTGTGGCAGCTTGAATACACTTATCCTCGCATAATCTTCGAAAACCAGTCTGACTTCTTGCATCCATCGAACTATCCATTCTGAACCACGTAGCGCATTCTCGCCTATATGTGGTTTTTTCTTTATCTCCCTATTTTGTTTCCTATTTCCTAAAAGATACTCTACACTTGGTTCCAATATAAAAAATTTCCTTGGTTGTAAGACACGACCCGGTTGTCCCATCATCACCTTCGCTTCTCAGCATATGTGTAACATCCCAAAAATGGGGTTATTTGGAATTTAATTATTTTTCTTATTATGAACTGCTGTGATAGTTTTTGTGGAATGTTAAGGCTTAATTATGGATTTTTAGTAAGCTCGAGTAGTGGGAAAAATATTATTTTCAAGCTTTGAGGTAGGGAGCCTTAACAAGTGGGGGTTATAAGAATAAATGGGGATAATTTGGACATAAGATGAGCCTAGAATAAGTGGCAAAGTAAGCCCACTTAAGAGCTAACATGTGACGCCACATCAAGCAAGGGGGATCCTGGGTTCGAGTCACAAAATTCCCTTTCTTTTTGCACTATGTTTGGACGGCACAAGTGGGAGAGTCTTCCTCCCTTTAAACTCTTTTATTATTATTAATAAGAGATAATATGAGCATTTAAAATTAGATTTTTAATTGTTTAATTTCAAGGATAATGGGAGATAAATGAGGTTATTATATGGATTATTAGGAGATTATTATTTATTAATTCAAATCGTTTGAATTAAATCAAATGAGTGGCCAAGAGAAAAACTAGGAGTTGGCTAGGAGTTGAACTCCTTGAGCAAGGAGAAGTGGACGGCAAGAGGCTACTAGAGGGGCCGAATCCTATTTAAGGCACATACCTAACACCTTATTTTCCTTTTCTTCATCCGTGCACATAGCCGAATTCCCTAGAAAGCAACCTTGCTATTTTCGTTTCTTTTACAAACGTGTTCAAAATTCCAAAACCTCAATCTTTTGTTTCCCTCTTTGCCATAATCCCATCATCTTCTCTTTACCTCTCTGTTGGCCGAATATTGAGCATAGTATCTTCCTGCATCTCCTTTGTTAATCGATTTGGATCAAGGTAAGTAATGGCCGAATATCTATCTCCCCTTTTCCTTCTTTTTCTCACCGATTTCTTTTACAAGGGAGGTGCCGATTTCGGCAATGGTTATAAGGCTTCTAATCGAGTAGTGAACGATTCTTCTAGGTGCTCGGGAATGAAAGCGATCGACTCGGGCCACGATCTCTAGCATTCGATTTCGGTAAGTGGTGGTAAGATCAATTTCTTTATTATAACAATTCGATTAAAAGCGAAGGCTATTAGTTTTACTTACTAATCAATGGTGATTGTGAAGCGATTCGGAATCAAGTATTGCGATTAGTATCCAAAAGTGTGAAGGTAAGGATTCGGGTTCACAAGGAACCCTCTCAAATTAATTGGTTGGCCGATTAGGCCATAGTACTAACACAGGTATTTGGCCGAATATAGGGATCAGTAGATCTAGGGTGGTCGACCCTTCTTTTTCGGGATTTAGAACATCCAAGGGTGACAGTGTGTACATACACACTTATAGCGATTAATGTTTGTGTTAAATATATTTTGTATGTAAATCGCTTGATGTAGATGCGGTTGGTACCTTAACGGTACAAGTGAGGATCCCGTAAGTCTCTGTTAATATGAGATTATTTTAATGCTTTTGGGAAGCATGGCTTATTGATACATGTGATAAATGCATGAGATCTGTTGATAAGCTTGTTTATCTCATCGGGTTATATGAGAGGAGGGGCGGTGATATTTCGTCTTGTGAGAGCACCGTGTTTTGGTAACACATCGTGACTATATGTCACTAGAGGTTTGGTACCTCCAGAGGTTTGGTACCTCATAGCGACTTGTCCCCGTGGTTAACACCACCGTGGTTGGCCCCACTTGAGATATGGGATCGTCTGCGCCGGTGATTTGGTATCACACGATGGGTTGGCCCCATCACCCGATTTGTGTCTCTGACACCGTGTTTTGGTAACACATCGTGACTATATGTCACCAGTGGTTTGGCACCACCGGTGTTTTGGTAACACATTGTGACTACGGTCACCGGTGGTTTGGTACCACATGGGGTAGACAAAGGCGTTTGGTTGGCTAGGTTGGGGCACATAATATTCGCCTATTAACTGTTATATGTTGTGTATGGAATGTTGTTTTTAAAGCGGGGAAGGGTTACATCACGAGTCTTGGTGACTCACCTTCTCCTTTAACATTTTTCGTGTGACTCGTAGATGGCGGTTGAGGAGCCGGTTGGACTCGAGGTGGCCATGCGATGGACTTGAATAAATTGAACTTTAAACTTAGCTATTTTATTTCATTATTGGTTTATTTTTATTTGGGTTGTATGTCGGCCTCCATAAACTTTACTTTTGGTATTTCTTATATGTTGGATACTTTGTTTTAAACTATATTATAAAACGCATTAAATCACATGTTTTCTTAAATTAACACGAAGATGTTTTATCGTGCCATCGGGCACATTCGAAATTTGTATAATAACCGACTCAATTAAATTTCCAAATTAAATCTAAGTATAGTTTCTAACAAGATAACCAAAAAGCGAAGTTTTCAACAAAACTTAAATTGGTTTAAAAATGGTGTTCAAAAGGTTTTCTCGTAACAAATCAAATTCGGTCGTAATGTTTGGGCGGGTTTGGGTTGTTACAAAATTGGTATCGAGCCAGTTCAAAGCTCATTGTGGGGCCCAAGGCCCAAAAATGTTTTAGTAGGCCTTAGGGAGTGATTTTTGGTTTTGAACAGCATGGCCCGAGTCTCCGGCACCAATCCGCCTGGTAAGTATATCTAAACCTCTTGGTGAATTATATTCAGTAGAAGGGTAGGAAGCATGGAACGTAGATAGACTTATAGGACTTGGACCCTAAGGTTAGATTACTCAAACACAAACGAAGCATAAGACTTAAGGAATTAAACCAACCTATGACTTAGTCGGTGAGCTAGGTGTGGTAACCCCATGCACGCATGTCTAGGATTGGATCCGGAAGAGCACGGTATTTAAGCGGTCCTCGTGACTCACCTCCTCTTCGCAGGTATCCTGCAGTGCGTAACCGGTTCACCCTAACTCGGAGGGCTCGGTGGTGTGGTAACCCCCATGCGCATGTCTAGAAAGGTTGGTGAGAGCTTGGTATTTAAGCGGTCCGCGTGACCCACCTCCTCTTCACTCGAATTGCACAGTGCGTAGCTTTGGTTCACCCCGACCGGGAGGGCTCGGTCATAGGCTAAACACAATGATTAAAACCCGAAAAGGGAATTAGCCTTGTTCTTCGAAATAGAATGAAACAACAAACCCTAATGTTTTCAAAACTTGTGCAATAAATTTCTCAAATCCTAGAACATTACTTTTACAACGTTTTCTTGAAAAACTTGATGGTGGAAAATTACAGAAATACCCTTAGGAGTAAAATTACCAAAATGCCCTCGGTTCATAAAATATTAATTCAATGGTTTTGCCCAAAAATTTCAATGATTTTACAGACATTCAAAAACCTTGCTTTGGAAATCATCAGCAAAATATTTTGGTTCTGGAAAATTACGAAAATACCCCTGTAGGAAAAAAGACGAAAATACCCCTGGGATAGAAATGGGCAAAAATGTCCGATGAGCGAATAGGTATGGAAAGTATTAAGGAATGGATGCATGAACTTCTTTGTGTGAACTAGGAAAGAAGACTGAAACATTGTTTGCTCGAAAGAATCTCTGATTAAACCTTATCCATAAAATTTCTTCGCGAGTAATAAAGTGAAACAAATGCTAACGCATAAAATTTTTCTTAATCAGATTAAAAGCGCGGTAGATAGAATGAGTTCTAGAGGACGTGGACGCCGTGGGCGTGGTAGGGGTAGGATGACGGTGTCTGCGAACCCGTCAGTCGGGACAAGGTTACGAAAATGAGGTACCACTTGCCACCACCACCTCCTACTTTTAGGAGTGAGGCCGATCGGGCCGGTGGCGAGCGGTATCATAAGCTATTTTGCGAGTCTTGGAGATGGTGGTGGGGCTGGTGGAAATGTGGGAGCTCGAATCTGTCCCGAGGCGACTCCGATCTAACGGAGCGGAGGTATTCCGAGGTGTGTCGAGTGGCACCCGGTCAGTGGAATCTTGGCTAGAGTCAAGCGAAAGAATCATGGATGACCTTGACTTTGGACCGAGGAAGAAAAGGCGAAAGGCGTGTCGCTTCTAAAAGGATGAAGCGTATCGGTGGTGGCTTACGGTTCGAGATGGGGCTACAGCAGATGATCTCGACTTGGGAGTATTTGAGAACCACCTATCGGAAGAAAGAAGTATGTGGGTACCGGCTACACCGACGCCAGCAGCAGAGAAAGGCTTTTCAGGGATTAGTGCAAGGAACTAAGTCCGTGTCGGAATATGAGGCGAGAATTTTTAAGGCTGAGTAGGTATCACGAGAGGCATCGTGTCTCACGAACATGAGCGCCGTGTCCGCTTTGAGGACGGACTCGAGATGATTTGAGGTTACCGATTGCCCCACAAAGCGGGTTCGTGAGTTCTCATCTCTAGTGGAAAAGGCTAAGGTAGCCGAAGGGATCAAGGAGGCTGTGAGGCAAAGTTATAGTAGGAATAATCGGAAGAGAGGATTTGGGTCACCGGATCAAGCGGTAGTGCTCGAGAAAAGGCTAGGCCGAGTGGGCCAAATCGGCGGCAAGGCCCACGACTACTAATCAGAGGCTGACTCAGTGTAATCACTGTGGAAAGACCCATTGGGGAGGTTGTTGGACCGGTGATAAAGGATGTTTCGAGTGTGGATCTTTGGAGCATCGTGTCAGAGATTGTCCCCGAAAACTAGCTAAGAATCAGCCGGAGGGGCAGAATCGTACTCAGAATAGAAGTGTGGGACCATAGAGGGGTCGTGTTAATGGCAGAGGAAACAACGGTCCTAACCGAGGTCGTGGAACTCAAGGCAGAGGTTCAAGCAACACAGAGGCTAGGCAGCCTGGCTTAGTTTACGCAGCGAAGTGTCGCGAGGAAGGTGACGCACCGGATGTCATAACCGGTACGTTTCTAATTTTTGGTTTTCCTTATGTTACATTGATTGATGTGGGCTCGACGCACTCGTACATTGCTAGTAGTGTGGTAGGAACTATGGACCTAAACTCAAAGCGCTTCTAGGGAGATGACCAGTAGTTAGCCCTTTAGGTCACTCTGTAAAAGTAGACAAACTTTATAGAGGCGTACCCCTAGAACTTCAAGGGGTAGTATTTGTAGCTGATCTGATGGAACTACCGTTTGGGGAGTTCGATTTGATCCTCGGTATGGATTGGCTGGTTAAGTATCAAGCGAATTTGGATTGCGCGGCTAAGCGCATGGTTCTTAAGGCAGTGAAGGTGATGAAGTGGTTATGATAGGAGATAGAAGGAACTACCTATCCAATGTAGTAGCCCTTGAAAGGCTGAAAAGATGGTCAAGAAGGGTTGTGAGGCGTATTTGGTTCAAATCGTGCTTTGGAAGCTAAGGGGTTAGTAGTTGGAAAGGTCCGAACGGTTGGGGAATTTGCTGATGTGTTCCCGGAAGAACTTAGGTCCGCCTCCACTCGGGAAGTCGAATCGGTATAGACTTGCTACCGGAATGGCACTTGTGTCTATAGCACCATACCGAATGGCACCAAAGGAATTGGTGGAGCTAAAGGCTCAAATTCGAGAGCTCTTGGATAGGGGTTTATTCGACCAAGTATATCTCAAGTGGGGAGCACTGTGTTGTTTGTCAAGAAGAAGGGCGGTTCTATGCGGATGTGCATCGATTACCAACCGAACAAGCTAACGATCAAGAACAAATACCCGTTGCCTCGGATCGATGACTTGTTTGATCAACTGAAAGGTGCGTCGGTATTCTCAAAGATTGACCTTAGGTCGAGTTATCATCAATTAAGGGTAAAGGCGGTGGCGTTCACAAGACGGCATTCGAACTCGGTATGGGCATTACGAGTTCTTAGTGATGCCATTCGGGTTGACCAATGCCGGCGGCATTTATGGACTTAATGAATAGGGTATTTCAACGATGCTTGGACCAATTAGTCGTGGTGTTCATAGACGACATATTGGTTTATTCAAAGACAGAGGAGGAGCATGACAAGCATTTACGGATAGTTACGCAAGTATTGAGGAGAATCGGTTATATGCCAAATTCGATGAAGTGCGAATTTTGGGTGAGGAAGTGGCTTTCTTAGGGCACATGGTCTCGGAGGAGGGAATTAGAGTAGACCCTCGCAAGATTGAAGCAATATTGGAGTGGAAACCACCTAGTTCGGTGGGTGAAATACGAAGTTTTACGGGTTTAGCGGTACTACTATCGGAGATTCGTGGAAGGATTCTCTCTAATAGCGGCCTTAGTTAACCAAGTTACTAAGGAAAGGTGTTCCATTTGTATGGACGGAGAAGCGACAAGGAAGCTTTGATAAGCTAAGGAAAATTTTGTGGAAGCTCGGTTTTGGTACGACTGAAGCGGGGAAGTTATTCACGTCTATTGTGATGCATCTCACACCGGTTGGGATGTGTGTTGATGCAGGATGGGAAGGTAGTAGCCTATGCATCCGTCGATTAAGACCGCATGAGGTTAACTACCCAACGCACGACTTGGAGTTAGCGGCGATCGTCTTTGCTCAAAGATATGGAGACATTACCGTATGGGGAGAAGTCGATAGTCTACACGGATCACAAAAGCTTGAGGTATCTTCGACTCAAAAGGATTTGAATCGAGACAGCGTCGGTGGATTGAACTACTAAAGGATTACGATTGTTCAATCGAGTACCATCCGGTAAGGCTAATGTGGTAGGCGACGCATTGAGCCTAAGGTTGTAACGGACTTAAGAGCAATGTTAGCTCGGTTGAGTCTATATGATGATGGGAGTCTTTTGGCGGAACTTCAAGTAAAGCCGACTTGGATTGAGAGATTAAGGAAAAGCGGTTAGTGGATGAAGGCTTGAGCGCTAAGAGGGTACAAGTTCAAGATGGTGGCTTGGAAGGGTGCAATCTGTCTAGTGATGGAGTGCTTTGTTTTCAAGGACGAGCTTGTATGCCAAGGGATACAGAATTAAGGCGAAAAATTCTCCAAGATGCACATAGCAGCCCCCATACGCTATGCATCCAGGGGCGGCAAAATGTATGGAGACTTGCGGAAATGCTTGATTACGTGGCACAGGTTGAAGCGTGAGATAACGGAGTTCGTAGGAAAGTGTCGACATGCCCGCAAGTTAAGGCTGAACATCGCTTACCATCGGGACTACTTCAACCGATAAAGATCCTCAATGGAAATGGGAGAGGATCACCATGGATTTCGTTAGTGGGCTACCCCTACGCCCAACAAGAAGGATGCGCTTTGGGTAATTGTGGATCGCTTTGACTAAATCACTCACTTCATGCCGGTGAGAATGGATTACTCACTCCGAAGCTAGCGAAGGCGTATGTGAGTGAAATAGTGAGGTTGCATGGTGTGCGATGATCGATTATCTCGGATAGGGATCCCGATTCACGTCAAGGTTTTGGAAAGCGTTGCATCAAGCTTTGGGTACACTTAGATTTGATGCGGCTTTCCATCCACAATCGACGGACAATCGGAAAGGGTGATCTGATTTTAGAAGACATGTTAAGAGGTTGTGTCTTGGATTTTAGTGGTAGTTGGGAGGAGTACCTACCATTAGCGGAATTCGCTTATAACAATAGTTATCAGCGAGTATTCAAATGGCTCCATATGAGGCCCTATATGGACGAAAGTGCCGTACTCCTACATGTTGGACGGAGTTGGGAACGACAAGTTACAGGTCCAGAATGGTAGTAGAGGCCAAGACAAAGTCAAGGTGATTAGGTCTCGTCTCAAGGAAGCATCGAGATAGGCGAAAGTCTTATGCCGATCTCAAACGCATAAGAAATGGAGTATCTTTGTGGGAGACAAGGTCTTTCTGAAAGTGTCGCCTTGGAAAAAGGTGTTAAGATTTGGACGAAAAAGGAAGCTAAGCCCAAGGTTCATCGGGCCATATACTCTGATTTATGCGAGTAGGACCGGTAGCTTATCGGCTAGAGTCGCGTGAAGCGAATCGAGATCCATGATGTCTTTCATGTGTCGATGTTGAGACGATGATCGGTCGAGATCCTTCGCACGCTGTGCCAAAGCGATGCGCGAGATTGAGGTGAATTCGGATTTATCATTTGAAGAAGAACCGGTTCGGTTGTAGACCGAGATGTGAAGGTTCTACGTGGGAAGGCGGTGCCTTTAGTGAAAGTGATATGGCGGAACCACGGAGTGGAAGAAGCTACGTGGGAGCCCGAGGAGGTGATGCGGCGAATACCCCCATCTCTTTTGATCAAGGAATTTCGAGGACGAAATTTATTTGAAGGGGGTAGAATCGTAACATCCCAAAAATGGGGTTATTTGGAATTTAATTATTTTTCTTATTATGAATCTTTGTGATAGTATTTGTGGAATGTTAAGGCTTAATTATGGATTTTTAGTAAGCTCGAGTAGTGGGAAAAATATTATTTTCAAGCTTTGAGGTAGGGAGCCTTAACAAGTGGGGGTTATAAGAATAAATGGGGATAATTTGGACATAAGATGAGCCTAGAATAAGTGGCAAAGTAAGCCCACTTAAGAGCTAACATGTGACGCCACATCAAGCAAGGGGGATCCTGGGTTGAGTCACAAAATTCCCTTTCTTTTGCACTATGTTTGGACGGCACAAGTGGGAGAGTCTTCCTCCCTTTAAACTCTTTTATTATTATTAATAAGAGATAATATGAGCATTTAAAATTAGATTTTTAATTGTTTAATTTCAAGGATAATGGGAGATAAATGAGGTTATTATATGGATTATTAGGAGATTATTATTTATTAATTCAAATCGTTTGAATTAAATCAAATGAGTGGCCAAGAGAAAAACTAGGAGTTGGCTAGGAGTTGAACTCCTTGAGCAAGGAGAAGTGGACGACAGAGGCTACTAGAGGGGCCGAATCCTATTTAAGGCACATACCTAACACCTTATTTTCCTTTTCTTCATCCGTGCACATAGCCAAATTCCTAGAAAGCAACCTTGCTATTTTCGTTTCTTTTACAAACGTGTTCAAAATTCCAAAACCTCAATCTTTTGTTTCCCTCTTTGCCATAATCCCATCATCTTCTCTTTACCTCTCAGTTGGCCGAATATTGAGCATAGTATCTTCCTGCATCTCCTTTGTTAATCGATTTGGATCAAGGTAAGTAATGGCGAATATCTATCTCCCCTTTTCCTTCTTTTACGTCGATTTCTTTTACAAGGGAGGTGCTGATTTCGGCAATGGTTATAAGGCTTCTAATCGAGTAGTGAGCGATTCTTCTAGGTGCTCGGGAATGAAAGCGATCGACTCGAATACGATCTCTAGCATTCGATTTCGGTAAGTGGTGGTAAGATCAATTTCTTTATTATAACAATTCGATTAAAAGCCGAAGGCTATTAGTTTTACTTACTAATCAATGGTGATTGACGAGAGCGATTCGGAATCAAGTATTGCGATTAGTATCCAAAAGTGTGAAGGTAAGGATTCGGGTTCACAAGGAACCCTCTCAAATTAATTGGTTGGCCGATTAGGCCATAGTACTAACTCAGGTATTTGGCCGAATATAGGGATCGATAGATCTAGGGTGGTCGACCCTTCTTTTTCGGGATTTAGAACATCCAAGGTGACAGTGTGTACATACACACTTATAGCGATTAATGTTTGTGTTAAATATATTTTGTATGTAAATCGCTTGATGTAGATGCGGATTGGTACCTTAACTAGTACAAGTGAGGATCCCGGTAAGTCTCTGTTAATATGAGATTATTTTAATGCTTTTGGGAAGCATGGCTTATTGATACATGTGATAAATGCATGAGATCTGTTGATAAGCTTGTTTATCTACTGTGGGTTATATGAGAGGAGGGGCGGTGATATTTCGTCTTGTGAGCACCAGTGTTTTGGTAACACACTGTGACTATATGTCACCAGAGGTTTGGTACCTCCAGAGGTTTGGTACCTCATAGCGACTTTTCCCTGTGGTTAACACCACCGTGGGTTGGCCCCACTTGAGATATGGGATCGTCGCGGTGATTTGGTATCACCACGATGGGTTGGCCCCATCACCCGATTTGTGTCTACGGACACGATGTTTTGGTAACACATCGTGACTATATGTCACCAAAGGGTTTGGCACCACCGGTGTTTTGGTAACACATTGTGACTACGGTCACCAGTGGTTTGGTACCACATGGGGTAGACAAAGGCGTTTGGTTGGCTAGGTTGGGGCACATAATATTCTGCCTATTAACTGTTATATGTTGTGTATGGAATGTTGTTTTTAAAACGGGGGAAGGGTTACATACTGAGTCTTGGTGACTCACCTTCTCCTTTAACATTTTTCAGGTGACTCGTAGATGGCGGTTGAGGAGCCGGTTGGACTCGAGGTGGCCATGCAGTGGACTTGAATAAATTGAACTTTAAACTTAGCTATTTTATTTCATTATTGGTTTATTTTTATTTGGGTTGTAATAAGGCCTCCATAAACTTTACTTTTGGTATTTCTTATATGTTGGATACTTTGTTTTAAACTATATTATAAAACTGCATTAAATCACATGTTTTCTTAAATTAACACGAAGATGTTTTATCGTGCCATCGGGCACATTCGAAATTTGTATAATAACCGGACTCAATTAAATTTCCAAATTAAATCTAAGTATAGTTTCGGCAAGATAACCAAAAACGAGAAGTTTTCAACAAAACTTAAATTGGTTTAAAAATGGTGTTCAAAAGGTTTTTCTCCGTAACAAATCAAATTCGGTCGTAATGTTTGGGCCGGGTTTGGGTTGTTACAATATGGCTATCACTAAGTGCAGGAAAAGTATCCCCACCTCATTTTTCCTTGCGCATTGGAGCATGCTTCGATATATCCATGTTCCCACACAAATTTATTCCTTTATTAAAAATGCATGCAACAAAGTCACCCAGAACATATCGATATTGGACATGTCTGTCGCTGGGAAGATTTGAGTACTAATGAATTTCAACCACATTTGCACTGTTGAAGTTAACTTTGCCTGAGAGAATGATATGGGATAGTCCGTTCCTAGGTGGCATTTCCATTCACCCTTCCCATCTGTTAAGTGTTTGATTATGTCGTTAATATTCTCTCTCGGGAAATACATTAGGTCAGTTTGTTACAAAATCATAGAGATATAGTAGAACGTCATAATACGTCGCTATCTCAGGAGGTGAGATAGACATCTCCTTCCTTTGGACTGAAAATCGCAACCATGGTACCTCTATCGGCAAATTTGCATTCGCCTTTTTCAATGCGGCGTAAAATTTGTGCACGATCGGAAGGTACACTAGCTTGATCTAAGTTGTGCAGAACTTCTCCCATCAGTGGTATTGGATCAACTCTTGTGTTTCGCTCTTCAATGTGCCTATGGATTCCAAACCTCGTTCTTGCAACAAAATTTTTCATTGGACTACTAGAAGGGTACTTTCGAGCTCCCTTTCATGGATGTCAGCATGGCTATCCATTACGAATTTGCTGTCGAAAAGGTTTCTATGCAAGGTTTTGAGGTTTTGAAGAAAAAAGAGAGGCAGGGAATCTGTGAAATCCTAAAGAAAAGGGTTGCGAACGGAGATTAGGTTGGCTATAATGGCTTGAAAGGTGTAGCAACTAGTAAGGGCAATATATAGAAGCCACCTAGGGCTTTACTTGCCGTCCAAAGTTGGTAAAAATCTTTGAAGATTGCGTCAAATCAAGAATGGAAAGTTGCCAAAAATAGCCTATATGTCGCGCCATAGGGGGTGCATAGCGTGACATGACACATATTTTACCCTAGATCTTGCTTTCAAATGAAGTCATGTTGCACCATAGAGGTTCTATGTTGCGCCATGTCGATAGAATTTTAAGTTTTTAAGTTCCCCAGGGTTGTGTCGCACCATGGGATTGTTATGTGACGACATGACTTCTATTTGGCCTCTTCGGGACTTGTAGAGAGTCCTCTATTGCCTGTACATACACCCTACTAAAGTATAGCTTCTCCGTTGTTTTTGGAAAGTTGTTCCCTTCTTATTCTAACACAAAATAACTAGTTCCGAAAACTAATAAATCAAAAACCGATTAGTATACAATATTTACAAATTAATTAAGTTCGATGGTTTAAACTTTATGTTGTGCTACCAGACTTGTCCGATAGTTCCTTGAACTTCACCATCGACTTCAATCGTAGGTCTTGCCTGTCTAATTTCTTCTTATTGCTCTTTCCTCCACTAGAATCTTGCCATTTATACCGTTCTCTCATCTTGTGAGTACCTACACTTGCACAACTCAAGAAATGCCTTCGGTCAATGCTGTTAGAAATTCAATTAAATAAAACATAACATTCCTCCCTAAGCAATCCCTCACTTTGGGAATCGCGACCACATTTGAACACTTCTATTTCATCATCGATTTTTATAATAAGCTCATTTCGCTCGAGATTGATGGTCGATTAAGAAGTGGCCAGAAATGGTCTACCCAACAAAAAGGGGATTTCCAAAAATGGTCGATTAAGAAGTACACCAATTGGGTGCACCAAGGATCTATTGGCTAACTGTAGTGTTATCGAGGTGTTTTTGAGATCCCCAAGTCAAAGTTTCTGATAGATCGATAGGGGCATTAAATTTATGCTAGCCCTTAAATCGCAAAGGGCTTTGTTAAAATGTCGATCCCCTATCTCTATTGGAACCATGAAACTACCCAAATCTTTTAATCTCGGGGGTATCTTTTTAGTGATTAAAGCATTACACAAGGCATCAATGTCAATTTGCTCACACTTTTTCATTTTCTTATGCCGTTTCATAATTTTCTTTAAGTACTTGACATATTTAAGAATTTTATCGATTAGCCCTAAGAGTGGCAGATTGACATTAAGGGATTTAAATAAATTTAGAAAACTTACAAAATCTGCCCCATCCCTCTTTTGCTTGTCCTCTAGTCTCGTTGAGTAGTTTTGCTTGGAGTTGAGATTATCGGTGTAACACCCCTCACCTGTATTCAACATCGGAATAGGGTTACAGAGCATTATCGGACTTACAACACATTTAAACATACTTTTCTCATACATTTAATCAATACAAGAAACCATCATTCAATCTCAATCAATATGTCACTATTACGAGCCTACAAGGCCCTAAACATGCTTTAGAAGTGGTTAGGGACTAAACCGATAAGTTAAGAAACTTTCACGAACTTTGGAAATTTTTCTCAAAACAGGGGACACACGCCCGTGTGGTCAGGCCGTGTGTCTGACACAGCACTAGACACGCCAGTGTCAAAGGCCGTGTGGACATTCGAAATGGGAACACATGGCCGTGTCCTAGCCTGTGTCCTACCCCGTGTCCAAACAAGTGAGCTTACTGACTTGGGTCACACGGCAAACCACACGCTCGTGCGTCTAGCCCGTGTGCCCTTCGAAGTGGCCACACACGCCCGTGTGCCAGGCCGTGTGCTAGGCCGTGTCAAACTTGTAGGGTATATTGACTTATGCAACACGACCAAGTCACACGCCCGTGTGCTAGGCCGTGTGACAATTAGGGGGTATACTGACTTGTACCACACGGTCGATCACACGCTCGTGTGTGAGACCATGTGGAGCATACTAACTTCACTTCAATTTCAACACCAGGGGACACACGGCCGTGTAACATGACCGTGTGTCACACACGGCTGAGACACATGCCCGTGTCTCTGCCCGTGTGGACAAAAATAGGCTAGTTGCCAAGCCATTTTGCCACCCCATTTGGTACACATCTTTACCTACACAATTGATACCAAACCATAGCATAATATGCAATAAAAAACAACCAAGCCAAGCCTAAATCCTACCATTTCAATACTAACCAATTCAAAGCACATAAATACCACAATATGCTATCTTAATTCACACCAATTCTTGTCTTCTCAAATCATCAAAATGACCATTATCAAATATGCAATATATGGACTAATTTCACAAGCATACCTATATCCACAAATCGTCAATTTACCAATCATGATACCTATTATCATCAATCATCACATAACTATCAACCAACTCAATTTACAAGACATAACTATACATATATGTACATTATTCAAACATACCAAACAAACCAAAATATTCCATCACTTATGGTTATATATACAAGCCAAAACATAAACATTTACAAGCCAATCCAAATGGCCAATATCCATACCAAAACATAGCCAAAAATGACTCAAAATCCCTATACATGCCATATACTTAATATACCAAAGTTCAGAGGTACCAAGTGATAGGTGGTAGTGTGAAACGATCTTCGACGATCCCCGAATCCGAGCTAGCTTCGTTATCACTATAAAACACAGGAAAATACACAAAGTAAGCTATAAAGCTTAGTAAGCTCATATGAAATAAACTTAATACAATAACATAAATATAATTCAATAATTTGAATACAACAACATGTAGCTTATATTAGCTAACAAACCTTTAAAATACTCATTCACAAAACTGTATACTTCCTTCATCATTTTCTCAATTCAATACTAAATTAGTTTATACACATACCTGTACCATCTCGTACAATTCTCATACACATTCTCGTCCTTCATTTACCCTTGATACGTTTGGAATAGAAGTCGGATACTCAAGGGTCTCACACGATAAGTACCTATACCATGGCCCGAAGCCAAATCGAGGTAACTTATCCGAAATACAGATATCATGGCCTGAAGCCAAATCAGCCGATATGCATGGCCCAAAGCCAAATCGGTTTATCTCGCACCCGAAGTGCTATATCATGGCCCGAAGCCAACTCACTGTATCCCCTAATGACATGTCACTAGCATCTTAAACAATTCTTAAGGTTCAACCGGGATTTCAATGTCGAATCGTTGTCGAATCACTATCATTCATATCCACTATTTCCATGCAATATCAAAGCATATAAAATACATTTGTATTGAAATTTATCACATATGAACTTACCTTGGATGTGTAAATGACGAAATAAGTCGATTAGTCGATAACTTTCGTTTTTCCCCGATCTAGATCCAAATTCCGCTTTTCTTGATCTAAATATATTCAAAATTAACTTATTTAATCATCTATTTATTCAATTCAATCCAAAATATACTTTAGGGCTTTTACACATTTGCCCCTAAACTTTCACATTTTTCACAATTTAGTCCTTATTTCATAAAATCACAAATTAATGAAATTTCAATTATACCCATGCTAGCCGAATTACTATAATACCCCTAGCACCCCATATTCTTCATTTATTTCATATTTTAACCACTAACTTTACACATTTCTCAATTGAATCCCTATTTTGCATTTTCACTAAAATCACTTTACAGAACTTGTTTAACTATCAACAAACATTCAAAATCTACCACAATCATCAAAAGTCATACATATTAATCAATGGTAACATTCACAATCTTTAACAGTTTTGCAAATTAGTCCCTAGGCTAGCTAGTACTAGTTGTAACGATCACAAAAACATAGAAATCATTAAAAATGGGACGAAAATGAACTCACATGCAAAGGAATGCTTGGCCGAACCTTCAAAGTTCTCCAATGGTGTTTTCTTTCTCAATATTCAGTTGGGAAATATGTGAAAGTAAAGATGTTTTCTTTGTTTCTTTTATTATTTACTAACTCATTTATTCAATTACTTATTTAACCTTAATTATAAACTATTAATAACACCTAAATGACGTCCAAGATTGTCCACTCATGCTATTAATGGTCTAATTACAACATAAGGACCTCTACTTTAATGTTCCATAACTATTTGACACCTTTAGCTATTAGAATACTACTTTTGCACTTTACGCGATTTAGTCTTTTTTATCAAATTGACCATTCAAACGATAAAATTTCTTAAAGAAAATTTCACACAATCACTCAATCATGCTGTAAACATTAAAATAATAATAAAATAAATATTTTTACCTCAGATTTGTTGTCCCGAAACCACTGTTCTGATTTGACTAAAAACGGGCTGTTACAACTCTCCCCCCTTAGAGATTTTCGTCCACTAAAATCTTACCAGTGAATAGGTTAGGGTACTGTTTTCTCATAGCTTCCTCGGGCTCCCACATAGCCTCTTCAACTCCGTGACGTTTCCACAAGACTTTCACTAAAGCTATGTGTTTATTTCTCAACTCTTTGATCTCTCGAGCCAAAATTCTGATCGGTTCTTCATTGTACGTCATATCGGGCTGAATCTCAATCTATGACGGAGGAATCACATGTGAGGGATCTGATCAATATCGACGCAGCACCGACACATGAAAAACATTATGGATTTTATCTAACTCAATAGGTAAAGCAAGCTGATATGCCATTGGCCCTATTCGTTCAATAATCTCATACGGCCCGATGAAACGCAGACTCAACTTGCCTTTACGACTGAAACGAAGTATTTTCTTCCACAGAGATACTTTTAGAAACACTTTGTCACCGGTTTAAAATTTTATATCTTTTTGTTTCAAATCCGCGTACGATTTCTGATGATCTGAAGCTGCTTTTAAACAATTGCAAATTACTTTCACTTTCTCTTCGGTTTCTCTAATCAAATCAACCCCGTGAATCTGTTTCTCGCTAAGCTCACTCCAATACAATGGAGTTCAGCATTTGTGACCATACAAAGCTTCGTACGGTGCGATCTTTATAGTTGATTGAAAGCTGTTATTATACATAAATTCAACTAGCGGCAAATATTTCTCCCAATTACCTTCGAACTCTAAAACACAACATCTGAGCATATCTTCAAGGATCTGAATTACTCGCTCATACTATCCGTCATTTTTTGATGAAAACCTGTACTGAAATTCAACTTCGTACCCAGAGCTTCTTGCAATTTCTTCCAAAATTGCGACGTGAACCACGAATCTCTACCCAAAATAATCAAAATTGGTACTCCGTGCAATCTAACGATCTTAGCAATGTACAATTCAGCTAATCTATCAAGTGAATAGTCAGTACGTACCGGGATGAAATGTGCTGATTTCGTCAGTCGATCAACGACAACCCAAATTTCATCTTTCTTCTTCGGAGACAGGGGTAATCCCGATACGAAATCCATAGTCACTCTATTCCCTTTCCACTCCGGTATCATCACAGGCTGAAGTAAACCCGAAGAAACTTGGTGTTCAGCTTTAACTTGCTGACACAGTAAACATTTCGCTACAAATTAAGAAACGTCTCGTTTCATACCCGACCACCAATACAGTTGTTTCAAATCATTGTACATTTTAGTACTTCCAGGATGAACGGATAAACAACTGCTATGTGCCTCGTGTAAAAATTTCTGAATTAACTCTAGATTCTTCGGTACACAGATTCTATCTCGGAACATCAAATAATCATCGGATCCATTTTGGTACTCTGAATCACTAGTCGACTCGCATTGCACTCTTTTAGCTTGTAAATCACTATCACATTTCTGAGCTTCGCAAATTTGCTGAAGAAACACTGGTTTAGCTTTTAACTCAGCTAGAATCGAACCATCATAAGATAATGTCAACTGTGTATTCATTACTCTCAAGGCAAACAACGATTTTCTACTCAAAGCATCCGCGACTACATTCGCTTTTCCCGGGTGATAATCAATCACTAACTCATAATCTTTTAAAAACTCGAGCCATCTCCGCTGTCGCAAATTCAAATCTTTCTGAGTCATAATATACTTTAAGCTTTTATGGTCAGTGAAGATGTGGCATTTTTCACGGTACAAATGATGACGCCAAATTTTCAATGCAAAAACTATAGCGGCCAACTCTAAATCGTGCGTCGGATAGTTCTTTTCATGCAGTTTCAACTGTCTGGAGGCATAAGCTATCACTTTTCCCTCTTGCATCAACACACAACCCAAACCGTTCAATGACGCGTCGCTGTAAATAAAAAATTCTTTACCCAATTCTGGTTGAACCAACACTGGTGCCTCAGTTAACAATGCTTTTAATTGATCAAAAATTTGTTGACATTTCTCAGACCATTCAAACTTAACATCTTTTTGTAGCAGTCTGGTCATTGGTGTAGCAATCATCGAGAACCCTTTAACGAAACATCGATGGTAACCAGCTAATCCCAGAAATCTTCTGACCTCGGATACATTTCTAGGTGGTTTCCAGTCAATAACTGTAGAAATCTTGCTCGGATCAACTCAAATGCCATCCGTTGAAACTATATGTGTCAAAAATCTTACTTCCCGGAGCCAAAACTCACATTTGCTGAATTTAGCATACAGTTGCTTATCTCTCAAGGTCTGCAACACAATCTTCAAATGCTCGGCATGCTCAGAATCATCTCGAGAATATATCAGAATGTCGTCAATGAAAACAACAAATTTTTTTTCTAAATACGGTCTAAAGATTCAATTCATCAAATCCATAAAAATGGCAGGAGCATTAGTTAGTCCAAAAGGCATAACAAGGAATTCATAGTGTCCGTACCTTGTTCTGAACGCAGTTTTCAGCACACCTGAGTCTTTAACTCACAACTGATAATAGCCAGGTCTCAAGTCAATCTTTGAAAACACGATTGCACCTTTCAACTGATCAAACAAATCATCTATTATCAGCAATAGATACTTATTCTTTATCGTGACCTTGTTGAGCTGATGATAATCAATACACATTCTCATTGACCCATCTTTGTTCTTAACAAACAATACTGGCGCACACTAGGGTGAAAAACTCGGTCGTGCAAAACCTCTATCTGTTAACTCTTGCAACTGAGCTTTCAACTCTTTCAACTCTGTCGGAGCCATTCTATACGGAGCTATCGATATCGGTGAAGTTCCCGGTACTAGCTTAATAGCAAATTCAACCTCTCTGATCGGCGATAATCCTGGCAAATCTTCTGGAAATACATCCGGAAACTCACATACTACTGGCACTGATTCAATCTTTGATTCAGACACTTTTGTATCCAGTATATAAGAAAGATAAGCTTCGCAACCTTTTCTCACATATCTCTGAGCTGACATCGAAAAAATCACTATAGGCAACCCACTCAACTCATCAGATTCAATCCGGAGAATTTCATTATTCTGACAATTCAATTCAATGATCTTTCGTCTACAATTCACAACAGCATCATGCAGAGTCAACCAATCCATATCCAGAATCACATCGAACTCATCAACTGGTAAAAGCATCAAGTCAGCCGGAAAATAGTAACCTAGGGTCGTTAAAGGAAAATTCTTGCATATTTTGTCAACTAACACATACTTGCCTAAGGGGTTCGATACTTTAATTACAAATTCTGTAGATTCAACAAGCAATTTCTTTCTAGACACTAAATTCTCACAAACATACGAATGTGTCGATCCAGGATCAATTAAAGCAATCACATTAGTTTTGTAAAGAGAAAATGTACCGGTAATAACTTCTGGGGACGACGCTTCTTCGCGAATGCGAATAGCATAGGCTCTAGCAGGTGCTCTGGCCTCGGATCTCACAGCTGAGTCCCTAGTCATACCTCTACCATTGGATACATTCCCCGTATTTCTCAGTGGTCTCCCTCTTGCAGTTGTATTGCTCGATCTTACATTCTGAACTTTTTCTTTCTCGGATAACTCTGGGCAACCTCGAATAAAGTGATCTGGCGAACCACATTTGAAGCAAGCTTTACTACTTTTATTCCAGCATTCTCTAAAATGTCGTCTCCCACACTTTTGACACTCGGGTTTGTTATTTCTCATGCTGCCAACACTCGAGACAGAAGTAGCTTGAGCTTTAGGATTCACATGTTGATTTCCACGATCTCTATTCTGATATCCCACTGATGCATTTGATCGAGTATATGAATCTCGGGATTTCTTTGATGAAAAATGATAAGGTTTATTCATCAGTCTTTTCTTCGAATCTCTAGCTTCTGAATCAGCTTTCTTCTTTTCTCAGCTAAAGTCTTCAGCTTTGCAAGCCCGATCAACTAACACGAAAAATTCTTTTAAATCCAATATCCCAACCAGAGGTTTAATATCCTCGTTCAACCTGTCAATAAACTGCTTGCACATAATATCTTCAGTAGAAATGTAACACCCCAAACTCGGCCTAAACGTTATGGCCGGATCTAGCATGTCACATCAATAGGTAGTTGAGAATACTTAGCGATCGTAAAAAAAAGTTGCATCTCTTTCTGAAACTCCGAGTTTCGTTGTTTGTTTGTAAAAACGCGATTTGCTTAATGTCTATTTTTATAAAGTTGTTATTATTTTGAAAAACTGTTTTAGTTGTGAAAATCGAAGTTAAATAGTTGCAGAAATGTGCTTATTTTGAAAAGCGATTATTAATGTTTTAAGAAACCCCGTTTGTAAAAAAGTTAAGTAAATGTCGAAAAGAAGGTTAAAAAGTAAAATAAAACCAATGGCCTTATTACAAAACAATAACCCAAATTAAATAACATAAAATAAAATAAAATCTGAAATTACTAAATTACGTGTGGAATAACCCCGATGTATGGCCACCACCGAGTCCACCGCAGCTCCAAATCCCCTAACGCTGGGGATTACTCGCAAGGTTAAGGAAAGGGAGTGAGTTACGAGAACTCGGTGTGTAATCCCATTTTCAATCTCGATCATAGTCTCGCCTAGGCCTAAGCCCCATACAAGATGTCGATTTGGGCCTTCACCCCAAAATCATGGTAATGCAAATGGAGAATGCAGCCCACCCCAATCCAGCCCTACACTCCACCCGTACCAGCCCTACACTCCATGTGGGGACCAAGTCAACCCACCCAACCCTACACCCCAAGATTACAGCCGAGCTGCCAGTATAAACGCATCAAAGTTGCCAGTATAAATGCAGCAAAGCTGCCAGTATCAGTATATGTGGCTCAGCCACTAAAATCAGTATAACGTGGCATAGCCACCAGTACAGTACTTCCTCCATAAATATAACCCAACCCAATGCAACATGTCATGGCATAATAATTCAGTGTATGCTATAATTTATCATCATGGCAAACAAATCGATTCCACACAAACCTGCTAAATTTCCTCCTAAGGGTATAATAGTAATTTTGCCCAACGAGGGCGTCTCAGTAATTTTTCCCACCGGGGGTATTTTAGTAATTTACCCACTAAGGGTATTTCAGTAATTTACCCACCAAGGGTATTTCAGTAATTTACCCACCAAGGGTATTTCAGTAATTTCGTCGTCTAACTGCCTTTCTGGAGGCCTATTGTCCCCTCGAGCGACATGGGACCCCTTTTTGGGTCTCTACAATACAGTTGGGCCTGAAATCCATTCAGGCCCAAACGGACCCACACGCTCGTGTGGCCCATTACGCATGGTTTCGGTCTCAGTTTGTAGTTTCTGGCACCACATCTATTATTTGTTCGTTTCTTGTCAATTTTGCCCATATGAGCCTGTTGGCCCATTGGGCCCGGTTAGCCCATTTTGGCTCGATTAGGCCCGTTACAGCCTCAATTTCGCGAGAGTGCTCCTGACACTCACGAGGATCTATTGCCATCATTCGTGGCACGATTTACCCCCACGAGTGTTCGCATGCTCGAGTGGTTGCAGTTGCCGACTTTTCGACTTTTCAGCTTTTGGCCGTTTCACAGAACATCACATACATTCATCGAGGTGGGTGTGAGATTACACACCTGATACGAGTTGTGTTTCCCAACATTTCCCCAACACACCTATAGCGATTGTTGACAACAGATTAGTCTCCACTTTGATAAACGTAAATAGAAACATTCATTAGGTTAACCCCACTTACCACCGTGCAATCTCTTTTAATGCCCCCAAGTCCTTGGCCTTACCCCTTGATTACCGAATCAAGACCCAACCCTCTCAAAACGGTAGACGCCCCTCAAGGAGTTCCAACCCTCACCACAGAGATCAAGGGATTCAAAGTGAAATGGGGGTAAGTAGATTCGGCCTTAATACCAAGGATGAGCCGGATGGAATGATAAGATTTGGTACCAGCAGCAAAACAGAGAACTCAAGATTCGGCTACTAGAAGAAAGGTGTCAGAATAGGAATTCGGCCAACAATGTTTAGGCAACAAAGAGTAACGGATGTTTGAACAAATTGAGATGAAGAGAAAAAGAAACTGTGGTTTCGGCAGAAAGGATTTGCAAAAGAGTTAACCCGCAAAGCTTAAAGAAAAAGTGCACAAAACAAAAGAAAATGCTAAGAAGAAAATGCTAAGGAGAAAATGCTAAGAAGAAAATGCTAAGACCAGAAATGACAAGAGAAAAAGAAAGCAACACAATGGCACACACAAAAGGTTTCGGTTTTGCTACCCCCACCAAATGCCGAATTTTTGCCTCCCAAAACCAACCCCTAGCCGAAATTCTCATCCTCCATACACTCCATATTCGGCCAAACTCTCCCACTCTCCCATATCCCATGATTCTCTCCTCTTTTTGCTCCCGCATTCACTCTCCACCTCCCATTCAAACCGGTTGACTGAGTCTCCACTCTCCCCTTGCAGAGTTCTAACTGAACTCTACTTCTTCCACCCACTTGACACAAAAATAGAAACCTTGATTTGCCAACTGTGGGATTCGAACCCCTCTCTCCTTGCCTCACAAGTGACGCCACTACCACTCCACCACAAGCTCCCTTGTGTTGAAAAAACACACTCTACAAATATAAGTCCTGCTTCCAACAGTCCTCCTCCCTAAAGTGCCCAAAAACTAAAATTTTACTAGGGCTCAAACTCGACCCCAAGCCTCCCTAGAGCCCCTAAACACCCCTAAACAACCCGCAGAGCAAGCCCAACATACAATTGCACAAAAAAGGATTTTACAATTCTACCCCCTTAAAGAAATTTCGGCCTCGAAATTTACCTGATCAAAAGAGATAGGGGCATTGATGTCGCATTGCCTCCTCAGGCTCCCACGTGGCTTCCTCCGAACTGTGATTACGCCACAACACTTTGACCAACGGTACGGATTTCTTTCTCAACACTTTAGCATCACGATCCAAAATCTGTACCGGTTCTTCTTCGAAAGTCAGATCAGGTCTTACCTCAATTTCTTCCATTGGCACTACATGAGAAGGATCTGAATGGTAGCGCCTTAGCATAGAAACATGAAATATGTCGTGTATCTGGTTCAATTCAGGGGGCAGCTCAAGCTGATATGCGACTGGTCCTACACGTCTTGACACTCGGTAAGGTCCGATGAATCTGGGGCTCAAGTTGCCCTTCCGTCCAAATCTAAGAATCTATTTTCATGGTGAGACCTTCAAGAAAACATAATCTCCCACCGAGTATTCGATTTCTTTACGCTTAAGATCCGCATACGACTTCTGTCTATCAGAAGCTTCTTTTAACCTACTCCAGATCAACTTCACTTTTCCCTCAGTTTCAAAAATCAATTCTGGACCCAACAACCGTCGCTCACCCAATTCTGTCCAATAAGTAGGGGTACGACACCTACGACCATATAATGCCTCGTATGGTGCCATCTGAATGCTGGATTGGTAGTTGTTGTTATACACAAATTCCGCTAAGGGTAAATAATCCTCTCAACTGCCTCTGAAGTCGATCACACAGCTCCTTAACATGTCTTCCAAAATCTGGATTACCCTCTCCGACTGACCATCAGTCTGCGGATGAAACGCCGTGCTGAAATCCAACCTTGTACCTAGAGCTTCATGTAACACTTTCCAGAACCGAGATGTGAATCTAGGGTCCCTGTCTGAGATGATGGACATTGGTACCCCATGCAACCTCACAATCTCTGCCACGTACAACTTGGCCAATTTTTGCAACGAGTAATCGGTGCAAACCGATATGAAGTGAGAAGATTTAGTCAGCCGATCAACAATCACCCACACTGAATCTTTCTTAGTGGGCGTCAGGGGTAGCCCACTTACGAAATCCATTGTTATCCTCTCCCACTTCCAAAGTGGAATCTTTACATGTTGTAGAAGCCCCGAAGGGAGCTGATGCTCGGCCTTCACTTGCTGGCATGTCAAACACTTACTTACGAAATCAGTCACCTCACGCTTAAGTCCTGGCCACCAATATTGTTCACGCAGATCTCGATATAATTTGTTCCCACCGGGGTGCATAGCATATGGGCTACTATGCGCTTCCCGCAGAATCATCTGTCTTAAATCAGAATCCCTCGGTACATAGACCTTACCACGAAAACATAATACCCCTTCACCATTCAATTCAAAATCCACAGTCTCTCCCTTCTCTACCTGTTGAAAACGAGAACTCAACGACTCATCCAGCATCTGTTTCTCCTTAATCTGACTAATCCATGTTGGTTTTACTTGCAGTTCCGCCAATAAACTACCATCCTAAAATAGACTAAGCCGAGTGAACATTGCTCTCAAGTCAGACACCACCTTATGACTCAGCGCATCCGTTACCACATTGGATTTCCCCGGATTATACTCAATCGAGCAATCGTAATCCTTCAGCAACTCTATCCATATCCGTTGCCTGAGATTCAACTCCTTTTGGGTAAGGAGATACTTCAGACTCTTATGGTCGGTGTAGATAATTGACTTTTCCCCATACAGGTAATGCCTCCATATCTTAAGTGCGAACACTACTGCAGCTAGTTCCAAGTCATGAGTGGGATAGTTCACTTCGTGTGGTCTAAGCTGACGAGATGCATATGCCACCACCCTCCCTTCCTGCATCAGCACACAACCCAAACCCGTGTTCGACGCATCACAGTAGACAACAAATTCTTTCCCAGCCTCTGGCTGAATTAATACCGGTGCTTCAGTCAAAATCTTCTTCAGTTTCTTAAAACTCTCTTGCTACTTATCAGCCCACACAAACGGTACCCCTTTACGCAGCAATTTAGTTAGAGGTGTGGCAACCAAAGAAAACCCCTCAATGAATCGCCTGTAGTACCCAGCTAAACCCAGAAAACTTCGGATCTCTGATACTGACTTTGGTGGCTTCCAATCCAATACAGCTTCGACCTTCCGAGGATCAACCCTAATCCCCTCGGCAGACACAACATGACCTAAAAATGTCACTTCCTTCAGCCAAAACTCGCACTTACTGAATTTGGCATAAAGTTGCTTTTCCCTCAATATTTGCAGCACAACCCAAAGATGTGAGTCATGCTCCTCCTCAGTTATTGAACACACCAAAATGTCATCTATGAACACCACCACGAACCGGTCTAGATAGGGTTGGAAGACCAGGTTCATCATATCCATGAAAGCAGCTGGTGCATTCGTTAATCCAAACGGCATGACCAGAAACTCGTAATGCCCATAACGAGTTCGGAATGCAGTCTTGTGTATATCTGCCTCCTTGACCCTTAGCTGATGATATCCCGATCTTAAATCTATTTTCGAGAAGACCAAAGCTCCCCGCAGCTGATCGAACAGATCGTCAATTCTTGGCAGCGGGTATTTGTTCTTAATTGTTAACTTGTTCAACTGACGATAGTCAATACACATGCGCATTGACCCATCCTTCTTCTTCACAAACAGTACCAACGCTCCCCACAGAGATACACTTGGTCTGATAAATCCTCGATCCAACAACTCTTGGATCTGAGCCTTTAGTTCTACCAACTCCTTCGGTGCCATCCTATAAGGGGCGATAGACACCGAAGCCGTTCCCGGTAACAGCTCAATACCAAACTCAACCTCACGATTTGGGGGCAACCTCGAAAGCTCTTCAGGAAATACATCAGGAAATTCCTCTACAGTCTTGACATACCCAACAGACAACTCCTTAGCATCAGATGTGTTGACAAAAGCTAGAAACGCCTCGCACCTTTTTCGAACTAGTTTCTCAGCTCTTAACGCGGAGATTACATTGGTCAGATAGTCCCTTCTCTCTCCTATCACCATCACTTCCTCGTCCTCTGACGTCTTTAATACCATACGCTTAGCAGCGCAATCCAGGTTTGCACGGTGTTTCACTAACCAATTCTTGCCCAGTATAAGATCAAACTCACTGAACGGCAGTTCCATCAAATCTGCCGAGAATACAACAATTCTAGAGGCACATTTCTAAACAGCTTATTCACTACCACAGATTGTCCTAGAGGGCTAATCACTGACATTTCTTTTTCAGCAAGTTCGAATTGAATATCCAAAGTTCCAGACACATTACAAGCAACATACGAATGCGTTGACCCAATATCAATTAAATCCAAATATGGTACATCATGAATAAGGAACGTACCAGTTATAACGTCCGGTGCGTCGCCATCCTCTTGACGCCGAGCAGCATAAACCAACCCTGGCTGTCTTGCATCTGTATTACCAGCACCTCTGCCCGGTGCTCCATGACCTCGTCCAAATCCATTCCCCCCTCGGGCTGGGCCACGACCTCTCGGTGGCTGCTGACCACCTCACTCTGGCGGAACATATCCCTGTCTCGCAACTGACGTTGGACCCAGTTTCAACATACAGTCCTTAATTCTGTGGTCTCTTGACCCACACCTGAAGCAAGCCCCAACTTTCTTCCAACATTCACCCTGATGAGACAACTCGCACACTGCGCAAGGCTGCGGTCTGCCAGCAGCAAACGGAACTCCAGTTCGGACCGGCCCATCAAACATAGGCCTCTTTTGAAATTATCAGAAGAACTGGAAGGCCTAAAATCTCTCTTATTCCTGCCCCTTTCCTTGTCACATTTCTGACGCTCAGAGCGTTTCACCTCCTCAGCAATCTTGGCCTTCTCCACCAAACCATCGAAATCTCTCTCCCTCTGCGGGGCTATCAGTACCCGCAACTCATCCCGCAGACCATCTTCAAACCACACACAGTGCTCATAATCAGTCGCGACTATTCCCCGAGCATATCGGCTCAGACGCAAAAACTTCGCCTCGTACTCTGCCACAGATTTATTCCCCTGAACCAGATTGAAGAATTCTTTTCTTCGGGCGTCCACATAACTAGCCTCGACATATTTCCCCTGGAAAGCCATTTTAAAGAACTCCCAGGTTAATCGATCTGCTTGTGTGCCTTCCCTCACAGTGAGCCACCACTGGTATGCCTCATCTCTCAGTAGGGATACTGCCCCTCATCTCTCAGTAGGGATACCGCCCCTTTCAGCTTTTGTTCTGCTGTGCAGTCCAGATCATCCATAATTCATTCCACAGCCTCTAACCAATATTCCGCCACATTCGGGGCTACACCAGAGATGCCCCTAAAAACTTCGCCCCATTCGATCAGAGTCGCTAAAAAATAGACCCCCGAGCTACCGACCCAGTACTTGCTCCAGCAACCCGTTCTAAAACCCATAACATTGCTTGGGACAGAGCATCGTCCCCTCCAGTTCAGTCATGAGACCCCGTCTCAGTCACTGGCGATGCCGGTGCCTCTCTTTCCGGCATATGCCCTGACGCTGAGGATCTAACCCTAGCACCTCGGCCTCTACCACGGCCGCATGTACCTCTTTCGCGTCCCCTTGTACTCATCTCGATATAACGCGCTAATCTGTTTAAGAGTTTTATGAATCATGTAACACCCCCTACCTGGGTTCTACACCGGGAACCGGGCCCGAAGCGTTACCGAACTCAAACCACTTAATCGCCACTTAGGCTCAATGCCATTACTCTCTATAACCTCATTCTCGACTTACGAGGCCTTACTCATACACACGACGGCTCTCGAGACTAATCCGAAACTTTTATGATCCTTAGAATTTTTCTTTTTTATACAGGTCTCACACGCCCGTGCAAGATTATACACGCCCGTGCATGGACACACACGCCCATATCCCCAAACCGTGCCTAAAAACCCAACATTCTGCCAATGCCCTACAACCAAGGCACACGCCCGTGCTTACCACCCGTGGTGTACACTGACTTCACACACACGGCCTCAAAGCCTAGTCACACGCCCGTGTGGCTAGCCCGTGGACTATCCTGATTTAAAATGTTAACGTGCAGGGGACGCACGGCCACAGCACACGCCCATGGTCTGACCGTGTGTCACACATGATCTAGACACACGCCCGTGTGTCTGACCACGTGGTCAAGAACAAAGCTATGTGCCAAGCTCTTTTCACCCCTCTAGCATACACAACATATACTCATCTAACACCATCATAATCAACTCAAATTGAAGTGCATTCTCACATAGAAAACTACATCTTTCTTCCATATAATGTAATAGCCAACAACCATGGCATTATACAAAATAAGCTATCCATCTAAAGGCCAACACATCTTAGCCATTTACAACAAAATCCACTAACTTTTCTAGCCCATATACATGCCATATACAAAACATTAAGTTTCATGTACCAAAGTGTGCTGATATGTGGGCTATCTTCTGATGATCCTCGTATCTCGATTCAACGCTTTTAATCTATAAGACAAGGAAAAAGAAAGAGAGTAAGCTTTGAGCTTAGTAAGTTTACACATAAACAATTAAGCAACATAGTATAAGCTAAGCAACCATTAGCATTATACCAACAAGTAATTCACAACTATGCTTACTCTTTCTATCCCTTGCCACATTTCCAACACATCATGAGTCACATACTCATAACCATCGAAATGCACCCCTGCATTCAATGTCACATTTACACAATATACAACACATCATTAATTCTCGTAATACATCCACACGGTTTATCCACATAACTTATCCACACACCCTATTCACACGGCTAGTTCACATAACTAATCCACACAAACTATTACACACGACTAATTCACGTAATTAATCCATACAAACTATTACACACGCTAATACACACAGTTAATCCACACGACCAATATCTCGGTGGTTTCGCACTTAGCACACCACAATTGATTAATAAGGTGGTATCACACTTAGCCTACCACAAAGGTATTCATAGTATTTCAGCACATAGCCCACTAGACGATATACCTCACGATAGCATCGCACATAGCTAGCTCATCGTCAATATGCATTAGAATGGTATTGCACTTAGCCCACCATCTAGCATTATCACAACAGATGCACAAGTCTACTTACTTAATCATTCTCGATCATACATTCATTCCACATTTTCTACTACATTCATCCCACATAGGTTCTCAAATATGCTACACACTAGCTAACATTAACAAATTGTAAGTATGAATGCATTATTTATGCATAGACTTACCTCGATACTCAAAAGTATCAAAATATGCAATTTAGTCCACCACCTTGCTTTTGCCTCGGTTTCGATCCGAGCTTTATCTTTCTTGATCTATAATGAATAATTCAGCTTATTCAATACACACATTGACTAAATTGACCCACATTTCATACTTTAGCAAAACTACTATTTTGCCCCTAAACTTCCTCATATTTACACTTTAGCCCCAAGGCTCGTAAAGTGATTTTTATTCAACTTTCTATCTTTTCATGCTTAGGCGAACCACTTACTCAACTAAAGCATTCATCAAATCTCACTAAATCACACATGTATGACCAAACTAAAGTTTTTCACAATCAAGTCCCTACATGCATTTTCATGGAAAATCACTTAACAAAAGATGTTTCTACTACATCAAGCTTTCATAATCTTCCATAAAACATCAAAATACATGCATGTCATTCATGACCACATTTTTGAACATCCATTATAGCTTATCAAATAGCTAAAAATAGCTTACTCATGCTACCGGGACTTCAAAAATACAAAGAATATCAAAACCGGGCTTAAGAGCACTTACTAGCAAGCTTGAAAATTTGAAAGAACCCTAACAATGGCTTCTCAAATTTTCGGCAGCTAAAGGGGAAGAAGATGAATGAATTTGTCATCTTTTCACCTATTTTAATCACTTATTTGATAAATGACCAAAATGCCATTTTTGATAAACTTCAAATTTTGACTCATCCATGCCCATTTTTGTCAAAAAATTAGAATTTGGGTAAATTGCTATTTAAGGACCTCTAATTAATAATCTAAAGCTATTTCACACAAATAGCTTCTAGAAACACACATTTTGCAACTTTTACAATTTAGTCCTTTTGGACAATTCAACCACAATTTCACAAAATTGCTTCATGAAACTTTCACACTAGCATGCATACAAGGCATAAACCTCAATAACTCATTTATAACCCTCAGATTTGTTGTCTCGCATCACTATTCTGACTAGGCCCTAAACCGGGATGTTACAACTCTCCCCCTTTTAGAGATTTTCGCCCCCGAAAATCTTACCAGAAAAGAGGTTTGGATGTTGCTCTCTCATAGCTTCTTCCGTTTCCCATGTAGCCTCTTCCACGCCATGTTTCTGCCATAACACTTTCACTAGTGCTATGCTCTTATTTCTCAACTGTTTCACTTCTCGAGCCAAGATCTTAATCGGCTCCTCTTCATAACACATATCCGGTCTTATCTCAATTTCCATTGAAGGAATCACATGTGAAAGATCGGAGCGATACTGTCGCAACACCGACACATGAAACACATTATGAATCTTTTCCAACTCTACCGGCAAAGCCAACCGGTAAGCTACAGGCCCAATTCTATCTGTAATCTCATACGGCCCTATGAACCTTGGACTCAATTTCCCTTTCCGTCTAAATCTCATAATCTTCTTCCACGGTGATACTTTCAAAAATACTTTGTCGCCTACCTCAAACTCAATTTCTTTTCTTTTCAAATCCGCATACGACTTCTATCGGTCCGAAGCAGCTTTCAGACTATTATGGATTACTTTCACTTTCTCTTCGGTTTCTTTCACCAGATCGACCCCATGGATCTGCTTCTCACTAAGCTCGGTCCAATACAAAGGAGTCCGACACTTACGACCATACAAAGCCTCATACGGTGCCATCTGTATACTCGACTGATAACTATTGTTATAAGCGAATTCGACCAATGGTAGATATCTCTCCCAACTACCTTTGAATTCTAACACACAACATCGAAGCATATCTTCAAGAACTTGAATCACTCTTTCAGACTGACCATCGGATTGCGGATGGAACGCAGTACTGAAATTCAATCTCATACCCATGGCCTCTTGCAACTTCTTCCAAAATCTCGAAGTAAACCTCGGATCTCTATCCGATATAATAGACACAGGTACACCATGTAATCTCACTATCTCTGCCACGTACAACTCAGCTAACTTATCCAAGTGAATAATCAACACGCCTTTGGAATAAATTGAGCCGACTTCGTCAATCTATCCACAACAACCCACACAGCATCTCTCTTTCTCGAGTCATCGGCAACCCCGTTACAAAATCCATGGTAACCCGATCCCATTTCCATTCGGGTACCATTACTGGCTGAAGCAATCCCGAAGGCACTTGATGCTCAGCTTTCACTTGTTGGCAAATCAGACACTTTGCCACAAACTCTAAAATATCTCTTTTCATACCCGACCACCAATACAACTTCCTCAAGTCATTGTACATTTTCGTACTGCCCGGATGTACTGACAAGCATCCACTGTGGGCTTCATGCAAAACCTTTCGAATCAACTCCTCATTTTTAGGAACACAAATTACGTCGCGATACATCGACACAACCATTCAAATTCACTCGAAAATTAGAATCACATTCCGACCCGCACTTAGCTATCTTAGCTTGCATCTCGCTATCATTTCTCTAAGCTTCACATATTTGTTGAACAAATAGTGGCCTAGCTCTCAACTCTGCCAAAATAGCACCATCATCAGATAATGCTAAACTCGCTCTCATAACTCTTAGAGCATACAAGGATTTCCTACTCAAGGCATTCGCAACCACATTCGCTTTTCCCGGGTGGTAATCAATGACTAACTCATAGTCTTTCAACAACTCAAGCCACCGTCTCTGTCTCAGATTTAGATCCTTCTGATCCATCAAATACTTTAAACTCTTATGATACGTAAAGATTCGGCACTTTTCACCATACAAATAATGTCGCCAAATCTTTAACGCAAACACAATCGCAACCAACTCCAAATCGTGAGTCGAATAATTCTTCTCGTGTGGTTTTAACTGCCTCAAGGTGTAAGCGATTACCTTACCCTCTTGCATCAACACACAATCGAGACCATTAAACGACGCATCACTATAAACCACAAACTCCTTCTCCGATTCTGGTTGAACCAAAACTGGCGCCTCAGTCAACATTGTTTTCAGTCTCTCGAAGCTCTGTTGACATGTCTCAGTCCATTCAAACTTGACATTCTTATGCAATAGCTTCGTCATCGGGGTAGCAATCACAGAGAGCCCCTTTACGAAACGTCTGTAATATCCCACTAATCCTAAGAAACTTCTGATTTCTGACACGTTCCTCGGTGGTTTCCAATCCATAACAAACCGATATCTTACTCTCAAGTTAACTCGACACCATCACCGAACACCATGTGTCCCAGAATCCCACCTCTCGGAGCCAAAACTCACTCTTGCTAAACTTAGCATACAATTGCTTATCTCTCAAAGTTTGCAAGACAATTCTCAAGTGCTCTTCATGATCGTTCTCATCCCGAGAATAGATCAATATGTCGTCAATAAAGACAACCACAAACTTGTCCACATATGGTCTGAAAACACGATTCATCAGATCCATAAAAATCGTAGGTGCATTCATCAAACCAAACGGCATAACCAAAAACTCATAATGGCCATACCTTGTCCGAAATGCAGTTTTCAACACATCTTGCTCTTTCACTCTGAGCTGATAATAACCAGACCTCAAGTCTATCTTGGAGAACACTATAGCACCCTTCAGTTGATCAAAAATATCATCAATCCTTGGTAAAGGATACTTATTCTTAACCGTCACTTTGTTAAGCTGCCTATAGTCTATACACAATCTCATAGACCCATCTTTCTTCTTCACAAACAATACAAGAGCACCCCATGACGAGTAGCTCGGTCTTGCAAAACCCTTATCTGTCAACTCTTGCAACTGAACCTTCAGTTCCTTCAACTCTACAGGTGCCATTCTGTACGGAGCAATCGAAATAGGTGCCGTTCCTGGAACCAACTTAATTCCAAACTCAACCTCTCTCACTGGAGGTATTCCGGGTAACTCTTCCAGAAACACATCTGGGTACTCACATACCACTGGCACTGTTTTAAACTCTACTCCAACCTCTTGGGTATTCAACACAAACGCAAGATAAGACTCAAATCCTTTCCTCAAACATTTCTTAGCCACTAAGGAAGAAATCATCATGGGTAGACTTTTCAATCCACCTGATTCAACCCGAACCACATCTCCACTCTCACATTTCAGTTCAATAAACTTTCTACCACAGTTCACTAAGACATTATGGGTAGTCAACCAATTCATGCCTAGGATTAAATCAAACTCATAAAACGGAAACAACATAAGGTTTGCCGAAAAACAATAATTCTCAATCAATAAAGGACAATTCTTACACACTCTGTCCACTAACACATGCTTCCCTAACGGGTTTGACACCTTAACCACTATGTCTGTAGACTCAACGGTCATACTCAAACAAGATGCTAACCTCATACAAATATAAGAATGAGTAGACCCTGGATCTATTAAAGCAATAACGAAGGTGTCATAGAGAGAAAAAGTACCCGTTATCACATCAGGGGAGGATGCCTCTTCGCGAGCGTGAATGGCATACGTCCTCGCAGGTGCCCGACCCTCTGGTCTCACAGCAGAATCTCTGGGCACACCTCTACCACTAGCCCCACCTCTTGGGTTCCTTGGTGGTCTACCCCTCGTAGACACATCACTAGGTCTCACTTCTGTTTCTCTTCCTTATTATCCCTCTCGGACAACTCTGAGATAAAATGGTCGGGGAACCACACTTATAACATTTTCGATTGTTTCCCCAACACTCTCTGAGGTGTGATACCTACCACAACTAGGACACTCCGGTTTACTCTTTGTATTGCCCACACTTTCCATCGAGGGGTCTTGGACTCTCAAACCCGAACGAGTATTGCCCAAGTCTCGATGCGAATAACCCACTGGTGCTATCGTTCGAGGATTCACTTCCTTAGATCTTTTCGTCTAGGCTTGATACGACTTGCCCATCGGCCTCTTTCTCGCATCTCGGGCTTCACTCACAGCCCTTCTCTTTTCTGAACTTAATTCCTCGGCCTTAATTGCCCTCTCAACTAATACCAAAAATTCTTTCAACTCTAAAATGCCTACTAGGAGTTTGATATCCTCATTCAACCCATCTTCGAACCTCTTGCCCAATATGGTCTCTATCGACACACATTCTTGAGCGTTTTTGCTAAGCCTGACAAACTCATGCTCGTATTCTGCTATTGTCATCCTTCCTTGCTTCAGCTCAACGAATTTTTTCCTTTTTCGGTTAGTAAACCTCTGGCTTATATAATTCTTCCAGAACTCTTCCAGAAAGAAGTCCCACGTCACCCGCTCTTTTGGGATTACCAACGTCAGCGTCTTCCACCAATGGTATGTCGAATCTCTCAGAAACGATACGACACACTTCAAACTCTCCTCAGGTGTACATGAGAGCTCATCGAACACCCTCATCGAGTTCTCCAACCAGAACTCCGCCCTCTCTAGGTCATCATCTACCTTAGCTCTAAACTCCTCAGCCCCGTGTTTCCTAATCTTATCCACCGGGGGTTTCGATATCCTTACCACATCCATACCTTGGGGAGCCACAGGATTTGGCTGAGGTATAGGAGGAGGTGGAGGAGGTTGAGCATTAGGGTTCGCTCGAACATAATCCGAGTACCAATTACTCATCATTTGGAGAAAGGCTTCCCGTGCCTCTTCCCCTTGACCCCTGACCTCGGGTCCACTCTCAACGGGCGCGGTCCCTTGTGCAGGAGCCGGCGCGTTACTCGCTGCTTCATCAGCAGTCAATGGATCAGAATCCATATACTATAATAAACAAGTTTTAAATCATCAGAAACCACCACATTATCATTGTACACTTATGGAATGTATAGCTAGACTCTTACACCCGCTACGGTAGTATTAGAAACGGCTAAACCATAGCTCTGATACCACTAAATGTAACACCCCTTACCCGGGTTCTATGCCGGGATCCAGGCCCGAGGCGTTACCGAACTCAAACCACTTAATCGCCACTTAGGCTCAACGTCATTACTCTCTATAACCTCATTCTCGACTTACGAGGCCTCACTCATACACACGAGGGCTCTCGAGACTAATTCAGAACTTTTACGATCCTTAGAATTTTTCTCTTTTATATAGGTCTCCCACGCCTGTGTAAGATTAGACACGCCCGTGCATGGACACACACGCCCATGTCCCCAAACTGTGCCTAAAAACCCAACATTCTACCAATGCCCCACGGCCAAGGCACACGCCCGTGCTTACCACCCGTGGTGCACACTGACTTCACACACACGGCCTCAAAGCCTAGTCACATGCCCGTGTGGCTAGCCCGTGGACTATCCTGATTTAAAATGTTAACGTGCAGGGGACGCACGGCCACAGGACACGCCTGTGGGCTGACCGTGTGTCACACATGGTCTAGACACACGCCCTTGTGTCTGACCACATGGTCAAGAACAAAGCTATGTGCCAAGCTCTTTTCACCCCTCTAGCATACACAACATATACTCATCTAACACCATCATAATCAACTCAAATTGAAGTGCATTCTCACATAGAAAATTAGATCTTTCTTTCATATAATGTAATAGCCAACAACCATGGCATTATACAAAATAAGCTATCCATCTAAAGGCCAACACATCTTAGCCATTTACAACAAAATCCACTAACTTGTCTAGCCCCTATACATGCCATATATAAAACATTAAGTTTCATGTACCAAAGTGTGCTGATATGTGGGCTATCTTCTGATGATCCTCGTATCTCGATTCAACGCTTTTAATCTATAAGACAAGGGAAAAGAAAGAGAGTAAGCTTTGAGCTTAGTAAGTTTACACATAAACAATTAAGTAACATAGTATAAGCTAAGCAACCATTAGCATTATACCAACAAGTAATTCACAACTATGCTTACTCTTTCTATCCCTTACCACATTTCCAACACATCATGAGTCACATACTCATTACCATCGAAATGCACCCCTGCATTCAATGTCACATTTACACAATATACAACACATCATTATTTCTCGTAATACATCCACACAGTTTATCCACATAACTTATCCACACAAACTATTCACACAAACTAGTTCACATAACTAATCCACACAGCTATTACACACGGCTAATTCACGTAATTAATCCATACAACTATTACACACAGCTAATACACACAGTTAATCCACACAGCCAATATCTCAGTGGTTTCGCACTTAGCACACCACAATTAATTAATAAGGTGGTATTGCACTTAGCCTACCACAAAGGTATTCATAGTAGTTCATCACATAGCCCACTAGACGATATACCTCACGATAGCATCGCACATAGCTAGCTCATCGTCAATATGCATTAGAATTGTATCGCACTTAGCCCACTATCTAGCATTATCACAACACATGCACAAGTCTACTTACTTAATCATTCTCCATCATACATTCATTCCATATTTTCTACTACATTCATCCCACATAGGTTCTCAAATATGCTACACACTAGCTAACATTAACAAATTGTAAGTATGAATGCATTATTTATGCATAGACTTACCTCGATACTCAAAAGTATACCTTACTTTTGCCTCGGTTTTGATTCAGGCTTCGTCTTACTTGATCTATAATGAATAATTCAGCTTATTCAATACACACATTGACTAAATTGACCCACATTTCATACTTTAGCAAAATTACTATTTTGCCCCTATATTTCCTCATATTTACACTTTAGCCCAAGGCTCATAAAGTGATTTTTATTCAACTTTGTATCCTTTCATGCTTAGCCAAACCACTTACTCAACTAAAGCATTTATCAAATCTCACTAAATCACACATGTATGACCAAACTAAAGTTTTTCACAATCAAGTCCCTACATGCATTTTCATAGAAAATCACTTAACAAAAGATGTTTCTACTACATCAAGCTTTCATAATCTTCCATAAAACATCAAAATACTTGCATGTCATTCATGACCACATTTTTGAACATCCATTATAGCTCATCAAATAGCTAAAAATAGCTTACTCATGCTACCGGGACTTCAAAAATACAAAGAATATCAAAACTGGGCTTAAGAGCACTTACTAGTAAGCTTGAAAATTTGAAAGAACCCTAACAATGGCTTCTCAAATTTTCGGCAGCTAAAGGGGAATAAGATGAATGAATTTGTCATCTTTTCACCTATTTTAATCACTTATTTGATAAATGACCAAAATGCCCTTTTTGATAAACTTCAAATTTTGACTCATCCATGCCCATTTTTGTCAAAAAATTAGAATTTGGGTAAATTGCTATTTAAGGACCTCTAATTAATAATCTAAAGCTATTTCACACAAATAGCTTCTAGAAACACACATTTTGCAACTTTTGCAATTTAGTCCTTTTGGACAATTCAACCATAATTTCACAAAATTACTTCATGAAACTTTCATACTAGCATGCATACAAGGCATAAACCTCAATAACTCATTTATAACCCCCAAATTTATGGTCTCGCACCACTATTCTGACTACGCCCTAAACTGAGATGTTACAAATCAGTTTATAGTTCCCATGCTTATTAACAAGTGTTTTATGGATAGCAGTTGTAAGAGTTGTTTTTCGCAAATCGAGTTTACTACCGTCTCAGTCTCTACAGTCTCAGTTTCTATAGCTAAAGTTTCCGTGTACTACCACTACCTTTAGTAGTTTCTTACTACAGTCATTTCAGCGTAAAATCTAATATAAAGTAAGGAAACTTACGATTTGGTGTCGGGGACTCAGGGTGCCATACTTTCAGTAACACTATACATTTTCTAAACCATATTTTAAACTGTTTTGGAAAAATTTTCAAACCCATTCCACAGCCGAGTTTTATAACCTGGCTCTGATACCATTAAATGTAACACCCCAAACCTGACCTAAACGTTATGGCCGGATCTAGCATGTCACATCAACAAGTAGTTGAGAATACTTAGCGATCGTAAAAAAAGTTGCATCTCTTTTTGAAACTCCAAGTTTCATTGTTTGTTTGTAAAAACGCGATTTGCTTAATGTCTATTTTTATAAAGTTGTTATTATTTCGAAAAACTGTTTTAGTTGTGAAAAGTGAACTTAAATAGTTGCAGAAACGTGCTTATTTTGAAAAGTGATTATTAATGTTTTAAGAAACCCCGTTTTTAAAAAAGTTAAGTAAATGCCGAAAAGAAGGTTAAAAAGTAAAATAAATCCAATGGCCTTATTATAAAACAATAACCCAATTTAAATAACATAAAATAAAATAAAATCTGAAATTACTAAATTACGTGTGGAATAACCCCGATGTATGGCCACCACCGAGTCCACCGCAGCTCCAAATCCTCTAACGCTGGGGATTACCTGCAAGGTTAAGGGAAAGGGAGTGAGTTACGAGAACTCAGTGTGTAATCCCATTTTTAATCTCAGTCATAGTCTCAGTCTGGGCCTAAGCCCCATACAGTATCAGTTTGGGCTTTCAGCCCCAAAATCATGGTAATGCAAATGGAGAATGCAGCCCACCCCAATCCAGCCCTACACTCCACCCGTACCAGCCCTACACTCCATGTGGGGACCATGTAACACCCCAAACCCGGACAAGACACCACGTCCGAATCTGGTATGCTACGGGGAAAACGTTTTGGGAAAACTAGATTTTCGTTTAAAAGTGGAGTGAAAACACAGTGTGTTTGAAACAAATTTGAGTAGTCTTGTTTGGAAAACAGTTGATGTATTTGAAACCCGGAGACTTTGAAAACTTAGCTAGAATTTGTAGTTAAAACAAGTTAAAACCATTTAAAACCTCCTTAGTTTCTTAGTGATACATAAAACGCTTCTAGACTTAAATGAACTACAAGTTTGGTTTGGGAACCAGCTTGTATTTGTTTGTCAAAAGACTTAGTGTGATACCCGATGGTATAGTTTAAAAACACGTCGCGTTATAATTTTGAAAACATTATCTTTCCAGGTTTTAGTAAAATTTATTCCTACTTATTTTGTTAAGGCATATTAAAATCACTTAAAATATAAACAACATAAAACATAACTTTAAAGGCCTTTTACAAACCGAATAATAAAAAAACCACAAATAAAAGTAAATAACCAAAGTACCCAAAATATAGAGTCCGAGTAAAGACTTTATTCAAAGATGGCATAAGCACCTCGAGTCCATCCCGGCTCCAAGTCCGCGTCTCACGAGTCACCTGAAATGTCAAAGGAGAGGGTGAGTCGAGTGACTCAAAGTGTGTAAATCCCACTCCCAACGAATCAACATGCTAACACACATCATACATAGCAACATGATTAATGCAACCCGAACCTAACCATCCATATCGCCTTTTCTACCCCGTGGTACCAAACCACTGGTGGTGCCAAACCACCGTGACATATAGTCACAAGGTGCTACCAAAGCACTGGTGTCCCAAAGACACAATATCCGTCAATGTGCTACCAAAGCACCGGTGTCCCAAAGACACGGTTGTGCTACCAAAGCACCGTGACCAAGTCACAAATCCAATGATGATGGGGCCAACCCATCGTGTGTTACCAAAACACTAGCAGACGATCCCATAACTCAAGTGGGGCCAACCCACGGTGGTTAAACCACGGGACAAGTCGCAATGAGGTGCCAAACCTCGGTGTCCCAAAGACACAATGTGCTACCAAAGCACCGTGACCGTAGTCACAATCCGGTGATGGGGCCAACCCATCGTGTGTTACCAAAACACCGGCGTCAATCCCGTATAATCATCTGTGGGGCCAACCCACTGTGGTACTTGAGCCACTCGACGAGACGAGGTACCAAACCTCTGAGGTGCCAAACCTCTGGTGACCCAAAGTCACAAAGTGTGCTACCAAAGCACCGGTGCTCGTCGGCACAATACATCATCGCTCCTCCTCTCGTATCACCCATCAACATGCCAAACTCATGTAATCATGAATATCATGCTATCATGCATATCATACTATCATGCATATCATGCCAATATGGCTAATCTCATACCCCATGTCACATATCCATAACCATGGTATCATACAGATCATCAATAACTCATAATAATAGCACTGACTTACCTGAGTCCAAACTCGTACCCATGAGGGTATCATAATAGTCACCACTGTTTCATTAGTCATTGCACAGGTTATTAACGATATTACTAAATATAAGTGTGTTAGTATACACACCTGATAGCTACGAGTCTAAAATCCCAACGAACGATCTATGACCCTCGATTGCTAACTCCTACAATCGGCCAAACATAGGGGTTAGGCACTAAGACCATTCGGCCAAAAGGCATCTAAACCCAAGGGGTTAGTTCCAATCCTTTACCTTGAAGGTGATTTGGTTTCCTACCAAATCCGAGCCCACCGGTTCCTCTTGTGACAATCGGCCACCCCTGAAATAATAAAAATCCCACCTTAATAATTTGGCTTAACAAGACCAAAGAGAATGGACTAATAGTAGCCATTACCATCACTTACCAAACAGTCAATCGAAGAAAGGAAGGCTTCACTTGTCTCCTCTAATAATCCCGATGTCCTATAATGAAAACGATTTACACAAAAGATTAGCACTCAACAACCAATAACGGAATCGGTCCTTACTCACCACCATACAAAAAGACGAGAGAAAGGCAGAATGGCCATTCGGCCAAGCCCTTACCTGATTCCAAGCGATTGGAAACCAGCACCCAACCAACCACCAATGTTCGGCCAACAAAACAAGGGGAGGGAATCGGCAAAGACCTTGAACCACAAGGGAGAAAAAAAAAGATTCGGTATTGATGTTTAACACCCACCTATGTACGGCTTTCAAAGGTGAGAAAAGGAGTGTAAACAAGAGAAGAATTAGTGATTACGACAACGAGTTTTGAGGAGAACAAAAGAAAGCTTGGCAAGTTGATATGGGTTCGGCACACAAAAAGATGGACAAGAAGAATGGAGAAATCGGTTGGGAGAGGAATGGTAAGTTTCGGCACTAGTGTTTTTCAAGAAGAGAGAAGAAAATGAAAAGAGTTTTGGAGGATGGATTTCGCTACCAAGGTTTCAAACACAAGAAAAGAAAGTTGAGAGGAATAAACAATTTCGGTCAAAGAGAAAAATGAGAGAAAAGCTTAGAGTTTCGGTTTGTTTTGACAAAAGAAAGAAAACAAAAGTGTGTGGCCTTACCAATTGTTTCATTGCCGAAAATCACCCAAAGTGCCAAGGTACATTCGGCACTACTCCACAACACACTACCTAGCCGTCCACCTTCCCCTAACCTCTCCAAAAATCGGCCAAATCCCACAAACAACTCCCATCCACTCCTTTGAATTGAGTGGACCAAGTCACACTCCTAAATTCACTCCCTACCTTTCATTTGAAGGGTAAGACTTGGTCCAAGGTAGTGTTTGATTTGGCTTCTACCACTCCACCATGCCGTCCCAAAAAACAACCCAAAATGGGGAATCCTGCTGCTCGAACACTGGACCTCCACCCCTTGGTGTTGACGCCATACCAAGCTCCATGTGGCGCATGCTCTGCCACTCTGCCACCCTTCTTTTTGTGCTACGAAATACCAAAAATAACTTAAAAACCCCAGCTTCCTCAACCCCCTACACTTAATACCCAAAAACCAAAATTCTTCCATTACCTCAGGCATACACCTAGGCTATAATTAAGTCCCTAAAACATATAAATAGCCACATAGCACACTACAAACATGCAATATCATGCAACACCAAAATAGCCCCCTAACCCGGGATATTACAGACCAAGTCAACCCACCTAGCCCTACACTCCAAGATTCTAGCCAAGCTGCCAGTATAAACGCAGTAAAGCTACTAGTATAAAAGCAGCAAAGCTGCCAGTATCAGTATATGTGGCTGAGCTACTAAAATTAGTATAACGTGGCATAGCCACCAGTACAGTACTTCCTCTATAAATATGACCCAACCCAATGCAACATGTCATGGCATAATAATTCAGTGTATGCAATAATGTATCATCATGGCAAATAGATCGATTCCACACAAACCTGCTAAATTTCCTCCTAAGGGTATAATAGTAATTTTGCCCAACGAGGGTGTCTCAGTAATTTTTCCCACCGGGGGTATTTCAGTAATTTACCCACGAAGGGTATTTCAGTAATTTACCCACGAAGGGTATTTTAGTAATTTCATCGTCTAACTGCCTTTCTGGAGGCCTATTGTCGCCTCGAGCGACATGGGACCCCTTTTTGGGTCTCTACAATACAGTTGGGCCTAAAATCCATTTCAGGCCCAAACGGGCCCATACGCTCGTGTGGCCCATTACGCATGGTTTCGGTCTCAGTTTGCAGTTTCTGCCACCATATCTATTATTCGGTCGTTTCCTATCAATTTTTGCCCATTTGAGCCTGTTAGCCCATTGGGCCCGGTTAGCCCGTTTTTGCTTGATCAGGCCCGTTACAGCCTCAATTTCGCGAGAGTGCTCGTGACACTCACGAGGATCTATTGCCATCATTCATGGCACAATTTACCCCCACGAGCGTTCGCATGCTCGAGTGGTCGCAGTTGCCAGATTTTTGGCTTTTCGGCTTTTGGTCGTTTCACAGAACATCACATGCATTCATCGAGGTGGGTGTGAGATTACACACCTGATACGAGTTGTGTTTCCCAACATTTCCCCAACACACCTATAGCAATTGTTGACAACAGATTAGTCTTCACTTTGATAAACGTAAATAGAAACATTTATTAGGTTAACCCCACTTACCACCGTGCAATCTCTTTTAGTGCCCCCAAGTCCTTGGCCTTACCCCTTGATTACCGAATCAAGACCCAATCCCCTCAAAATGGTAGACGCCCTTCAAGGAGTTCCGACCCTCACCACAGAGATCAAGGGATTCAAAGTGAAATGTGGGTAAGTAGATTCGGCCTTAATACCAAGGATGAGCCGAATAGAATGATAAGATTTGGCACCAGCAGCAAAATAGAGAACTCAAGATTCGGCTACTAGAAGAAAGGTGTCAGAATAGGAATTCAGCCAACAATGTTTAGGCAACAAAGAGTAACGAATGTTTGAACAAATTAAGATGAAGAGAAAAAGAAACTGTGGTTTCGACAGAAGGGATTTGCAAAAGAGTTAACCCGCAAAGCTTAAAGAAAAAGTGCACAAAACAGAAGAAAACACTAAGAAGAAAATGCTAAGAAGAAAATGCTAAGAAGAAAATGCTAAGACCCAAAATGACAAGAAGAGAAAAAGAAAGCAACACAATGGCACACACAAAAGGTTTTGGTTTTGCTACCCCCACCAAATGCCAAATTTTTGCTTCTCAAAACCAACCCTTAGCCGAAATTCTCATCCTCCGCACACACCACATTCGGCCAAACTCTCCCACTCTCCCATATCCCATGATTCTCTCCTCTTTTTGCTCCCCCATTCACTCTCCACCTCCCATTCAAACCGGTTGACTGAGTCTCCACTCTCCCCTTGCAGAGTTCTAACTGAACTCTACTTCTTCCACCCACTTGACACAAAAATAGAAACCTTGATTTGCCAACTGTGGGATTCGAACCCCTCTCTCCTTGCCTCATAAGTGACTCCACTACCACTCCACCACAAGCTCTCTTGTGTTGAACAAACACACTCTACAAATATAAGTCCTGCTTCCAACAGTCCTTCCCCCTAAAGTGCCCAAAAACCAAAATTTTACCAGGGCTCAAACTCGACCCCAAGCCTCCCTAGAGCCCCTAAACACCCCTAAACAACCCTCAGAGCAAGCCCAACATGCAATTGCACAAAAATCAAAACCCTTAATTTTTGGGATGTTACAAGAAACATACTCCCGAGCATACTTGCTCAACCGTACAAATTCTCTTTCATATTTGGTTACAGTCATGCGGCCTTGTTTTAGTTCTAAAAGATCTTTATGCTTTTGATCCAGAAACCGTTGACTGATGTATTTCTTTCAGAACTCGGTCTAAAAGAACTCCCAGGTGACTCTCTCTTGGAACCACTGATACCAACGTATTTCACCACTGATATGCACTGTCCCTCAAAAGTGATATGGTACATTTTAAACACTCAGCCGATGTGCAAGAAAGCTCATCAAACACTCAAATCGTATTTTCAAGCCAAAACTCGGCTCTCTCGGGATCATCATCAACATTAGCTCTAATTTCTTCAGCCCCGTGTTTACGGATCTTATTAACTAGAGGCTTATTCAATCTTAAAAGCTTGACTCCTTGAGGAGCTACGGGAACCGGTGGGGGATTAGGAGGGGGTGGAGGTTGTTGAGCAGTCGAGTTCATTTGAATATATTGTGTGAACCACTCGTTCACCATTTTGAAGAAGGCTTCTTTAGCCTCTCCTCCCTGGCTTCCCGTTACGGGTCTAGAATCAAACGACGCTGTCCTTTAAGCGGGAGCGGGCGCATTACTTTCAACCTCATCAGCTATAGCTCGATTGTAATCCATTTACTATATGAAAACACATTTAAAAATGTCAGGAGTCATCACACTATCACATTTGATATATGGCATGTATAGCTAGACTCACACACACGCTATGTTAGTCCTAGAATCGACTAAACCGGGATTTCAATGTCGAATCATCGTCGAATCACTATAATTCATATCCACTATTTTGTATTTTCAATTCATGCAATATCAAAGCATACAAAATACATTTGTATTGAAATTTATCACATACGAACTTACCTTGGATGTGTAAACGACGAAATAAGTCGATTAGTCGATAACTTTCATTTTTCCCCGATCTAGATCTGAATTTCGCTTTTATTGATCTAAATATATTCAAAATTAACTTATTTAATCATCTATTTATTCAATTCAATCCAAAATATACTTTAGGGCTATTTTACACATTTGCCCCTAAACTTTCACATTTTCACAATTTAGTCCTTATTTCATAAAATCACAAATTAATGAAATTCCAATTATACCCATGCTAGAAAAATTACTATAATACCCCTAGCAGCCCATATTTTTCATTTATTTCACATTTTAACCACTAACTTTACACATTTCTCAATTTAATCCTTATTTTGCATTTTCACTAAAAATCACTTTACAAAACTTGTTTAACTATCAACAAACATTCAAAATCTATCATCAATCATCAAAAACATATTCATCAATGGTAACATTCACAATCTTTAATAGTTTTCCAAATTAGTCCCTGGGCTAGCTAGTACTAGTTGCAACGATTACAAAAACATAGAAATCATTGAAAACGGGACGAAAATGAACTCACATGCAAAGAAATGCTTAGCCGAACCTTCAAAGTTATCCAATGGTGTTTTCTTTCTCAATATTCTGTAGGGAAAGATGAGAAAATAAAGATGTTTTCTTTGTTTCTTTTATTATTTACTAACTTATTTATTCAATTACTTATTTAACCTTAATTATAAACTATTAATAACACCTAAATGATGTCCAAGATTGTTCACTCATGATATTAATGGTATAATTACAACATAAGGACCTCCAATTTAATGTTCCATAGCTATTTGACACCTTTAGCTATTAGAACACTACTTTTGCACTTTACGCGATTTAGTCCTTTTTATCAAATTGACAATTCAAACGATAAAATTTCTTAACGAAATTTTCACACAATCATTAAATAATGCTGTAAACATTAAAATAATAATAAAATAAATATTTTGACCTCAGATTTGTGGTCCCAAAACCACTGCTCTAATTTGACTAAAAACGGGCTGTTACAATCGGATCAGGCGTCGATTCAACTATCTCCTTGATGAGCTCATGCTGCTCAACTTCTTCCTCTTCCATGGGTTCATCGACTTCTTTGGGAACCTCATCCTCTTCATGGATAGGGATAGGCGTATTTGATAGCTTCACTACTCTGCTCGATCGCAAAACGATCGCCTTTACGTGCTCCTTCCCATCTCTCAGAGGATTATTCTCCGTATTTCTAGGAAGTCTTTAACCATTTTATTTTTGAAACATCATCATTAACTAGCTCATTTGGTCATAGAGGCTATCCATTCAGGAGTCGAGTCGTCTACACGTAGCTTGGACTTGTCGAGTATCCATCTTCATTGTTTGCATCTCCCCCTCTAATCAATTTAATATTTGACCACATGCAGCATGGTCATTGCTCACGAATCTTTGTTGCAATGGTGAAGGTTGGTAAGGAAGGTTTAGTCAGTTTTGAACTTGATTCGTACCTCATTGATTGCCTCCCCATTTGAGATTTGGATGATCCCTCTAACTAAGATTATAAGTATTTTAATAGGGATTTCCACCCCTATTACCTATGTAGCTTGCTTCCTCCGGTTGGTTATCATAATGTGTCTTCGTTCTTGTCGACTTGATGGTTGTCTCCAAATGGTTAAGCTTTTTTAAAATTCATTAGAATCGATCTTCATAGTTCTCTTCGTTTATCACTTTCATCGTTGGAGGCTTAGATTTGTACATAAATCTCTCATTGGGACACATGTACGAATTCATGACCATGTCTTCTATGATTTTATAAGCTCGTTCGTATGTATGGAACATGAGAGATCCACCAATTGCTCTGTCAAGGCTAGATTTAATGTGTCCGTCAACATCGTTATAGAAAATTTGTATTTGGAGTCATGCTTGTAGTCCATTGTAACAACCCGTTTTTCTGTGGTGTCGAAAATGGTGGTTTCGGGACCACAATTGCAACTAGCGAGTCAGTAAATATTATTTATTTAATATTTATGAGTCTATTATAGTGTCGTATTAAATTTTAGTTAGGGAATTTTAACGTTTAGATAGTTAATTAAGTGAAAAGAACTAAATCATAAAAGCTACAAAAGTTAATTGCTATTAGTTAATTTAGTTAAATGATTATGAATTCATGATTTGAAGGCTTTAAAAGGTAATTAGACCCTAATTAAATTAGTGGACGATTTATGTTTGGTAAATTATGAAAATTTGGTTAAATGAAAATGTTAAAAAGGTAATTAAAATAATAAATAACATAAACAAAAGATGAACAAAGTCATCTTCTTCATTTTTTTCTTGAGAAAACTGAAACCCCATAGTTGGAAGAGAGCAAGCTTTCGACCAAGACTTCTCTTGCATGGTATGATTTTTAAGTCTATTTTTAGCAAATTTTATGTTTTTGAGATCATTGTGGCTTAATCTAGCTAACCCAGGGACAAATTCATAAAATTATTAAAATTTTAGGGACTTACCATGAATTAATTGTATGTTTTTTATAGTTAATGGATAGATCCATGAGCTTGATGGTTAAATAGGAACATTTTGTAAAGTAATTTTGGTTGGTTTTGAATTTAAGGACTTAATAGTTATAATTTCAAAATTGGCATGGTTTATTTGTAAATGTTCAGTTGTTAAGGGTTATTGAGGGACTATAGTGAATTTGACTTAGGGGTTATTAGGTTAATTGTGAAAATTTAGCAAGTTTTGACATAGGGACTAAATTGCATAAAAGTTAAAATTTCAGGCTAAATTTGTAAAATGTTAAAAAAGGATTTATATGCATAAATTTATTTGATTAAGTTATTTTAAATGGTTAATTGAATTAAAATTATTATCTATATCAAGAAACAAAATAACCAGACAATAATCGTGGAAAAGGAAAGTTAGTGGAGTAGTCATCGGTGTTGTGTTTGCTACAGATTCGGTTTAGGTATTTTGTATATTGATTAAAATAATTACTTGTTGTTCTTGTGATTTAGTAACTATTTATATATGTTGTGATTTAGTTTATTGCTTGATAAATGGAAATTGGTGAAATGGACTGAGTTGCAGTAATGCTATAGTTAAAGGTTATTATTGGAAACGGAAAAACTATAAAGACGAATTTATGTGATGAAGCAATGTGTAATAATTAAATGATGTGGAAGTGAAACATGGCTTGTATGAACCTTGTTAATGCTTAGGATACAAATGACATGTCATTAGGGTATTTACCATTTTGGGTGCTGGTCTTGGATGTCCTATCGATGGCTAAGATCCTGCATTTGTTGTGGATTCTTCACAGTTCATTTGTGCAGCATTGCGTAGCTTAACATTCCGACCCATAGATTGTGTGAGCAAACCCATTTCATAGCTCGTGTAAGCATTTACCGTCACAGCTTGTGTGAGCATTATTTTTGCATATCCGATGTTATTTCACTATGGCTCATCGGGTATAAATGGATATAAGAACGAGTAACATGAAATGGTTATATGGAGATGGATATATGATATGGACATTTGAAATGGATACTTGAAATGAAAATGTGAAAGGTTAAAAGAATATGTGATGGTTGATTTATGTACCAAATGTGTTTACTTGTTTATGTACTATGGCATGATAATGTTACATGTTTCATATATGAACTCACTAACCTTGTGAGATTTATGATGTGTATAGGATATAAATGAACTCATGATCTTGTTTATGAAATTATTTATGAAATGTTTAAGTTACATCCTATACAGTAAGTTAAAGTTAAAGTTTAACACGAGCTTACTAAGCAAATATACGTCTATTATGTTTGGTTTCTTTGTAGATTACCGGAAGTTTTAGTCAGTTGAAAGTCAAGTTGGAGCTCACACTATTCATTCAATGATTTGGTAGAACTTCTGATCATTTTCGTTTTGGTTATAAGTGACATGTAGTAGGTGGTTTAAATTATATATGTATTAGTTTAGGTTATGGTGTGTTTTTCGCTATGTAAATATGTTTGTGACTTTTGGCTTGGTTGGTACTTTTTGGTATATAATCATGTATATACTTGTATGAATGGCTTTGATCATGTTTTGGTTGGTTAGTTTTGGTAAGTGATAGTATAAAATGACTTAAAGGGTAGATATAAGTTTGTGAAATGATGAATGATGAATGTGGTAGTGATTAAAGTACAAAAATGGTGACATGAATGGTATTAAGTAGTGTGTTTAGATGATGTTATTGTTTGAAACATTGTGCTTGGTAATTGTTTTGGTTAAAATGGTTCATTTTGTATAAGCTTACTTGATAATGTTAGTTGATTGTATACCATATGCATAAGGATATTGAGTGGTGTTTAAATAGTAATGTTTAGCAAATTGAAATTGTTTGAATTGAGGTGTTTTTTTATGGCATATTATTTAGGCATTTAGGATGAATGAGTTTTGTACCTATTAATGGTTGATCTATATGTATATATGAATTTAATTTTGGGTTTGAGCATGAAATACTCTTTTAAACTTGTGATTTTTGACCATTTTTATAGAAGTATCGATAAAAATGGACCAATGTATCAATACTGTACCAAATGAACAGTTTTAAAATTTAAAAAATGCTATTTTTGTAATAGCCCGTTTTTAGTCAAATCGGAACAGTGGTTTTGGGACCACAAATCTGAAGTTGAAATTAATATTTTATTATTATTTTAATATTTACAGCATGATAGTATGATTGTGTGAAAGTTTCGTTATGAAATTTTATTGTTTGAGTGTTTAATTTGATAAAAAGGACTAAATCGCATAAAGTGTAAAACTTGAGTTCTAATAGCTAAAGGTATTAAATGACTATGAATTTAAATAGTTGAGGTCCTTTTGTGGTAAATATAGCATTGTTAATATGAGTGGACATTTATGGACATGCATTATGTAATTTTAATGTTTTAACTTAAGGTTAATTTTGTAATTTAGTAAATAATGTTAAAATAACTTAAGTAAAATATGTCCATCTTTTTCATTTTTATCATCCATAGCCGAATTTATCAAGGAAGCCATAGCTAAGGTTCGGCCAAGCTATTTTCTTTACATTATCAAGAAAGGCGAAATACGGATTTAGATCAGGGAAAGAATAAAGTTTCGGATTAATCGACTTAATTCACCATTTTTGCATTTGAGGTAAGTTCGTATGTAATAAGCTTTGTTATAATTGTATTTTATATGCTTTGATATTACATAAACTGTGAATATGACTTTACAGACATGTTTGACGATAATTCGGCAAGTGTGAAATCCCGGTTGAACCTTAGAAATAGATTAGGATAGAATGACATGTCATTACGAGTTATTATCATTTGGGGTGCTGGTCCGTACGTCCTACCAGCGGCTGAGTTATCCAGCATGTGTTGCGGATTCTCGTCAGCTTGTGTGAGCAGCACTGTCTAGCTACGTCATGACCGTCAGCTTGTGTGAGCAGACTTGTTGATAACTCGAGAGTGAGCATTATTGAGATATGATATTGAGATAGCTTCGACTATGTATTGGCACTTCGGTGCAAGATTTTATTGAGATAACTTCGGCTATATATATTGGTACTTAGGGTGCGAGATTCCCGAGTATCCTGTATTATTCCAAATGGTTCAATGGGTATATCGAGGATAGGTGTAACAGTCCGGTGTAGACCCTAGTCAAAACAGTGGTTTCGGGACCACAAATTCGAGTCAGTAAAATATTTTAATATTATTTTTCGTGCCTTTGATATGTGATTAAGCATGTGTTAAATTTCTGTGAATTAATTTGTCCGATTGTGTGCTTAATTTGGCATAAGGACTTTATTGTGAAAGATACAAAAATTTGCATGCTATTTGTTAAAGCACCTATGTGTTATGGCTTTTAAATGTTGTGGCCTTATGAGGCAATTAAGCCATTATTTAGTTAGTGGTTGGTTAAATGACAAAATAACCTTATTATAAATATATGTTTTATATGATAAATGAAAGGTTAGTTTTGTAAATGAATAAATAACATGTTTATAATAAAACAAAGCTTAAAATAAGCCATTATCATCCTTCATTTAGCCGATTATTAAAAGAAAAGAAAGAAAAGAGTGAGCAAGAGTTTCAACCACGGTTTAGGCTTGATTCAAGGTAAGATTTTGACTCAGTTTTTGATAATTTCTATGTTTTTGAGATTGTTGCTTAGTATACTATCAAGCCCATGTTGTAATTTGAAGAATTGATGATGTTTATGAGATATCCCATTGATGAAATGGCAAGCTTTGTGATGAGTATTGGTGTTAAATGAAAGATATGTGTTTAATGAACATATTTTGTTCTTAAATTTTTGATGAATTTAGCTAATTAGGGCTAAATTGTGAAAATAGCATTTTGAGGGACTAAATTGTGAAATAAATGAAAGGCATGGACTTGTATGAGATACATGAATATTCGGCTAAGCATGGGTATATGATGATTTTGAGTATTTGATGATTTTGTGAAATAAGGACTAAAATGTCCAAATGTGCAAATGTGAGGGCTAATTTGTAAATTGCCCTAAATGTATGTCTATGGATTGAATTGGATGAATTAGTGAATAAAAGGGTTAAATTTGAATATGTATAGATCAAGATCCGAAGAAAATAGACTTTTATAGCGAGAAAGCGAAAGTAGTCGAATAACCGAGTCCGAACGAATATTCGAATTCGAGGTAAGTCGATATACAAATAAATGTATTTGTATTGAATTATTTAAGTGTATATGATATGTGAATTACTATGATTATCCATTGAGATGGAATGTATGTGAAATCCGAGTTGGCTAATGAGTCGATAAGCTGTTAAAGTCTGAGAAGTCCCGTGTGAACCAAGGAATAGATAGGAATTACGCATGTCATGACATAGGTGTTTGTTATGTGATATCATGTAAGACCATGTCTGGGACGTTGGTGTTGATTCGAGAATTCGTGTAAGACCACGTCTGGGACGTTGGCATCGATATGAAATTTACGTGTAAGACCACGTCTGGGACGTTGGCATCGATATGAGATTTACGTGTAAGACCATGTCTGGGACATCAGCATCGTATTTGATTCGTGTAAGACCCTGTTTGGGACAGTGGCATCGATATCTGATTACATGTAAGACCACGTCTGGGACGTTGGCATTGTACGACTATTTCGAGCACTCTGAGTATCCTATTAGATTCTGAACGGTTCAACGGGCAAATCTGAGATGCGAACGACTATGTGATTTTTATATCCGTTTCAGGTACATTTGATATGTACACTAAGTGTGTATGAAAGGTAAGTATCTATATGAACTTACTAAGATGATTATGTATATGGAAATGATGAGGTTATATGTGAAGATATGCTTGAATGAGCTATTTGTATATGTGATATTTGAGTTGAAGAATATGGTAAGATATGGTTAAGCAAATGAGCCAAAGAATATATGTGATGAATTTGTTATGAGAATCAATGATGTTATTGTATCAAATTGGTTATATGCATTTTATTCTAAGTTTATTTGTATATGGCTTACTAAGCTTTTGAAAGCTTACTCTATGTGTGTTTGCTCTGTTTTATAGATTGTCAAAGCTACTGAAGGCTGGGGGACCGTCGAGGATTGTCATCACACTACTCAAACTCATTTTGGTACCTTTTGGAAATGTATATACTAAGTATGGCATGTATAGGCTAGTGATTTGGTATATGTTTGAGATGTAAATAGCCATGTGATTTGGCTAGCTAAATATTGGTATTGTGCATGAGTGAATATGTTATATGATGCATGATTTGGTGTGGCTTGATAGTAAATGAAATGGTCAAGGCTATGGTAAGCTATGAATGCATTATGAGTATGTATGTCTGAGAAAAGAAATGGTTATATGAAAGGTAAATATGGATGAATCATGCTTGATTGTAGAAGTGTTTTAGTTGGGCAATTGGCATGATTGGAAATGAGATTAGGTGTAAAGATTTGTTGTCTAATGAGACATGTTTTTGGATGTCAAATGTGTATGAAATGAATTGGTATGTTGCTTGTAAGGTTGACCCTAGTGTGGGTGGCAAATTTTGGCCTTGAAAATGGCCTGTTTTGCATACACGGTTGAGGCACACGGGCGTGCCTAGTGGCCGTGTGAATAAGTCAGTAGCTAGCCCAAGTGTGCAAGGCCATGGTACACGGACGTGCACAGAGCCGTGTGAATAAGTCGAAGATATAGCCTAAGAGTACACGGCCATAGCACACGGGCGTGTTTGGTGGCCGTGTGGATAAGTCAGTATTCAAGCTCTGTTTTGGCACGGCCAGGACACATGGGTGTGTCTAGTAGCCGTGGGAGGCACACGGTCTGCCCACACGGGCGTGTGACCTCAGTGACTAAGAAAAGTTTTAAATTTCTGAGAAATTCCATATGTGTTCAGTTAGTCCCGACCCTATTCTAAAATATGATTAAGGTCTCGTTGACCTATAAAAAGGGACACTTTGATCGTGATTGGTGAATTGTATTTATGAAATGTCTGTAAAGTCTCTGTTTTGTCTGATAACGCCTTTAACCCTAATCCGGTGACGGATACAGGTTAGGGGTGTTACAATATGAAACGATGAGAAATAAATACGTATCAATACAGGTATGTACGGAAACTGAATATGCATTGAACATATGAAAGAATTGAGTTCATGGTTAAATTGATGATTGAATATATGTTAACATTGTGGTTATATATATTTTGTAGTATGTTATATGCATATTTTGAATGGTAACTAAATGGTGAGTTTTTGTAACATCCCAAAATAGGGGTTATTTGTGATTGAATTATTTTTCTTGTATTTGAATTTCTGTGATATAATTCGTGATGATATGAGGCTTAATTAGGGGTCTTGAGTAAGCTCGGTTTAGTAGAATAATTCTTAGTAAGGCTTATTTAAAGAAGAGGATTAAATGAGCTTAGCACTTAAGTTAATTTAAGTAGCAATAAGTGACAAGATGAATGCATGGCAAGTTGGTAATGGCGCATGGAGTTTAGCTTGAGGGGAGAGGTTCGAATCCCTTAAATAGCATTGGGACAACTTTTATTTTTGCTTTGGTATGGTAAGTGTCGGCCAAGGATAATTAAAGTAAGGGTTGACTATGTTATTTTTGGTTAGTAGACTATAGGTTTAAGGCATGTATTAACTTATGGAAGGGAATCAAGTAATTAAGGAAAATATGGAGACATGGGGCTAGTATCAAGGAAAACGTTTTGGAAAGAAATCCTATGCCTTTATGCCATGAACTTGGACGGCATTGTGGCTAAGGAGGGGAGTTTTGGCCGAATATGCTAGTGTTGGTAAGGCTTAGGAAGATTTTTGGTCATTTCTTTCATTTGATGCAAAAGTTGCAAAACAATTCTCTCTCAAACTCTTTTCTTTCTAGCCGAATTTTACCATTTGCTAAGCTTAATACTTTTTGACCATTTGGTCATTTTTGGCTCATTTTCTATTTCTCCTTTTCATTCTCTCAAAACCGAAACTTGAGTATTTTCTTCAACCATTGCGAAACACTTATCTCTTTTGTCCATTTTCTTCTTTCTTTCTTAGCCGAATCTCCTATACCATAATATTCTATCTATTTCTTTCTTTTCTCTTCTCAAAAGCACTTAGCCGAAACTATTAGTTCACTTTCTTACTTCATCTTTTTCCATACAAGTTGAACCTTGGTTGATTGTGTTGAACAAATCATAGCCGAATCTACTCTCTTGGGTATACCGAATTTTCTTCTCCTATCTTGATCAACTTTGGCCGAATATTGAAGGTAAGATAGTTATCATCGGGACTTCTCTAAGAATTGGTTTTGGTAAAGTGGTAAGGTTTATTTTGAAGGATTATTATTTTAAGTTCCGTTTAAGCCGAAGGCTAATAAACCTTATTGATGATGGTTGATTGTAGGGAAGTGAGGCCGATTCTTTTAGGAGTGTGTTGGATAAGTGTTCGAAGGCTTTGGGTAAGATTTTAGGTTCACAAGGAACCTTTCTCAATTATTTTGGTTTGGCCGAATAGGCCATGGTTCTAATATTCATTTTTGGCCGAATATAGGGGCAAGAATACTTGTGTGGCCGATTTGTCTATTTGGGATTTAGAACTCTTTTTGGTGCCAGGTGTGTATACATACACATCTTATAATTTTTTTTAATATGCTAAGTGTTATTTTATGCCTAAACGTTTTGTGTAGACATGGATGAAATACCTTCATGGTATTAACAAGGATTTGGGTAAGTTCTTATTACTATGTGATTATTATTTGATGCTTTTGGGAAGCATGACACATTTGGTATGTGTATTATTTGATATATGGCTTATGATAAATCGATTGGATGTTGTTAAATAAATCTATCAACATGATTTGTGGTACATGCATATAAATGATTGTTATGGGTTGATGAGAGGAGGGGGGTGATATTCGTGTCGACGGACACCAAGTGTTTTGGTAACACATCGTGACTACGGTCACCAGAGGTTTGGTACCTCCAGAGGTTTGGCACCTCATAGCGACTTGTCCCCGTGTGGTTAATACACACGTGGGTTGGCCCCACTTTGAGATATGGGATTGTCTCGCAAGGTGATTTGGTATCACACGATGGGTTGGCCCCATCATCTATTTGTGACTTCGGTCACCAAAGTGTTTTGGTAACACAATTGTGTCTTCTGACACCGTGAGATTTGGTATCTCCAAAGATTTGGTATCACATTTGTGACTATACGTCACCGGTGGTTTGGCACCACCAAGTGGTTTGGTACCACAAGGGTAGAAAAAGGCGTATGGATGGTTAGGTTGGGTGCATTTAAACTTATGCATGTTAATTGGTTATAATTTGTGTATGTTATTGCATTAAATCGGGAAGGGTTACACATTGAGTCTTGGTGACTCACCTTCTCCTTTAATTTTTCAGTGATTCGTAGACCACGGGTGAGGAGCCGGATGGACTCGAGGTGGCCATGCAGTGGAGACTTTTAATAAATGAATTTTGAATTTTATTTATCTTTCTTTTTGGTTTATGTTGCTTATTTGTAATAAGGCCTCCTAGTATGATTTCATTATTGCTGCGTGTTTGAATGTTTGGTTTAAACTACTTGATGATGTTAAAACGGTTGCACATGTTTTCTCAAATTAAACGCAAAATGTTTTAAAGTACCATCGGTACATTCGAAATTTTTAAACAACTCGACTCAAGAAATATTTTAAGTTTGGTTTTTAACAAAGAAAATTTAAATTGAAAGGCATTTCGACTAATTTCAAAATCGGTTTTAAAATGGTTTTCAAAATCTTTTCTCTGTAGCAAACCAAATTCGGTCATATTGTTTGGGCCGGGTTTGGGGTGTTACAAAATTGGTATCAGAGCCAAGTTCAAAGCTCATACGGCTGTGGGGGCCCAAGGCCCAAAAATGTTTTGGTAGGCCTTTTGAAAAATTTTGGTTTTTAATAAGCATGGCACCGAGTCTCCCAACACCAACTTTGCCAAGTAAGTATCTCTGATTTTTTTGTATGAATTATATTCTGTAGAAGGGTAGGAAGCATGGGACGTAGATAGTGATAGTATTTTAAACTTTAGGACTAGTTTACTCCAAATAAAGACATAAGACTTTAAAAGCCTAATTAAACCAACCTACGATCAAGTCGCGAGTTAGGGTGTGGTAACCTTGGTGCGCATGTCTAGGATTGGATCCTAAGAGCTTGGTACTTAAGCAGTCCTCGTGACTCACCTCCTCTTCGCGGGATTCCTACCTGGTGCGTAGCTTCTGGTTCACCCTAACCAAGAGGACTCGGTCATAGGCAAAATCTGAATAAAACCCGAAAGGGATTAGCCATGTTTTAAGGAAAACTTCGGTTTTAAAATCATTAAATTATTTTTTTAGATGGTAGGACAAATTTATCTTCGAAAATTTTCAAAATATTCTTGATTGACAAAATTACAAAAATACCCTTTAGGAAAAAAAAAATGACGAAAATACCCCTGGGTTAGAAACGGACAGTAATGCCCGAAGAGTGCATAGGTATGAAAGGTATAGGGAATGGATGTATTATTCTGTGTAAACCAAGATAGAAGACTTAAAACCTTGTTTGATCGAAAGAATCTCTATTAAACTCTTTTCATAAAATTTCTTCGCGGATAATCAAGTGAAACATGTACTAATTCATAAAAATTTCCTAATCAGATTAAAGCGCGATAGTTAGAATGAGCTTTAGAGGACGTGGCCGTCGTGGACGTGGAAGGGGTAGGATGGCCGTGCTCGTAACTCCGCTCGGGTCGGGTCAAGAATCGAGAATGAGATACCGCCACCACCACCCCCAACCTTTGGAGTGAAGAGCGAGATCGACGGGTGACGACGCTGCGGTCACAAGCGATGCTACGGGTTCCGGAAAGGGTAGCTGGAATTGGTGGAGGTGGAGGAGCTCGGAGTCGGTTCCCGAGAGACTTGAGCTAACAGAGCTGAATTTTTCGAGGTGTGTCTGCGTGTAGCGCCCAATACGGTGAGTATTGGCCGGAATCGACCGAAAAGAATCATGGATGAAATAGATTTGACAAATGAGGAGAAACCAGAAAGGAGCGGTGTCGCTTCTCAAGGATGAGTCATATCGATGGTGGCTCACGGTCCGAGATGGTGCTACGGCGAGATGATCTCACTTGGGAGTACTTCAAAGTCGCATACCGTAAGAAGTATGTTGGATCAAGCTACATTGACGCTCAAAGGAAAGCTTTTCCGGGGTTAGTGCAAGGGAATAAGTCCGTCTCGGAGTATGAAGCGGAATTCCTAAGGCCGAGTCGTTATGCTCGGGAATAGTGGCATCGGAACATGATCGTTGTGTTCGTTTTGAAGACGGACTTAGAGACGAGTTAAGGTCATTGATTGCTCCACAAAGAAGAACGTGAGTTTGCCGTCTTGGTGGAGAAGGCCAAGGTAGCCAAGGAATCAAGGAGTCCGTGAAGCAAAGTTATGATAGGAGCAAGTCAAGAGAGGCTTTGGATCGTGCAGGTCGTGGTAATGTTCGTAAAAGATTTAGGCAGAGTGGGTCAAATCAGCAGAGAGGTCCACAAATGCTAATCAAAGACCAGCCCAAAAGGTAACCATTGTGGAAAGTTTCATTGGGGTGAATGTTGGACCGGAGGGAAAGGATGTTTCGAGTGTGGTTCGCTAGAACATCGTGTGAGGGACCGTCCGCGTAAGCAAACTAGGAATCGATCCCGAAGGTCAAGGTCGTGCCCAGCCTCGAAAAGGAGGACCAAAGACCGCAGAGGTCGTGGTTATGGTAGAGGTGGTTATGGCTCTAGTGGAGGTCGCGGAGCAGTACCGGCGAGAGGAATTGGCAACACGGAGGCTAGGCGGCTGGTTTGGTGTATCTTTGCGAGGCGTCGTGAGGAAGAAGACGCACCGGACGTCATAACCGTGCACGTTTTTAATTTTTGGTGTTCCATATACGCCTTGATAGATGTGGGTTCGACGCACTCTTACGCTGCTAGTAGTATAGTTGAGACCATGAGTTTAGTTCCCGAGATCGCTTCTAAGAGGATGACCGTATTTAGTCCTTTAGGTCACTCTGTAGAAGTAGATAAGTCAGATAGAGATATACCCTAGAACTTCAAGGGGTAGTGTTTGTAGCCGATCCGATGGAACCGCCGCTTGAGGAGTTCGATCGATTCTTGGGATGGACTGGTTGGTCAAGTACCAAGCAAGTTTGGATTGTGCCGCTAAACGCATGGTTTTGAAGACGGTTGAAGGTGAAGAAGTGGTCATGATAGGTAATAGGAGAGATTATCTATCCAACGTGGTATCTGCGTTGAAAGCGATAAAGATGGTCGTGGAAGGGTGTGAGGCGTTCGTAGTTCATGTGTGTGCTTTGGAAGCTAAGGAGTCTTCTCGTGAGGAATGTTCAAATCGTAAAGGAATTTGCTGACGATTTCTGAAGAACTTCCGGATTGCCTCCGGATCGTGAAGTCGAATTTGGTATAGATCTGTTATTGCCGAACAGCGCCAAAGTCTATAGCTCCATATAGGATGGCACCGAAGGAATTGTTGGAATTGAAGGCTCGAGATACAAGAGTTGTTGGATCGAGGTTTCATTCGACCAAGTGTTTCACCTTGGGGAGCGCGGTACTTTTTTTGTCAAGAAGAAGGATGGTACGATGCGGATGTGTATAGACTACCGCTTGATTGAATAAGTGACGATTAAAAACAAGTATCCTTTGCCGAGGATAGATGACTTGTTTGATCACCAAAAAGGGCAGCGGTTTTCTAAGATTGATTTAAGGTCCGGATATCATCAACTCAAGGTGAAAGAGGTCGATATCCATAAGACGGCATTTCGTACTCGGTATGGACACTACGAGTTCCCGGTGATGCCGCTTGGTTTGACTAATGCACCAAAGAGCTTTCATGGACATGATGAATAGGGTATTTCAACGCTTTTTGGATCAGTTTGTTGTGGTCTTTATAGATGATATTTTGGTGTATTCGAAGTCGAAAGAGGAGCATGATGCGCATTTGCGAGTGGTGTTGCGATTCTCGAGGAAAAGCATTGTATGAAATTTAGTAAGTGCGACTCGGCAAGGAGGTGACTTTCTTGGGTCACGTTGTTTCAAATGAGGGATTAGAGTGGATCCTCGAAAGATTGAGGCGATGTTAGATTGGAAGCCGCCTAAATCGTGGGTGAAATTCGAGTTTTCTAGGTCCAGCGGGTATTACCAAGATTTGTGGAAGGATTTTCTTTGATTGCCGCACCGATGACCAAGTTGTTGAGGAAAGGAGTTCCTTTTGTGTGGACCGAGGAGCAAAGAAGAAAGTTTTGACAAATTGAAGAAGATTCTGACTCAAGCTCGGTTTGATTCAACCCGAGGCGGCAAGGAATTCACGCTTTATTGCGATGCATCACATATTGGTTTGGGATGCGTGCTTTGATGCAAGAAGGGAAGGTAGTGGCTTATGCATCTCGGCGATTGAGACCACATGAGGCTAATTATCCGACTCATGACTTGGAGTTAGCGGCCAGTAGTCTTCGCTTTGAAGATATGGAGGCACTATTTGTACGGAGAGAAGTCGATAGTTTATACGGATCACAAGAGTCTTAAGTATCTCTTGACTCGGAAGGATTTGAATTTGAGGCAACGTAGATGGATTGAGCTGTTGAAGGACTACGATTGCTCGATCGAGTATCATCCTGGTAAGGCTAACGTGGTGGCGTATGCGCTGAGTCGTAAGGTTGTATCGGATTTAAGATCGATGTTTGCTCGACTTAGTCTGTTCGATGATGGGAGTCTTTTGGCGTAATTGCAAGTCAAGCCGACTTGGTTAGATCGAGATTAAGGAGAAGCGCTTAGAGGATGATGGTTTGAATGATCGGAGGTTGCAAGTCCGTAATGGTAGATTAGAGGATTTTAGTCTGTCCGGTGATGGAGTTTTGTGCTTTAAAGGAAGAGCTTGTATGCCAAGAAGGATGTGGAGTTGAGACAAAGGATTCTTCGGGACGCACATAGCAGCACCCATATGCTATGCATCCTGGAGGTAGCAAGATGTATCGGGATTTGAGAGAGCAATTTTGGTGGCAGTGTCAAAAGGGAAGTAATCGAGTTTGTGGGTAAGTGCCCGACGTGTCAACAAGTCAAGGCTGAACATCACGTTGCCATCCGTTTACTTCACCGGTGAAGATTCCTCGGTGGAAGTGGGAGAGGATCACCATGGACTTTGTCGCGGGATTACCTCTTACGCCTAGCAAGAAGAATTCATTTGGGTGATTGTGGATCGTCGACTAAATCAGCGCATTTCATACCGTAAGGGTAGATTATTCGCCTGAGGTTAGCTAAGTTATATGTAGCCGAGATAGTGAGATTGCATGGTGTGCGATGTCGATTATCTCGGATAGGGATCCGAGGTTTACATCGAGGTTTTGGAGAGCGTTGCATCAAGCTTTGGGTACGAGATTGGACTTCAGCACAGCTTTTCATCCGCAATCCGACGGACAATCGGAGAGAGTGATTCAGATCTTAGAAGATATGCTCAGAGGTTGTGTTCGGACTTAAGTGGCAGTTGGGAGGAGTATCTACCGTTGGCGGAATTCGCTTATAACAATAGTTATCAAGCGAGTATCCAAATGGCTCCATATGAAGCACTGTATGGACGAAGATGCCGTACTCCTACGTGTTGGACGGAACTAGGTGAACGACATGTCTTGGGTCCAGAATTGGTGACGGAAACTGAGGACAAAGTTAAGGTAATTCGGGCTCGTCTCAAGGAAGCATCGGATAGGCAAAAGTCTTACGCCGATCTCAAGCGCAAGGAGATGGAATACGAGGTAGGAGATAAAGTCTTTCTGAAGGTGTCGCCTTGGAAAAAGGTGTTGCGCTTTGGGCAAAAAGGGAAATTAAGTCCAAGGTTCATCGGCCCGTATACTGTGTTGAAGCGAGTAGGACCGGTAGCTTATCACCGAATCGCCAAAGCAGAGTTGAGTCGATTCACAATGTCTTCCATGTGTCGATGCTTAGACGGTATAGGTCGATCCATCGCACATCGTGCGATGCGCGAGATTGAGGTTAACTCCGACTTATCATTCGAGGAGGAACCGATTCGATTTTAGATCGTGATGTCAAGGTGTTGCGTAGAAAGTCGGTACCCTTAGTGAAAGTGCTATGGCGAAACCATGGTACGGAGGAAGCGACGTGGGAACTCGAGGAGGTGATGCGGCGAGAATACCCCACCTTTTCGATCGTAAATTTCGAGGTCGAAATTATTTTAAGGGGTAGAACTGTAACATCCCAAAATAGGGTTATTTGTGATTGAATTATTTTTCTTGTATTTGAATTTCGTGATATAATTCGTGATGATATGAGGCTTAATTAGGGGTCTTGAGTAAGCTCGGTTTAGTAGAATAATTCTTAGTAAGGCTTATTTAAAGAAGAGGATTAAATGAGCTTAGCACTTAAGTTAATTTAAGTAGCAATAAGTGACAAGATGAATGCATGGCAAGTTGGTAATGGCGCATGGAGTTTAGCTTGAGGAGAGGTTCGAATCCCTTAAATAGCATTGGGACAACTTTTATTTTTGCTTTGGTATGGTAAGTGTCGGCCAAGGATAATTAAAGTAAGGGTTGACTATGTTATTTTTGGTTAGTAGACTATAGGTTTAAGGCATGTATTAACTTATGGAAGGGAATCAAGTAATTAAGGAAAATATGGAGACATGGGGCTAGTATCAAGGAAAACGTTTTGGAAAGAAATCCTATGCCTTTATGCCATGAACTTGGACGGCATTGTGGCTAAGGAGGGAGTTTTGGCGAATATGCTAGTGTTGGTAAGGCTTAGGAAGATTTTTGGTCATTTCTTTCATTTGATGCAAAAGTTGCAAAACAATTCTCTCTCAAACTCTTTTCTTTCTAGCCGAATTTTACCATTTGCTAAGCTTAATACTTTTTGACCATTTGGTCATTTTTGGCTCATTTTCTATTTCTCCTTTTCATTCTCTCAAAACCGAAACTTGAGTATTTTCTTCAACCATTGCCGAAACACTTATCTCTTTTGTCCATTTTCTTCTTTCTTTCTTAGCCGAATCTCCTATACCATAATATTCTATCTATTTCTTTCTTTTCTCTTCTCAAAAGCACTTAGCAGAAACTATTAGTTCACTTTCTTACTTCATCTTTTCCATACAAGTTGAACCTTGGTTGATTGTGTTGAACAAATCATAGCCGAATCTACTCTCTTGGGTATACCGAATTTTCTTCTCCTATCTTGATCAACTTTGGCCGAATATTGAAGGTAAGATAGTTATCATCGGGACTTCTCTAAGAATTGGTTTTGGTAAAGTGGTAAGGTTTATTTTGAAGGATTATTATTTTAAGTTCCGTTTAAGCCGAAGGCTAATAAACCTTATTGATGATGGTTGATTGTAGGGAAGTGAGGCCGATTCTTTTAGGAGTGTGTTGGATAAGTGTTCAAGGCTTTGGGTAAGATTTTAGGTTCACAAGGAACCTTTCTCAATTATTTTGGTTTGGCCGAATAGGCCATGGTTCTAATATTCATTTTTGGCCGAATATAGGGGCAAGAATACTTGTGTGGCCGATTTGTCTATTTGGGATTTAGAACTCTTTTTGGTGCCAGGTGTGTATACATACACATCTTATAACTTTTTTTTAATATGCTAAGTGTTATTTTATGCCTAAACGTTTTGTGTAGACATGGATGAAATACCTTCATGGTATTAACAAGGATTTGGGTAAGTTCTTATTACTATGTGATTATTATTTGATGCTTTTGGGAAGCATGACACATTTGGTATGTGTATTATTTGATATATGGCTTATGATAAATCGATTGGATGTTGTTAAATAAATCTATCAACATGATTTGTGGTACATGCATATAAATGATTGTTATGGGTTGATGAGAGGAGGGGGCAGTGATATTCGTGTCGACGGACACCAGTGTTTTGGTAACACATCGTGACTACGGTCACCGAGGAGGTTTGGTACCTCCGGAGGTTTGGCACCTCATAGCGACTTGTCCTCGTGGTTAATACCACCGTGGGTTGGCCCCACTTTGAGATATGGGATTGTCCGCGGTGATTTGGTATCACACGATGGGTTGGCCCCATCATCTATTTGTGACTTCGGTCACCAGTGTTTTGGTAACACAATTGTGTCTTCTGACACCGAGAGATTTGGTATCTCCAAAGGATTTGGTATCACATTTGTGACTATACGTCACCGTGGTTTGGCACCACCAGTGGTTTGGTACCACAAGGGGTAGAAAAAGGCGTATGGATGGTTAGGTTGGGTGCATTTAAACTTATGCATGTTAATTGGTTATAATTTGTGTATGTTATTGCATTAAATCGGGAAGGGTTACACATTGAGTCTTGGTGACTCACCTTCTCCTTTAATTTTTCAGGTGATTCGTAGACCACGGGTGAGGAGCCGGATGGACTCGAGGTGGCCATGCAGTGGAGACTTTTAATAAATGAATTTTGAATTTTATTTATCTTTCTTTTTGGTTTATGTTGCTTATTTGTAATAAGGCCTCCTAGTATGATTTCATTATTGCTGCGTGTTTGAATGTTTGGTTTAAACTACTTGATGATGTTAAAACGGTTGCACATGTTTTCTCAAATTAAACGCAAAATGTTTTAAAGTACCATCGGGTACATTCGAAATTTTTAAACAACTCGACTCAGCAAATATTTTAAGTTTGGTTTTTAACAAAGAAAATTTAAATTGAAAGGCATTTCGACTAATTTCAAAATCGGTTTTAAAATGGTTTTCAAAATCTTTTCTCTGTAGCAAACCAAATTCGGTCATATTGTTTGGGCCGGGTTTGGGGTGTTACAGTTTTGCTTATTATTTTCATACGAGCTTACTAAGCTTTATAGCTTACATCGTTTATTTTTCCGTGTTTTATAGTGAAATCAAGCTAGCTCGAATTCGGGGATCGTCAGAGACTTCATCACACTATCCAACTATCACTTGGTACTTTTGAATTTAAGTATTTTGAGTATATGGCATGTATAGGGATTTTGGTTCATTTTTGTAACAGCCCAATTTTGGTGAGATCAGAACAGTGGTTTCGGAACCCCAATTTAATATTATTTTATGATTTGCATTATTATAGGAAGGTCATATGAAAATTTTGATACGAAAATTTTACCGATTGTATGTTTAATTAGGGAAAGGACTAAATTACATAAAATGTAAAAGTTGTCTTCTAGTAGTTATAAGTATCAAATAGCTATAGAATTCAAAACTTAAGGTCCTTATATGGTAATTAGACCATTGAAGAAAAGTTAGTAGGTAATTTAGTGACTCATCCATGGAAAAATTAGAAATGGGCAAGGACTAAATTGAAAATCACTAAAATTAAAAGATGACAAATAATTAAAAAGGAAATTATCATCTTTTTATTCATCTTCTTCCCTAAAATTTCTATAGAAACCCTAGGAGAGAGCATGAAAATTTTCCAAGCTCAATAAGGTATGAAATCAAGTCCCGTTTTTAATGATTTTTATATTTTTAGAATCGGGATAGTCTAATCTATCTATTTGAGGGATTTATTTGAAAAGATAACAAAGTGTAGAAACTTTTCCATGGATTAATATTGTAACATCCTGGAAAGGGCCTATGCATTTTCGGTTTAGTTCTACGAAGTGACATGTTTTAGGTACTAAGAATAAATTTTGAATATTTTTGGAAACCCTGAAATGTATGGAAATGGATGGAAATGATTTGGAAATGATTCAAAATAGGAAAGTGCACATTTCTGGAAACTTGGAAATGTAATAAAATGTCAAGTTTACAGAGCCGAACGAAAATTTTTGGAAACTTAGAAATGACCTAGAAATGACGAGTTTTAAGGTTTAAAAGGGGAAATTAAGGCAAGGTGGCCTTAAAAGAAAAAGTTGGTGGAATTTGACACACAAACAGGCTTGGAAAAGTGGTCTGAAGATGTAACACCCTGGTTTAGGGGCTGTGCGTATGGGGTATAAATCAAGTGTTAGTAGGTTTTTGGGAGTGCTTGGTTGAGTTTTAGAGGCTCTAAGAATGTTGAGATGAGAAGGGAAGGCTTTGGAAAATTTAGATTTTTAGGGTAAAAAGGAATTGGGCCTAGGAGAATTGAGACCAATGGGCCTTAGGCGTAGTAGCGTTTCGGGTTTTGGTATCATTTAGGTGCGTAATCATCGCACTATTTCTGTGGTTTGGTTTGCTAACATGTTTATATGTGTATTATGTGTAATAGCCGTTTATAATGGCATAAGTGATGAGTAACTGGTGATGGTAAGTTAATCTTGATATACATTTATATATGTACAATGTGGTAGTGATAAGTGATAAATACTCATTCTATATGATATTCTTGCATGATTTATTGACACATGGGCATGGGATTGGATTGAAGAAGGAAGAAGTGTACACAGGATGTACGTGGTCTAATGATAGCTCAGGCTACATTAGCGCTTGAGGGTTAGCTTTGTGCTACCTCAAGGGAGGTGTTAGCTAGGTGCCCATCTCGGCGGTTGATTGCTATGTGCATCACCGTAGACGATTCACGATATTTGGATCACTTTGGTTGATCGGTGGCTCGACCACGGCCTCGGCAGCGAGAAATGCCGAGGTAAGATTTATGGATCACGATGTGATCGGTGGCTCAACCCACGGCCTTGTCGCAGCAGTGCGCCGAGGTAACATATGTGGGATCACTTTCGGTTGTGATCGGTGGATTAGCCACGGCCTTAGGCGGAGTCCGCTAAGGTTGGTGTCACGGTTGGATAGTAGGTTGGGCCGAGATGCATTCTTGCATGATTTGTTTCGATGGTTGTGTGGGTATGGGCCAAGCCCATACGGATGGAAATATGTGTTGTGGTTATGCACTTTGAGTCGAGTGGACTCACTCTTTTCATTAACCATTTCGGTAGTGCATAAAGTCGGACCGGGATCGGAGAGGACAAGGTGGCCCATGCCGAGGATGATGTTCAATTATTCCATGCTTAATTTTGATATAAGTACTTTATTTGAATTGTTGGGTTGTAATAAAGGCCATTTTATGTTTTTGGTATTACTTTAACTATGGTTTATTTAAATTAAATTGCTACGTGAAAATGATTTATGGTTTGCAACCTATTTATTCAAATTGGATATTATAAACTAAAGTTTTAAAAATGAATGAGTTTAATAGCAAAGTTTTATTCCAAAGATATGTTTTCCAAAATTCAACAAACTACGATGTTTTATTTTAAATTAAGAAGATTTTCAACCGTCTTTTCCCAGTGACATAACCAGATTTGGTCGTAGTGAATGGGCGGGTTTGGGGATGTTACGAGTTTGGTATCGAGCCAAGTTCAAAACTCGGCTTTGAGGGGTTTTGGGCCCAAAAACATTTTCAAAGTGGGCTTTTCAAAAATATGGGTTTTTATGAAAAGGTTTTCGAGTTATTCGGCATGGCACTGTACCTCCGACCAAGTCCACGGTAAGTACCCCTTACTATTGCTTGTGAGTTATTGATGTGATCGGATGATTGCAATAGTGGATTACTTTAGAAATCGAAACTTTGATTGCTCGAAAGAACGACTTCGAAACTTACATTTCATAAAATTTGCTCGTGGATTAAGCAAATGGAACAAAATTTCTAGTGTATAAAACTTTTAATCGAGTTAAATCGCGACGCTAGATATGAGTTCTAGGGGCGTGGTCGTACTTCTCGTGGACGTGGTAGAGGCGGTTTTGGTATTTGTTTGTTTTGTTGCTCGTAAAGTATGTTAGCTCTTGGAGATCGAGTGCGCAATGATAGCGTAGTGGAAGAATTGGATCATTAGTTTAGACAAGTAATTTCGAGGACGAAATTATTTTAAGGAGGGTAGAATTGTAACACCACTGGTTTAGGGGTGTGCGTATGGGGTATAAATCAAGTGTTAGTAGGTTTTGGGAGTGCTTGGTTGAGTTTTAGAGGCTCTAAGAATGTTGAGATGAGAAGGGAAGGCTTTGGAAAATTTAGATTTTTAGGGTAAAAGGAATTGGGCCTAGGAGAATTGAGACCAATGGGCCTTAGGCGTAGTAGCGTTTCGGGTTTGGTATCATTTAGGTACGTAATCATCGCACTATTTTTACGTGGTTTGGTTTGCTAACATGTTTATATGTGTATTATGTGTAATAGCCGTTTATAATGGCATAAGTGATGAGTAATCGTGATGGTAAGTTAATCTTGATATACATTTATATATGTACAATGTGGTAGTGATAAGTGATAAATACTCATTCTATATGATATTCTTGCATGATTTATTGACACATGGGCATGGGATTGGATTGAAGAAGGAAGAAGTGTACACAGGATGTACGTGGTCTAATGATAGCTCGGGCTACATTAGCGCTTGAGGGTTAGCTTTGTGCTACCTCAAGGAGGTGTTGGCTAGGTGCCCATCTCGGCGGTTGATTGCTATGTGCATCACCGTAGACAGATTACGATATTTGGATCACTTTGGTTGATCGGTGGCTCGACCACTACCTCGAGCGGCGAGAATGCCGAGGTAAGATTTATGGATCACGATGTGATCGGTGGCTCAACCACGGCCTTGTGCAGCAGTCCGCCGAGGTAACATATGTGGGATCACTTTCGGTTGTGATCGATGGATTAGCCACGGCCTTAGGCGGGAGTCCGCTAAGGTTGGTGTCACGGTTGGATAGTAGGTTGGGCTGAGATGCATTCTTGCATGATTTGTTTCGATGGTACAGTGTGGGTATGGGCCAAGCCCATACGGATGGAAATATGTGTTGTGGTTATGCACTTTGAGTCGGTGGACTCACTCTTTTCATTAACCATTTCGGGTAGTGCATAAAGTCGGCCAGGGATCGGAGAGGACAAGGTGGCCCATGCATGAGGATGATGTTCAATTATTCCATGCTTAATTTTGATATAAGTACTTTATTTGAATTGTTGGGTTGTAATAAAGGCCATTTTATGTTTTTGGTATTACTTTAACTATGGTTTATTTAAATTAAATTGCTACGTGAAAATGATTTATGGTTTGCAACCTATTTATTCAAATTGGATATTATAAACTAAAGTTTTAAAAATGAATGAGTTTAATAGCAAAGTTTTATTCCAAAGATATGTTTTCCAAAATTCAGCAAACTACGATGTTTTATTTTAAATTAAGAAGATTTTCAACCGTCTTTTCCCAGTGACATAACCAGATTTGGTCGTAGTGAATGGGCCGGGTTTGGGGATGTTACAGAAGATGCCACTTAAGGCCTCTGGAAATGGCGCCATATACAAGAGGAATGGGCCTGAGTTCGAGTCACTTGGGAAGCAAATAAAGGAGGTTTTATTTTTGCTTCCAGAAGACTGAGGTGGACGGCACATGGCTATAAATTAGGAGCTTTTATTATTTTATAAATAGTGGATAAATAAGGGATTTATTTATCATTATTTTCAAGAGATAATTGTTGGATTAAATTCTTTTAATTTGAATAAAGAGATAAAGAGGAAAATAAGGGAGAAGTGATGGCCAAGTAAGGGACTTTGAGTTTAATAATTTCGGCTAAGTAAGGATAGTTGCTGAATTATCTTTTATTTTAAGTGATAATTAAAGGATAAAGTTATCGATAGAGGAGTGGTGGCCAAGTAAGGGACTCCTTAGATGATAATTTCAGCTATAAAAGGAAGGAAGGAGGGCTACTCATCAATTTGTGCTTCCTCCTTTCTCTGCAAATTCTTAGTGCTCTCTTCTCTTCTTTACTTTCTTTTCTTTTGTCAAGTCAAGATTAAGTAATTGTTGGAACCTAGCCGAATATTTTCCTCTCCATTAGAAGCCATAGCCGAATCTCCTTGTGAATCTAAGCAAGGAAGTAGTCGACTGAAGTATTAAGGGGATCTCTCGGGTTTCTACAACTGTCGACTACAAGGAGGGATATTTCGGGATCTAAGGTAAGAAATTATAAGATCCAAAGGTCTTGTTTTAAGTTTTAATGTTAGATTAAACCTAACATGTGATTATAGGAATTTCGACATCCCTAGGAAAGCAAGGAATACTTTTCGGGATTTGAGATCACAAAGAAGGAATACAACAAAGTTTTGGGACTTGATTCTTAAGTCAATCGGCAACAAGGTAGGTTTTTTGAGTATACAAATCCTACTAGGATTTGGTTTTAAAGCCAAAAAGGTTTATTAATGTGTTTAAATGATTGGCCGAATATAGGAGTTAAGGATCTAAATCGATGAGATCGGTTCTTCAGATTTCAAGGACTTTGTTAAGCAAATCAGGTGTGTACCCCACACTAACTTTTAATAAGATTGATGGTAATATGTAAAATATGCATGTTTACAAGAATGTGGCTAAGGTACCATAATATGGTACAAAGTACTCAGGTACGTTTCCTACTCCTATTAGGATTACGAAATATGTTATATTTAACATGTGAAATATGATAAGAATGTGAATTTAAGTATGATATGCATGATATGAATAATATGGGTCATTCGGGATATATGAAAAAGGGGAAGTGAATGTGATGACTACGGTCTCACTATCCGAATGTGTGGTGACTTGGTCACATTATCCGAATGTGGTAACCGGTTACATTATCTCGAATGTGGTGTCTCATGACACAATTATCTCAGTGGCTATGCCATAAATTTTATATGGGCGATGAGCACGTCGATCGCAAATGATCGCCTTCGATGGTGTGTAGCGGATGGAGGGTTGACTTAGTAGTCCCCACGGTGTGCGAGGTTGGTACGGGATGTGTAGCGGATGACACCTAGGTTTGGGTTTGGGTTGCATCATCATTTTTATCTATTATATGAATAAGTATTGGATATGAAAAATGTATGCCTGATCTATTGAATTTTAGTGTTGTGTACACATTGAGTCTGTTGACTCACCCTGTTGTGGGACTATTTTTCAGTGTGACGATCAATAATGGACCGGGTTCAGGCGGAAGCTTAGGGATGGCCATGCTCGACTTGAAGTTTTATTCAATATGGATATTTAAATTTATTTAAGTATTTTAATTTTATTTTGGGATTCTACTTGATGTAATAAGGCCATAAGTTACATTTCTTTACTTTTATTTTTAATTACTATGTTACGAATTATTTTCAATTAAAGTTAAGTAAAATTTATTTCTTTAAAAATAAACCCTAATTATTTTTTTCATCTTAATTAATTGCACTTTAAAATAAGATCAATGGGTTTTTAACTCAAGCCCAACCCAAAACAATAGTTTTTAAAAATCGCACAAGTTTTCCTCTGGTAATAAAAGAATTTTGTAACCAGTTTACTTAAGGAACATACCAGATCCGGTCCAGGCTCGTGGGCCAGGTGTGGGGTGTTTCGAATATGCTGGAAATTTGAAATTTATGGTAGAATATGAAATGTTGTTGATAGATAAACAACTTTTGCAAAGCAATTTTTGATGAAAACTCGGTTTAGGGACTAAAATGAAAAATGAGTAAAACCCATGGAAAATGCTGAAATTTATGAAATGTAGATGCTGTAAAAGTTGTACATAAATTTCTGGCTAGGCTTGGAAGAGAGATTAAATTCCATGAATTTCATTTTCCGAGCCTAGGGACGAATTGGAATTTATGAAAAGTATAGGGGTAAAATGGTAATTTTGCCTAGGATGTAATTGAATGCAAATGTATATGAAATGTGATAAATTGATAGTTAAATTTGTTTATATAGACCCAGAAAGACCAACTACCGAACTAGATCGAGGGAAACAAAAGGTTTCAGATTAGTTGAAATTCAAATACGAACAATTGTCAAGGTAAGTTCGTGTAACCTAAATATATATGTTAATGTGCTTGAATTGAAGTGTATGATTGTGTTGATATGTATGTGAAGATATACATTATGAAATGACCACAAAATTGAAAATTATGATAAAACGCCATGTCCCGGTTGGATGTTGAAATTCGATGGAAAAAGGTGATTTCTCAAAAAGAGTATAATACTGCATATGTTGCAGATAGGATTTAGCTCGGAATGGTAATCCTGAAATAATCCCTCTCGAGCATATGTTATAGCTTGGATTTAGCCCGGACGAGTAATCCAAATGAAGCTTTTTAGAGCATTTGCTACAGAAAGGATTTAGCCTGGACGGGTAATCCTGTTATAAAATATGTGGCTTGAGAGCGTGCTATATGATCATATGCTAAATGGGTACTTTTGAACATGAATTGACTGATAGTTGACATGTATACTTTGTGTATACTACTGGAATGTCCATCAAAATTTCAATAGTTGAACGCGAAAGATTCTTGATGTAACACCCCAAACCCGGTCAATACGCCACGACCGAATTTGGCATGCTACGAAGAAAAACGTTTCGAAGAAAATTGAGATAGCGATTAAATTTTAGTGAAAAATTCTTTGTAATTCTATATTTGTAGAAATCAGATGTTTAATAAGTTAAAAACTGGAAATTTACTTTGAAATTCCATAAATAAAACTTTTAAACTAAGTGGATAAATCATAGGTTAGAAAACATTTGTTTCATTTTAAGAAAACTCGAATTAATACTTTGAAACCGTTTGCATTTGAATGTAGAAACTTAAAATTTTGGAAATCATTTAAGTTGTAGAAAACACTTAATTTATAATTTTATTATCAACAATTTAGATTACACGATGGTAAGATAAAATACCATAAGCGTTTTTATAGTTTAGAAAACTTTAACTCAATTATTAAATTAATCAAGTGATATACTTTAACATGTTTAGAATAAATCCCAAAGCATATAAATAATCCAAAACCATAACTAAAGAGGCCTTATTACAAATCTATAAAATATGAAAACCCAAATTAAAATATAATAAGGTACCCAAATGGAAGTTCTTGTAAAATCAATTTTTATTGCATGGCCTCCTCGAGTTCATCCGGCTCCACATCCGCGATCTCACGAATCACCCGAAAGATATCCCATCAAGGGTGAGTCAACAGACTCAATGTGTAACAGTACATTAAAAACCCAATCGATCATAAGAATAAAGCCCATTTAAATCACATATAGCCATAAGCCCATAATATAGCAAATCAGATAATCACATGTACATATAAAATGAAATGCAATCCCGAACCCAACTTAGATATCCATCCGCTACACACCACCCGTACCTACCAATCACACCGTAGGGATTACTAAATCGACCCTCCATCCGCTACACACCATTGAAGGCGATTCTTGCAGATCAACATGCACATCGCCCTTATAATCGTGGCATAGCCACGGATAATTGTGACAGAGTCACGGATTCATAATATCGTGACCAAAGTCACCGGATAATGTGGTAAAACCACCGGAACACTTCCCTTTCAATATTACCCATATGCCCATGCAATAACATATTATTTCATTATCATGCCATATGCCCCATTATTATATCGAATCGGACACATTTCATATTATGCATATAGCATTATTAGCGATGTAAATATTATGCCTTGTACATTATATCAAAATCATAATCAAATATCGAATATGTTTCATATTAGAATCATACATAGTACGAAGGAATAACATACCTCAATTCACCGTACCATTGAATGGTACCCGAAGCCATAGACATTTATATTTCTTTATAAATACATTTTTATCAATAAAGCTATTGATCTATTAGAAGTTTAGCATAAGTTACACACCTGATAATAGTGATAACTAAACTTTCCCGCTCGCTGATACCCTCGGAATCTCGAACAATAACTATATGCGATTTCTCTCCGATTGATGGTTCATAACCCGATGAAGAACCACGAACAAACAATGGCTCGGGGGTACGAACGACTTCAAATAAACGATTATCGCTGGTAGAGGGTCCACATCCCGGTGGAAAGTCTCGAACTGCCGACACAGCCCTTCGTTTGAAATTTGAGGGTATAGCAGATCCACCCTTCTTCCAAACACTATTAACTGTTCTTTTCGAACCCATTCTTGATTGCCCCAAAAATCTAACGTTCACGGAAATATATAATAAACGAGAGATAGAGTCCCCAAAAAAATGTAATCTATTAGTAGTCCATCTAAAACGATATAACAAGTATAAAGATCCTTACCACTTGATTTACCCCAAAATGGTTGTCAAAGAATTGAGGCTTAGAACGATTGCTTCCAAAGTCCCAAAGAGTCTATAAGAATAATTGGTTCCTAATAATAGTTAGAACCTTGCATCAAATGCCCAAAAGTTCGGCCTTTGCCCTCATGAAAAATGACATAGAAAAGAGAAAAGAAATAAAGGAAATACGGCCATGAACACTTACCTATCTTTCAAGACCGATTGAAGAAAACCAAATGAAGACCTACCCTTGTTGATATTCAGCCAAGACAATTCAAAAACAGAGTGGGAAGTTTCGGCAATATGGTTAAATGGTGAAGGGAATTTCGGCTATGGTTGATTTGTAATAACAAAAAGATTTGACTAGAGTGGAGAAAGAGAAAAAGAAAGAAATTGCAATAGGAGAGGAATGTTTTCGATTTTGAGCAAAAGTGGAAGAAAGAGAAATAGAATGGAAATGGATGAAAAAGAAATGGAACTTGAGAAGGAGAAGGATTCAGCCAAGAGAGAGTATAAAAGAAAATGTGATTATGAATCAATATCAAAAGAAGAAAAGTGAGATATGTGAGAGAGAGATTCGGCCAAACACTTATTTGCCAAAAAGAAAATGCACAAAAGCCAAGTGAGGTTTCGGTTTCAAGAGCAAAGATGAGAGAAAGGAAATAACATTTTTGGTTCCAACAAAATGAAGGCTAAACCAAAAGCAAAATTTGCACAAAATGCACAAAAACATTTGGCCAAAGAGGGGAGTTTTTTTTTGGAGAGAAAGAAAATAATGCCAAAAGATGCACAAATGCCAAAGGTTGACCAAATATCCTCCCCCAAACCACCTAACAACATTCGGCCACCCCCCTAGCCACACTTGCCGTCCACATACATGCACTAAAAGCCTTGAAAGAGTTTCCAAAACATCTTCCTTAAGCCAAGCCCTTTGTCTCCCCAACCTTCCATAACTTTAAGATTCTTATCCCCTATTTCAAGCTTTCCTTAAACCAATATTCAACTTACCAAAAACTTAAGGTCCAACCTATCATAATTAGAGTTTGACCAGTCCATCAATGCTAGGATACAAAAATAAAGTCTTCAAAATGCTTTCCAAGCAACTCAACCACTTCCCTCAAGAAACCTTTCAAGCTCCTTATCCACTATGCCACTAACTCCTCATGTGTTAGAATTTAACACTTAAATTAACTTAAGTGCTAAGCTCACTTAATCCACTTCATTAAATAAACCATACTAAAAATTATCTAACTTCCTAAATAAAATCAAGCCTTCACAAGACTATGCTAACACACAAAATTCCTACCCGAGCCAACACAAAAATAATACTCAAATTTTTCCTAAAGCTCAAGGCCCAATCCTACTAGGCCCAATTTCGGGATGTTACAACTCTACCCTCCTTAAAGAAATTTCGTCCTCAAAATTTCCAACTAACTAACAATCGTACATCCTATCTCGCCACACTACATTCTTGTTGCAAGACTGATCTTAATAAAACCACAATGTACTTTTAACAAAATCTTAATAAAACCAACATACTAATCCACCATAGCATACCATTATCTAACACTTACACTTATACCAAAAATTTTCCTACAAACAACCATCCCTTCCAACCAAAACATACCTGACTTGAGAGTGAGAAACAATCCCGAGCCTTAAGCTCCTTAGACTGCATCTCAAGCATACTCCTATCTTCCTCCAACATTCTCCCGGATGACACCTTCCACAATAATCGCAAGCCAAAAAAAAGTTCGACCATGCCTTGACATGTTTTACAGAACGAGATTGTGACCCTAGAGAACCGTGATCTCTGTTCTTCTTACAGTCCACAGACCCAACTCCAAGTGCTTCACCGATTCTTTAACTATCTGAGTCAGCTCATCAATCTGAACTCGATAATGATACTCTGTCTCAGCCACTAGCAATGCTAACGCCTCCTTATTGGAATTATGCCTCGGTACTGAAAATCTAGCCCTAACACTTCGGCTTTTACCACATCCACGACGACCACGTTCCTAGAACTCATGTCTAAAGTCTCGACTTATCTGATTTTACGAAAATTTTATGCATTATAGTCTTTTCACTTTCTTGTTTAAAGAAAATTTTATGCAACAGAGTTTTAATAAGTGGTTTTTCCGTAAAAGTACACATATACCTAGGGTCCATGTCTCTAAAGTCTAGTCCACTATCACTAGTCATTCAAAGTTTATAACATCCAAAAATCACAACCAAAGGCTAGGGGTACTTACCTGGGCGGATCGGTGCCGGAGACTCGGTGCCATGCCTTTCCAACCATATAATTTTAAACAAAACATTTTAAAATCCATTCTTTAAAACATTTTGGGCCTCGGGCCACACAGTAGAGCTTTTGAACTTAGCTCGATACCAATTTGTAACACCCCAACCCTGGTCAATACGCCACGACCGAATTTGGCATGCTACGAAGAAAAATGTTTCAAGAAAATTGAGATAGCGATTAAATTTTAGTGAAAAATTCTTTGTAATTCTATATTTGTAGAAATCGGATGTTTAATAAGTTAAAAACTGAAATTTACTTTGAAATTCCATAAATAAAACTTTTAAACTAAGTGGATAAATCATAGGTTAGAAAACATTTGTTTCATTTTAAGAAAACTCGAATTAATACTTTGAAACCGTTTGCATTTGAATGTAGAAACTTAAAATTTTGGAAATCATTTAAGTTGTAGAAAACACTTAATTTATAATTTTATTATCAACAATTTAGATTACACGATGGTAAGATAAAATACCATAAGCGTTTTTATAGTTTAGAAAACTTTAACTCAATTATTAAATTAATCAAGTGATATACTTTAACATGTTTAGAATAAATCCCAAAGCATATAAATAATCCAAAACCATAATTAAAGAGGCCTTATTACAAATCTATAAAATATGAAAACCCAAATTAAAATATAATAAGGTACCCAAATGGAAGTTCTTGTAAAATCAATTTTTATTGCATGGCCTCCTCGAGTTCATCCGGCTCCACATCCGCGATCTCACGAATCACCCAAAAGATATCCCATCAAGGGTGAGTCAACAGAGTCAATGTGTAACAAAGACACTAAAAACCCAATCGATCATAGCAATAAAGCCCATTTAAATCACATATAGCCATAAGCCCATAATATAGCAAATCAGATAATCACATGTACATATAAAATGAAATGCAATCCCGAACCCAACTTAGATATCCATCCGCTACACACCACCCGTACCTACCAATCACACCGTGGGGATTACTAAATCGACCCTCCATCCGCTACACACCATCGAAGCGCGCTTTGCGATCAACATGCACATCGCCCTTATAATCGTGGCATAGCCACGGATAATTGTGACAGAGTCACCGAATTCATAATATCGTGACCGAAGTCACCGGATTCATAATATCGTGACCGAAGTCACCGGATTCATAATATCGTGGCCAAAGTCACCGGATAATGTGGTAAAAACCACCGGAACACTTCCCCTTTCAATATTACCCATATGCCCATGCAATAACATATTATTTCATTATCATGCCATATGCCCCATTATCATATCGGAATCGGACACATTTCATATTATGCATATAGCATTATTAGCGATGTAAATATTATGCCTTGTACATTATATCAAAATCATAATCAAATATCGAATATGTTTCATATTAGAATCATACATAGTACGAAGGAATAACATACCTCAATTCACCGTACCATTGAATGGTACCCGAAGCCATAAACATTTATATTTCTTTATAAATACATTTTTATCAATAAATCTATTGATCTATTAGAAGTTTAGCATAAGTTACACACCTGATAATAGTGATAACTAAACTTTCCCGCTCGCTGATGCCCTCGGAATCTCGAACAATAACTATATGCGATTTCTCTCCGATTGATGGTTCATAACCCGATGAAGAACCACGAATAAACAATGGCTCGGGGGTACGAACGACTTCAAATAAACGATTATCACCGGCAGAGGGTCCACATCCCGGTGGAAAGTCTCGAACTGCCGACACAGCCCTTCGTTTGAAATTTGAGGGTATAGCAGATCCACCCTTCTTCCAAACACTATTAACTGCTCTTTTCGAACCCATTCTTGATTGCCCCAAAAATATAACGTTCACGGAAAAATATAATAAACGAGAGATAGAGTCCTCAAAAAATGTAATCTATTAGTAGTCCATCTAAAACGATATAACAAGTATAAAGATCCTTACCACTTGACTTACCCCAAAACGATTGTCAAAGAATTGAGGCTTAGAACGATTGCTTCCAAAGTCCCAAAGAGTCTATAAGAATAATTGGTTCCTAATAATAGTTAGAACCTTGCATCAAATGCCCAAAAGTTTGGCCTTTGCCCTCATGAAAAATGACATAGAAAAGAGAAAAGAAATAAAGGAAATACGGCCATGAACACTTACCTATCTTTCAAGACCGATTGAAGAAAACCAAATGAAGACCTACCCTTGTTGATATTCGGCCAAGACAATTCAAAAGAGAGTGGAAGTTTCGGTAATATGGTTAAATGGTGAAGGAATTTCGGCTATGGTTGATTTGTAATAACAAAAGGATTTGACTAGAGTGGAGAAAGAGAAAAAGAAAGAAATTGCAATAGGAGAGGAATGTTTTGATTTTGAGCAAAAGTGGAAGAAAGAGAAATAGAATGGAAATGGATGAAAAGAAATGGAACTTGAGAAGGAGAAGGATTCGGCCAAGAGAGAGTATAAAAGAAAATGTGATTATGAATCAATATCAAAAGAAGAAAAGTGAGATATGTGAGAGAGAGATTCGGCCAAACACTTATTTGCCAAAAGAAAATGCACAAAAGCCAAGTGAGGTTTCGGTTTCAAGAGCAAAGATGAGAGAAAGGAAATAACATTTTTGGTTCCAACAAAATGAAGGCTAAACCAAAAGCAAAATTTGCACAAAATGCACAAAAACATTCGGCCAAAGAGGGGAGTTTTTTTTTGGAGAGAAAGAAAACAATGCCAAAAGATGCACAAATGCCAAAGGTTGACCAAATATCCTCCCCCAAACCACCTAACAACATTCGGCCACCCCTCTAGCCACACTTGCCGTCCACATACATGCACTAAAAGCCTTGAAAGAGTTTTCAAAACATCTTCCTTAAGCCAAGCCCTTTGTCTCCCCAACCTTCCATAACATTAAGATTCTTATCCCCTATTTCAAGCTTTCCTTAAACCAATATTCAACTTACCAAAAACTTAAGGTCCAACCTGTCATAATTAGAGTTTGACCGTCCATCAATGCTAGGATACAAAAATAAAGTCTTCAAAATGCTTTCCAAGCAACTCGAACCACTTCCCTCAAGCAACCTTTCAAGCTCCTTATCTACTATGCCACTAACTCCTCATGTGTTAGAATTTAACACTTAAATTAACTTAAGTGCTAAGCTCACTTAATCCACTTCATTAAATAAACCATACTAAAAATTATCTAACTTCCTAAATAAAATCAAGCCTTCACAAGACTATGCTAACACACAAAATTCCTACCCGAGCCAACACAAAAATAATACTCAAATTTTTCCTAAAGCTCAAGGCCCAATCCTACTAGGCCCAATTTCAGGATGTTACACTTGAAATATTGAAAGGTGAAGCTAACCAAATATTTATAATGCGATGAGCTCCTCTATGTTTACTTGATATTCATATGATGTTATGTGACTAACTTGTTTGATTAAGTGTATATGTTTAGGTAAAATTTACCTAAAAATTTTGGATGGTATGTCTATGTATGCTTGTATGAATAAATATAATCGGTAAGTTTATTTTCCCATTATACGAACTTACTAAGCATGAAAATTCTTACCCCGTTTAAATTTTCCCTGTTTTATAGTGCTCGTAAGCTCGTGAAGGTTGGAGCATCAATCTCACTATCCACTATCTCATTTTGGTATAAATAGAAATCTCAGTTTGGTATAATCGCATGTATAGGCTCATTTGGCCAAATGATGGCTTGTAAGTGATGTTTTGTAATCTAGCCATTGGAATGGCTAGTGATGTTTTACTTAGTATGTTTATAAAGTTATTCCATGATTAAATTCCTATGTGCTAAGTTGGTTGATTGGATTATGCTTAAGGTGTATGTTTCTTATAAATAAAATTATAAACATGAATTGTACGTGATAATATACCATGCTAGGTACTAGAATTGGCTTGATTTTAATGTTTGGATTGGTGGATATATGTTAGTGAGTTTTGGTGTAGGAAAGGGGTAAGTTTTGGGTGAAAAATGAGGCTAGGAAATGGCTTTATTTTGTCCACACGGGTAGACACACGGGCGTGTGTCTAGGTCGTGTGTGACACACGACCTACCCCATGGGCGTGTGGCCTAGCCGTGTGTCCCCTGCACCTATAAATTTAGAAACAGAATGCTTTGAATTGGGCACACGGGCAGAGACACGGGCGTGTGTCTCAGCCGTGTGGTTGATACGGCCTTGAACACGGGCGTGTGAAAACTGCACCTAAATTTTGAAAATAAAATTCGCCACACGGCCTAGCACTCGGGCGTGTGACTTGGCCGTGTGACTTTAATTACTTCATGCCTTATAAGTCAGAGAGTTACACGGGTTAGGGACACGGGCGTGTGTAGTCACACGGCCCGACCACATGGGCGTGTGGGCACTGAATATAAGGAAAATTTTAGAATTTTGTGAAATTTTTTATGAAATATCGATTTGGTCCCAAATTGATTCCACCGTCCTTATTGGTACTCAAGGGTCCATTTAAGGGACAATATGATTGATATTGCATATGATTAGTATTTTTAACTCGATTTATCTGTAATTGTTCTATAAGTCCTGGTAATACCCCGTAACCCTGTTCCGGCAATGGATATGGGTTAGGGATGTTACAATTTTGGTGTATGTGTTGTTAATGAATTTAGTCATTTGAAATAGCTTGTAAATTGATCGCTGTGAAGTTAGAGTTTTAAAATTTTTAAAGATAATGATCGAACCTGGAAAATAACTATGACAACAATTGAGGCAAGTGCACCTATCGAACAGTAGTATAGCTTAGGCAAGACCGGATTGTCGAACCCAAAGGAACTAAAAGTACTAATACTAACTTTCTTTCTATTATGTAGCCTAAGAATTAAGCGAATGGTTGTTTAATCTAAATTAATTAACTACTAAACTTAAAGACTCTAAGACAAAGAAGAATGAAATTGGGAAAATAACTTGAGGAAAAACAAATTAATTAAGACGATACCCAAGGAAGAATCCACCTAGACTTCACTTGTTATCTAACTCTGAACCAGACGATTTATTCATTTGACTTGACCTGTAGGATTCCCTAATTTATATTAAACCCTCTCTCGAGGCGAATAACGTCTAACCCTAGGTTGAATAATTGAAATCTCTTTCTAATTAAAACCCCTAGAATTGCATTAACTCGATCTATGGACTCCCATATTAGGTTTCACCCTAATCCGGCAACGCTTCGTCACCCTATCTCTAGGCGCGCAATCAACTCTGCTTAACTATGCTAGATCTACTCCTAGGCAGGGACTTTTGCTCCTCCACCTAAGCACATCAAACTTGAATCAATATCCGCGAAATATCAACACAAGAATTAAGCACACATAATTAAGAACAAATCAAATATTTATCATATAGTTCAGCAAATGATAACAAGATTCATCTAAGTTTCATCCCTCTCAAGTATCTGAGGGTTTAGTTCATAATAATAAAAGAAAACATCTCAGAAGGAAAGATAAAACAAAACATAAGAAATCCTTAAAACTCCCTGAAGGAATTGAAGGAGAGATCCTCCGTCTTGAGTAGAATTCTGGATTCTGGAGATGGATCAACTGGCTATCTGTAACATCCTGAATTAATGGGCCTTTGCGTTTAATATGTTGTTATGCTTAATATGTTAATTGGAGTGTTTAAGGGGTTCAGATTGGGCTCAGGGTTGGGCCGAGGCCTTAATCAAATTTTCTGTTCGGACACTCTAGTGGAAAGCCTGATAGGATAGGGCTTAAAAGATGTTATCTGTGATTATAAGACACAGATGGGCTTGTGGCCCAGTGGCAAAGTGGCGCCACTTAGAGAGTAGGGAGGTGGCATCAGCTGAGGAGGCTCAAGTTCGAGTCACATGAAGCCCAATTATTTTAATTAAGATTTGTTAATTTTCGGCATTTAAGTGGGTAGAGTGGGACGGAAATGATGCTTGAAATTAGGAGGATTAATTTGAGTGGAAAATGCAGATAATATGGCAGATAAAGGGAGGAAGAGGTGGTGTGATCTAAGCTTCTTTTGGAGATGTGATCAGATAAAGATAAGGGAGGAAATTTAGGATTTATCTGCTGGTCACAGTGGTGGCCAAAATTCCAACACTGAGGGGGAGGAGGAATCGGTTTTAATATGGCTAAGGGGTGCCAAAATTTCCCTTGATTAGTAGCTTAGTTTTAGTTTTAAAAAAAGGGGCATTTTCGGTTTTTAGGGAGTAGGTGCCGAAATTTTGTGTTTAAGTGAGGGGAATACCTTTTTATTTTCGGAATTAGGGTTTTATTCTTCCATTCTTTTCTTCAATTCTGGCATTTGGGTTTTTCTCTCATTATTTTCTCTCATTCTCTGCTTAAGCCGAAATCCCTAATCCTATTCTCTCAGTAATTTACCCACCAAGGGTATTTCAGTAATTTACCCACCAAGGGTATTTCAATAATTTTGTCGTCTAACTACCTTTCTGGAGGCCTATTGTCGCCTCGAGCGACATGGGACCCCTTTTTGGGTCTCTACAATACAGTTGGGCCTAAAATCTATTTCAGGCCCAAACGGGCCTACACGCTCGTGTGGCCCATTACGCATGGTTTCGGTCTCAGTTTGGAGTTTCCGCCACCACATTTATTATTCGGTCGTTTCCTATCGATTTTTGCCCATTTGATCCCTTAGCCCATTGGGCCCGGTTAGCCCGTTTTGGCTTGTTCAGGCCCGTTACAGCCTCAATTTCGCGAGAGTGCTCGTGACACTCACGAGGATCTATTGCCATCATTCATGGGACAATTTCCCCCACGAGCGTTCGCATGCTCAAGTGGTCGCAGTTGCCAGATTTTTGGCTTTTCGACTTTTGGTCGTTTCACAGAACATCACATGCATTCATCGAGGTGGGTGTGAGATTACACACCTGATACGAGTTGTGTTTCCCAATGTTTCCCCAACACACCTATAGCGATTGTTGACAACAGATTAGTCTTCACTTTGATGAACGTAAATAGAAACATTTATTAGGTTAACCCCACTTACCACCGTGCAATCTCTTTTAATGCCCCCAAGTCCTTGGCCTTACCCCTTGATTACCGAATCAAGACCCAATCCCCTCAAAATGGTAGACGCCCCTTAAGGAGTTCCGACCCTCACCATAGAGATCAAGGGATTCAAAGTGAAATGTGGGTAAGTAGATTCGGCCTTAATACCAAGGATGAGCCGAATAGAATGATAAGATTTGGCACCAGCAACAAAATAGAGAACTCAAGATTCGACTACTAGAAGAAAGGTGTCAGAATAGGAATTCGGCCAACAATGTTTAGGCAACAAAGAGTAACGGATGTTTGAACAAATTTAGATGAAGAGAAAAAGAAACTGTGGTTTCGACAGAAGGGATTTGCAAAAGAGTTAACCCGCAAAGCTTAAAGAAAAAGTGCACAAAACAGAAGAAAACACTAAGAAGAAAATGCTAAGAAGAAAATGCTAAGACCCAAAATGACAAGAAGAGAAAAAGAAAGCAACACAATGGCACACACAAAAGGTTTCGGTTTTGCTACCCCCACCAAATGCCAAATTTTTGCTTCTCAAAACCAACCCTTAGCCGAAATTCTCATCCTCCACACACTCCACATTTGGCCAAACTCTCCCACTCTCCCATATCCCATGATTCTCTCCTCTTTTTGCTCCCCCATTCACTCTCCACCTCTCATTCAAACCGATTGACTGAGTCTCCACTCTCCCCTTGCAGAGTTCTAACTGAACTCTACTTCTTCCACCCACTTGACACAAAAATAGAAACCTTGATTTGCCAACTGTGGGATTCGAACCCCTCTCTCCTTGCCTCACAAGTGACACCACTACCACTCCACCACAAGCTCCCTTGTGTTGAACAAACACACTCTACAAATATAAGTCCTGCTTCCAACAGTCCTTCCCCCTAAAGTGCCCAAAAACCAAAATTTTACTAGGGCTCAAACTCGACCCCAAGCCTCCCTAGAGCCCCTAAACACCCCTAAACAACCCGCAGAGCAAGCCCAACATGCAGTTGCACAAAAATTAAAACCCCTAATTTTTGGGATGTTACAAGAAACATACTCCCGAGCATACTTGCTCAACCGTACAAATTCTCTTTCATATTCGGTTACAGTCATGCGGCCTTGTTTCAGTTCTAAAAGATCTTTATGCTTTTGATCCAGAAACCGTTGACTGATGTATTTCTTTCAGAACTCGGTCTAAAAGAACTCCCAGGTGACTCTCTCTTGGCACCACTGATACCAACGTATTTCACCACTGATATGCACTGTCCCTCAAAAGTGATATGGTACATTTTAAACACTCAGCCGATGTGCAAGAAAGCTTATCAAACACTCGAATTGTATTTTCAAGCCAAAACTCAGCTCTCTCGGGATCATCATCAACATTAGCTCTGATTTCTTCAGCCCCGTGTTTACGGATCTTATTAACTGGAGGCTTATTCAATCTTAAAAGCTTGACTCCTTGAGGAGCTACGGGAACCGATGGGGGATTAGGAGGGGTGGAGGTTGTTGAGCAGTCGAGTTTGTTTTAATATATTGTATGAACCACTCGTTCATCATTTTGAAGAAGGCTTCTTTAGCCTCTCCTCCCTGGCTTCCCGTTACGGGTCTAGAATCAAACGATGCTGTCTTTTGAACGGGAGCGGGCGCATTACTTTCAACCTCATCAGCTATAGCTCAATTATAATCCATTTACTATATGAAAACACATTTAAAAATGTCAGGAGTCATCACACTATCACATTTTATATATGGCATGTATAGCTAGACTCACACATACGCTACGTTAGTCCTAGAATCGACTAAACCGGGATTTCAATGTCGAATCATCGTCGAATCACTATCATTCATATCCACTGTCTTGTATTTTCAATTCATGCAATATCAAAGCATACAAAATACATTTGTATTGAAATTTATCACATACGAACTTACCTTGGATGTGTAAACGACGAAATAAGTCGATTAGTCGATAACTTTCATTTTCCCCGATCTAGATCTGAATTCCGCTTTTATTGATCTAAATATATTCAAAATTAACTTATTTAATCATCTATTTATTCAATTCAATCCAAAATATACTTTAGGGCTATTTTACACATTTGCCCCTAAACTTTCACATTTTCACAATTTAGTCCTTATTTCATAAAATCACAAATTAATGAAATTAAAATTATACCCATGCTAGCCAAATTACTATAATGCCCCTAGCAGCCCATATTTTTCATTTATTTCACATTTTAACCACTAACTTTACACATTTCTCAATTTAATCCTTATTTTGCATTTTCACTAAAAATCACTTTACAAAACTTGTTTAACTATCAACAAACATTCAAAATCTATCATCAATCATCAAAAACATATTCATCAATGGTAACATTCACAATCTTTAACAGTTTTGCAAATTAGTCCCTGGGCTAGCTAGTACTAGTTGCAACGATCACAAAAACATAGAAATCATTGAAAACGGGACAAAAATGAACTCACATGCAAAGAAATGCTTAGCCGAACCTTCAAAGTTCTCCAATGGTGTTTTCTTTCTCAATATTCTGTAGGGAAAGATGAGAAAATAAAGATGTTTTCTTTGTTTCTTTTATTATTTAATAACTTATTTATTCAATTACTTATTTAACCTTAATTATAAACTATTAATAACACCTAAATGATGTCCAAGATTGTTCACTCATGATATTAATGGTATAATTACAACATAAGGACCTCCAATTTAATGTTCCATAGCTATTTGACACCTTTAGCTATTAGAACACTACTTTTGCACTTTACGCGATTTAGTCCTTTTTATCAAATTGACCATTCAAACGATAAAATTTCTTAACAAAATTTTCACACAATCACTCAATAATGCTGTAAACATTAAAATAATAATAAAATAAATATTTTGACCTCAGATTTGTGGTCCTAAAACCACTGCTCTAATTTGACTAAAAACGGGCGGTTACAATCGGATCAGGCGTCGATTCAACTATCTCCTTGATGAGCTCATGCTGCTCAACTTCTTCCTCTTCCATGGGTTCATCGACTTATTTGGGAACCTCATCCTCTTCATGGATAGGCATAGGCGTATTTGATAGCTTCACTACTCTGCTCGATCGCAAAGCGATCGCCTTTACGTGCTCCTTCCCATCTCTCGGAGGATTATTCTCCGTATTTTTAGGGAGTCTTTAACCATTTTATTTTTGAAACATCGTCATTAACTAGCTCATTTGGTCATAGAGGCTATCCATTCGGGAGTCGAGTCGTCTACACGTAGCTTGGACTTGTCGAGTATCCATCTTCATTGTTTGCATCTCCCCCTCTAATCAATTGAATATTTGACCACATCCAGCATGGTCATAGCTCACGAATATTTGTTGCAATGGTGAAGGTTGGTAAGGAAGGTTTAGTCAGTTTTGAACTTGATTCGTACCTCATTGATTGCCTCCCCATTTGAGATTTGGATGATCCCTCTAACTAAGATTATAAGTATTTTAATAGGGATTTCCACCCCTATTACCTATGTAGCTTGCTTCCTCCGGTTGGTTCTCATAATGTGTCTTCATTCTTGTCGACTTGATAGTTGTTTCCAAATGGTTAAGCTTTTTTAAAATTCATTAGAATCGATCTTCATAGTTCTCTTCGTTTATCACTTTCATCGTTGGAGGCTTAGATTTGTACATAAATCTCTCATTGGGACACATGTACGAATTCATGACCATGTCTTCTATGATTTTATAAGCTCGTTCGTATGTATGGAACATGAGAGATCCACCGATTGCTCCGTCAAGGCTAGATTTAATGTGTCCGTCAACATCGTTATAGAAAATTTGTATTTGGAGTCATGCTTGTAGTCCATTGTAACAACCCATTTTTCTATGGTGTCAAAAATGGTGGTTTCGGGACCACAATTACAACTAGCGAGTCATTAAATATTATTTATTTAATATTTACGAGTCTATTATAGTGTCGTATTAAATTTTAGTTAGGGAATTTTAACGTTTAGATAGTTAATTAAGTAAAAAGAACTAAATCATAAAAGCTACAAAAGTTAATTGCTATTAGTTAATTTAGTTAAATGATTATGAATTCATGATTTGAAGGCTTATGAATTCATGATTTGAAGGCTTTAAAAGGTAATTAGACCCTAATTAAATTAGTGGACGATTTATGTTTGGTAAATTATGAAAATTTGGTTAAATGAAAATGTTAAAAAGGTAATTAAAATAATAAATAACATAAACAAAAGATGAACAAAGTCATCTTCTTCATTTTTTTCTTGAGAAAACTGAAACCCCATAGTTGGAAGAGAGCAAGCTTTCGGCCAAGACTTCTCTTGCATGGTATGATTTTTAAGTCTATTTTTAGCAAATTTTATGTTTTTGAGATCATTGTGGCTTAATCTAGCTAACCCAGGGACCAATTCATAAAATTATTAAAATTTTAGGGACTTACCATGAATTAATTGTATGTTTTTTGTAGTTAATGGATAGATCCATGAGCTTGATGGTTAAATAGGAACATTTTGTAAAGTAATTTTGGTTGGTTTTGAATTTAAGGACTTAATAGTTATAATTTCAAAATTGGCATGGTTTATTTGTAAATGTTCAGTTGTTAAGGGTTGTTGAGGGACTATAGTGAATTTGACTTTGGGGTTATTAGGTTAATTGTGAAAATTTAGCAAGTTTTGACATAGGGACTAAATTGCATAAAAGTTAAAATTTCAGGCTAAATTTATAAAATGTTAAAAAAGGATTTATATGCATAAATTTATTTGATTAAGTTATTTTAAATGGTTAATTGAATTAAAATTATTATCTATATCAAGAAACAAAATAACCAGACAATAATCGTGGAAAAGGAAAGTTAGTGGAGTAGTCATCGGTGTTGTGTTTGCTACAGATTCGGTTTAGGTATTTCGTATATTGATTAAAATAATTACTTGTTGTTCTTGTGATTTAGTAACTATTTATATATGTTGTGATTTGGTTTATTGCTTGATAAATGGAAATTGGTGAAATGGACTGAGTTGCAGTAATGCTATAGTTAAAGGTTATTATTGGAAACGGAAAAACTATAAAGACGAATTTATGTGATGAAGCAATGTGTAATAATTAAATGATGTGGAAGTGAAACATGGCTTGTATGAACCTTGTTAATGCTTAGGATACAAATGACATGTCATTAGGGTATTTACCATTTTGGGTGCTGGTCTTGGATGTCCTACCGATGGCTAAGATCCTGCATTTGTTGTGGATTCTTCACAGTTCATTTGTACAGCATTGCGTAGCTTAACATTCCGACCCATAGATTGTGTGAGCAAACCCATTTCATAGCTCGTGTAAGCATTTACCGTCACAGCTTGTGTGAGCATTATTTTTGCGTATCCGATGTTATTTCACTATGGCTCATCGGGTATAAATGGATATAAGAACGAGTAACATGAAATGGTTATATGGAGATGGATATATGAGATGGACATTTGAAATGGATACTTGAAATGAAAATGTGAAAGGTTAAAAGAATATGTGATGGTTGATTTATGTACCAAATGTGTTTACTTGTTTATGTACTATGGCATGATAATGTTACATGTTTCATATATGAACTCACTAACCTTGTGAGATTGATGATGTGTATAGGATATAAATGAACTCATGATCTTGTTTATGAAATTATTTATGAAATGTTTAAGTTACATCCTATACAGTAAGTTAAAGTTAAAGTTTAACACGAGCTTACTAAGCAAATATACGTCTATTATGTTTGGTTTCTTTGTAGATTACCGGAAGTTTTAGTCAGTTGAAAGTCAAGTTGGAGCTCACACTATTCATTCAATGATTTGGTAGAACTTCTGATCATTTTCGTTTTGGTTATAAGTGACATGTAGTAGGTGGTTTAAATTATATATGTATTAGTTTAGGTTATGGTGTGTTTTTCGCTATGTAAATATGTTTGTGACTTTTGGCTTGGTTGGTACTTTTTGGTATATAATCATGTATATACTTGTACGAATGGCTTTGATCATGTTTTGGTTGGTTAGTTTTGGTAAGTGATAGTATAAAATGACTTAAAGGATAGATATAAGTTTGTGAAATGATGAATGATGAATGTGGTAGTGATTAAAGTACGAAAATGGTGACATGAATGGTATTAAGTAGTGTGTTTAGATGATGTTATTGTTTGAAACATTGTGCTTGGTAATAGTTTTGGTTAAAATGGTTCATTTTGTATAAGCTTACTTGATAATGTTAGTTGATTGTATACCATATGCATAAGGATATTGAATGGTGTTTAAATAGTAATGTTTAGCAAATTGAAATTGTTTGAATTGAGGTGTTTTTTATGGCATATTGTTTAGGCATTTAGGATGAATGAGTTTTGTACCTATTAATGGTTGATCTATATGTATCTATGAATTTAATTTTGGGTTTGAGCATGAAATACTCTTTTAAAGTTGTGATTTTTGACCATTTTTATAGAAGTATCGATAAAAATGGACCAATGTATCAATACTGTACCAAATGAACAGTTTTAAAATTTAAAAAATACTATTTTTGTAACAGCCCGCTTTTAGTCAAATCAGAACAGTGGTTTTGGGACCACAAATCTGAAGTTGAAATTAATATTTTATTATTATTTTAATATTTACAGCATGATAGTATGATTGTGTGAAAGTTTCGTTATGAAATTTTATTGTTTGAGTGTTTAATTTGATAAAAAGGACTAAATCGCGTAAAGTGTAAAACTTGAGTTCTAATAGCTAAAGGTATTAAATGACTATGAAATTAAATAGTTGAGGTCCTTTTGTGGTAAATATAGCATTGTTAATATGAGTGGACATTTATGGACATGCATTATGTAATTTTAATGTTTTAACTTAAGGTTAATTTTGTAATTTAGTAAATAATGTTAAAATAACTTAAGTAAAATATGTCCATATTTTTCATTTTTATCATCCATAGCCGAATATATCAAGGAAGCCATAGCTAAGGTTCAGCCAAGCTATTTTCTTTACATTATCAAGAAAGGCGAAATACGGATTTAGATTGGGGAAAGAACAAAGTTTCGGATTAATTGACTTAATTCACCATTTTTGCATTCGAGGTAAGTTCGTATGTAATAAGCTTTGTTATAATTGTATTTTATATGCTTTGATATTACATAAACTGTGAATATGACTTTACAGACATGTTTGACAATAATTCGGCAAGCGTGAAATCCCGGTTGAACCTTAGGAATAGATTAGGATAGAATGACATGTCATTTGGGGTTATTATCGTTTGGGGTCTTTGGTGCATGACGTCCTACCAAATGGGCCGAGTTATCCAAAGATGTGTTGCGAATTCTTGTCAGCTTGTGTGAGCAGCACTGTCTAGCTACGTCATGACCGTCAGCTTGTGTGAGCAGACTTGTTGATAACTCGAGAGTGAGCATTATTGAGATATGATATTGAGATAGCTTCGACTATGTATTGGCACTTTGGTGCAAGATTTTATTGAGATAACTTCGGCTATATATATTGGTACTTAGGGTGCGAGATTCCCGAGTATCCTGTATTATTCCAAATGGTTCAATGGGTATATCGAGGATATGTGTAACAGTACGATTTAGACCCTAGTCAGAACAGTGGTTTTGGGACCACAAATTCGAGTCAGTAAAATATTTTAATATTATTTTTCGTGCCTTTGATATGTGATTAAGCATGTGTTAAATTTCTGTGAATTAATTTGTCCAATTGTGTGCTTAATTTGGCATAAGGACTTTATTGTGAAAGATACAAAAATTTGCATGCTATTTGTTAAAGCACCTATGTGTTATGGCTTTTAAATGTTGTGGCCTTATGAGGCAATTAAGCCATTATTTAGTTAGTGGTTGGTTAAATGACAAAATAACCTTATTATAAATATATGTTTTATATGATAAATGAAAGGTTAGTTTTGTAAATGAATAAATAACATGTTTATAATAAAACAAAGCTTAAAATAAGCCATTATCATCCTTCATTTAGCCGATTATTAAAAGAAAAGAAAGAAAAGAGTGAGCAAGAGTTTCAACCATGGTTTAGGCTTGATTCAAGGTAAGATTTTGACTCAGTTTTTGATAATTTCTATGTTTTTGAGATTGTTGCTTAGTATACTATCAAGCCCATGTTGTAATTTGAAGAATTGATGATGTTTATGAGATATCCCATTGATGAAATGGTGAGCTTTGTGATGAGTATTGGTGTTAAATGAAAGATATGTGTTTAATGAACATATTTTGTTCTTAAATTTTTGATGAATTTAGCTAATTAGGGCTAAATTGTGAAAATAGCATTTTGAGGAACTAAATTGTGAAATAAATGAAATGCATGGACTTGTATGAGATACATGAATATTCGGCTAAGCATGGGTATACATGAATATTCGGCTAAGCATGGGTATATGGTGATTTTGAGTATTTGATGATTTTGTGAAATAAGGACTAAAATGTCCAAATGTGCAAATGTGAGGGCAAATTTGTAAATTGCCCTAAATGTATGTCTATGGATTGAATTGGATGAATTAGTGAATAAAAGGGTTAATTTTGAATATGTATAGATCAAGAACAGAAGAAAACGGACTTTGATAGCGAGAAAGCAAAAGTAGTCGAATAACCGAGTCCGAACGAATATCCGAATTCGAGGTAAGTCGATATACAAATAAATGTATTTGTATTGAATTATTTAAGTGTATATGATATGTGAATTACTATGATTATCCATTGAGATGGAATGTATGTGAAATTCGAGTTGGCTAATAAGTCGATAAGCTGTTAAAGTCTGAGAAGTCCCGTGTGAACCTAGGAATAGATAGGAATTACGCATGTCATGACATAGGTGTTTGTTATGTGATATCATGTAAGACCACGTCTGGGACGTTGGCGTTGATTCGAGAATTCGTGTAAGACCACGTCTGGGACGTTGGCATCGATATGAAATTTACGTGTAAGACCATGTCTGGGATGTTGGCATCGATATGAGATTTACGTGTAAGACCATGTCTGGGACATCGGCATCGTATTTGATTCGTGTAAGACCCTGTCTGGGACAGTGGCATCGATATCTGATTACATGTAAGACCACGTCTGGGACATTGGCATTGTACGACTATTCCGAGCACTCTGAGTATCCTATTAGATTCTGAACGGTTCAACGGGCAAATCTGAGATGCGAACGACTATGTGATTTGTATATCCGTTTCAGGTACATTTGATATGTACACTAAGTGTGTATGAAAGGTAAGTATCTATATGAACTTACTAAGATGATTATGTATATGGAAATGATGAGATTATATGTGAAGATATGCTTGAATGAGCTATTTGTATATGTGATATTTGAGTTGAAGAATATGGTAAGATATGGTTAAGCAAATGAGCCAAAGAATATATGTGATGAATTTGTTATGAGAATCAATGATGTTATTGTATCAAATTGGTTATATGCATTTTATTCTAAGTTTATTTGTATATGGCTTACTAAGCTTTTGAAAGCTTACTCTGTGTGTGTTTGCTCTGTTTTATAGATCGTCAAAGCTACTGAAGGCTGGGGGACCGTCGAGGATTGTCATCACACTACTCAAACTCATTTTGGTACCTTTTGGAAATGTATATACTAAGTATGGCATGTATAAGCTAGTGATTTGGTATATGTTTGAGATGTAAATAGCCATGTGATTTGGCTAGCTAAATGTTGGTAATGTGCATGAGTGAATATGTTATATGATGCATGATTTGGTGTGGCTTGATAGTAAATGAAATGGTCAAGGCTATGGTAAGCTATGAATGCATTATGAGTATGTATGTCTGAGAAAAGAAATGGTTATATGAAAGGTAAATGTGGATGAATCATGCTTAATTGTAGAAGTGTTTTAGTTGGGCAATTGGCATGATTGGAAATGAGATTAGGTGTAAAGATTTGTTGTCTAATGAGACATGTTTTTGGATGTCAAATGTGTATGAAATGAATTGGTATGTTGCTTGTAAGGTTGACCCTAGTGTGGGTGGCAAATTTTGGCCTTGAAAATGGCCTGTTTTGCATACACGGTTGAGGCACACGGGCGTGCCTAGTGGCCGTGTGAATAAGTCAGTAGCTAGCCCAAGTGTGCAAGGCCATGGTACACGGACGTGCCTGTAGTCGTGTGAATAAGTCAGTATATAGCCTAAGAGTACACGGCCATAGCACACGGGCGTGTTTGGTGGCCGTGTGGATAAGTCAGTATTCAAGCTCTGTTTTGGCACGGCCAGGACACATGGGTGTGTCTAGTAGCCGTGGAAGGCACACGGTCTGCCCACACGGGCGTGTGACCTCAGTGACTAAGAAAAGTTTTAAATTTCTGAGAAATTCCATATGTGTTCAGTTAGTCCCGACCCTATTCTAAAATATGATTAAGGTCTCGTTGACCTATAAAAAGGGACACTTTGATCGTGATTGGTGAATTGTATTTATGAAATGTCTGTAAAGTCTCTGTTTTGTCTGATAACGCCTTTAACCCTAATCCGGCGACGGATACGGGTTAGGGGTGTTACAATATGAAACGGTGAGAAATAAATACGTATCAATACAGGTATGTACGGAAACTGAATATGCATTGAACATATGAAAGAATTGAGTTCATGGTTAAATTGATGATTGAATATATGTTAACATTGTGGTTATATATATTTTGTAGTATGTTATATGCATATTTTGAATGGTAACTAAATGGTGAGTTTTGCTTATTATTTTCATACGAGCTTACTAAGCTTTATAGCTTACATCGTTTATTTTTCCGTGTTTTATAGTGAAATCAAGCTAGCTCGAATTCGGGGATCGTCAGAGACTTCATCACACTATCCAACTATCACTTGGTACTTTTGAATTTAAGTATTTTGAGTATATGGCATGTATAGGGATTTTGGGTCATTTTTGTAATAGCCCAATTTCAGTGAGATCAGAACAGTGGTTCCGGAACCCCAATTTAATATTATTTTATGATTTGCATTATTATAGGAAGGTCATATGAAAATTTTGATACGAGAATTTTACCGATTGCATGTTTAATTAGGGAAAGGACTAAATTGCATAAAATGCAAAAGTTGTCTTCTAGTAGTTATAAGTATCAAATAGCTATAGAATTCAAAACTTAAGGTCCTTATATGGTAATTAGACCATTGAAGAAAAGTTAGTAGGTAATTTAGTGACACATCCATGGAAAAATTAGAAATGGGCAAGGACTAAATTGAAAATCACTAAAATTAAAAGATGACAAATAATTAAAAAGGAAATTATCATCTTTTTATTCATCTTCTTCCCTAAAATTTCTATGGAAACCCTAGGAGAGAGCATGAAAATTTTCCAAGCTCAATAAGGTATGAAATCAAGTCCCGTTTTTAATGATTTTTATATTTTTAGAATCGGGATAGTCTAATCTATCTATTTGAGGGATTTATTTGAAAAGATAACAAAGTGTAGAAACTTTTCCATGGATTAATATGCTGGAAATTTGAAATTTATGGTAGAATATGAAAAGTTGTTGATAGATAAACAACTTTTGCAAAGCAATTTTTGATGAAAACTCGGTTTAGGGACTAAAATGAAAAATGAGTAAAACCCATGGAAAATGCTAAAATTTATGAAATGTAGATGCTGTAAAAGTTGTACATAAATTTCGGCTAGGCTTGGAAAGAGGATTAAATTCCATGAATTTCATTTTCCGAGCCTAGGGACGAATTGGAATTTATGAAAAGTATAGGGGTAAAATGGTAATTTTGCCTAGGATGTAATTGAATGCAAATGTATATGAAATGTGATAAATTGATAGTTAAATTTGTTTATATAGACCCAGAAAGACCAACTACCGAACTAGATCGAGGGAAACAAAAGGTTTCAGATTAGTTGAAATTCAAATACGAACAATTGTCAAGGTAAGTTCGTGTGACCTAAATATATATGTTAATGTGCTTGAATTGAAGTGTATGATTGTGTTGATATGTATGTGAAGATATACATTATGAAATGACCACAAAATTGAAAATTATGATAAAATGCCATGTCCCGGTTGGATGTTGATATTCGATGGAAAAAGGTGATTTCTCGAAAAGAGTATAATACTGCATATGTTGCAGATAGGATTTAGCTCAGAATGGTAATCCTGAAATAATCCCTCTCGAGCATATGTTATAGATTGGATTTAGCCCGGACGAGTAATCCAAATCAAGCTCTTTAGAGCATATGCTACAGAAAGGATTTAGCCTGGACGGGTAATCCTGTTATAAAATATATGGCTTGAGAGCGTGCTATATATGATCATATGCTAAATGGGTACTTTTGAACATGAATTGATGGATAGTTGATATGTATACTTTGTGTATACTACCGGAATGTCCATCGAAATTTCAATAGTTCAACGGGAAAGATTCTTGAAATATTGAAAGGTGAAGCTAACAAGATATTTATAATGCGATGAGCTCCTCTATGTTTACTTGATATTCATATGATGTTATGTGACTAACTTGTTTGATTAAGTGTATATGTTTAGGTAAAATTTACCTAAAAATTTTTGATGGTATGTCTATGTATGCTTGTATGAATAAATATAACCGGTAAGTTTATTTTCCCGTTATATGAACTTACTAAGCATGAAAATGCTTACCCCGTTTAAATTTTCCCTGTTTTATAGTGCTCGTAAGCTTGCGAAGGTTGGAGGTCGGTCGCAGCATCAATCTCACTATCCACTATCTCATTTTGGTATAAATAGAATTCTCAGTTTGGTATAATGGCATGTATAGGCTCATTTGGCCAAATGATGGCTTGTAAGTGATGTTTTGTAATCTAGCCAAGGGAATGGCTAGTGATGTTTTACTTAGTATGTTTATAAAGTTATTCCATGATTAAATTCCTATGTGCTAAGTTGGTTGATTGGATTATGCTTAAGGTGTATGTTTCTTATAAATAAAATTATAAACATGAATTGTACGTGATAATATACCATGCTAGGTACTAGAATTGGCTTGATTTTAATGTTTGGATTGGTGGATATATGTTAGTGAGTTTTGGTGTAGGAAAGGGGTAAGTTTTGGGTGACAAATGAGGCTAGGAAATGGCTTTATTTTGTCCACACGGGCGTGTGTCTAGGCCATGTGTGACACACGGCCTACCCCATGGGCGTGTGGCCTGGCCGTGTGTCCCCTGCACCTAAAAATTTAGAAACAGAATGCTTCGAATTGGGCACACGGGCAGAGACACGGGCGTGTGTCTTAGCCGTGTGGTTGACACGGCTTTGAACACGGGCGTGTGAAAACTGCACCTAAATTTCAAAAATAAAATTTGCCACACGGCCTTGCACACGGGCATGTGACTTGGCCGTGTGACTTTAATTACTTCATGCCTTATAAGTCAGAGAGTTACACGGGTTAGGGACACGGGCGTGTGTAGTCACACGGCCCGACCACACGGGCGTGTGGGCACTGTATATAAGGAAAATTTTAGAATTTTGTGAAAATTTTTATGAAATATCGATTTGGTCCCGAATTGATTCCACCGTCCTTATTGGTACTTGAGGGTCCATTTAAGGGACAATATGATTGATGTTGCATATGATTAGTATTTTTAACTCGATTTATCTGTAATTGTTCTATAAGTCCTGGTAATACCCGTAACCTGTTTTTTCGCAAATGTGAGTTAGGGATGTTACAATTTTGGTGTATGTGTTGTTAATGAATTTAGTCATTTGAAATGGCTTGTAAATTGATCGCTGTGAAGTCAGAGTTTTAAAATTTTTAAAGATAATGATCGAACCTGTAAACTAACTATGACAACAATTGAGGCAAGTGCACCTATCGAACAGTAGTATAGCTTAGGCAAGACCGGATTGTCGAACCCAAAGGAACTAAAAGTACTAATACTAACTTTCTTTCTATTATTTAGCCTAAGAATTAAGCGAATGGTTGTTTAATCTAAATTAATTAACTACTAAACTTAAAGACTCTAAGACAAAGAAGAATGAAATTTGGAAAATAACTTGAGGAAAAACCAATTAATTAAGATGATACCCAAGGAAGAATCCACCTAGACTTCACTTGTTATCTAACTCTGAACCAGACGATTTATTCAATTGACTTGACCCGTAGGATTCCCTAATTTATATTAAACCCTCTCTCGAGGCGAATAACGTCTAACCCTAGGTTGATTAATTGAAATCTCATTCTAATTAAAACCCCTAGAATTGCATTAACTCGATCTATGGACTGCCATATTAGGTTTCACCCTAATCCGGTAACGCTTCGTCACCCTATCTCTAGGTGCACGATCAACTCCGCTTAAGTATGCTAGATCTACTCCTAGGCAGGGACTTTTGCTCCTCCACCTAAGCACATCAAACTTGAATCAATATCCGCGAAATATCAACACAAGAATTAAGCACACATAATTAAGAACAAATCAAATATTTATCATATAGTTCAGCAAACGATAACAAGATTCATCTAAGTTTCATCCCCCTCAAGTATCTGAGGGTTTAGTTCATAACAATAAAAGAAAATATCTTAGAAGAAAAGATAAAACAAAACATAAGAAATCACTAAAACTCCCTGAAGGAATTGAAGGAGAGATCCTCCGTCTTGAGTAGAATTCCGGCTTCTGGAGATGGATCAACTGGCTATTTGTAACATCCTGAATTAATGGGCCTTTGCGTTTAATATGTTTTTATGCTTAATATCTTAATTGGAGTGTTTAAGGGGTTCAGATTGGGCTCAGGGTTGGGCCGAGGCCTTAATCAAATTTTCTGTTCGGACACTCTAGTGGAAAGCCTGATAGGATAGGGCTTAAAAGATGTTATCTGTGATTTTAAGACACAGATGGGCTTGTGGCCCAGTGGCAAAGTGGCGCCACTTAGAGAGCAAGGAGGTGGCGTCAGCTGAGGAGACTCAAGTTTGAGTCACATGAAGCCCAATTATTTTAATTAAGATTTGTTAATTTTCGGCATTTAAGTGGGTAGAGTGGGACGGCAATGATGCTTGAAATTAGGAGGATTAATTTGAGTGGAAAATGCAGATAATATGGCAGATAAAGGAAGGAAGAGGTGGTGTGATCTAGGCTTCTTTTGGAGATGTGATCAGATAAAGATAAGGGAGAAAATTTAGAATTTATCTACTGGTCACAGTGGTGGCCGAAATTCCAACACTGAGGGGGAGGAGGAATCGATTTTAATATGGCTAAGGGGTGCCAAAATTTCCCTTGATTAGTAGCTTAGTTTTAGTTTTAAAAAAAAGGGCATTTTTGGTTTTTAGGGAGTAGGTGCCGAAATTTTGTGTTTAAGTGAGGGGAATACCTTTTTATTTTCGGCATTAGGGTTTTATTCTTCCATTCTTTTCTTCGATTCCGGCATTTGGGTTTTTTTCTCATTCTTTTCTCTCATTCTCTGCTTAAGCCGAAATCCCTAATCCTATTCTCTCATCTCCACTTTTAGGGAAAAGACGAAATTCCATTGTTTTCTCTGCTTTCATCTCCATAGCCGAATACCCTTGTCTATTCCTTTCTCTTTGCCGATTTCTTCATCAAAGCTGAATCTTCATAGATCTCTTGAGATCATCTTTTCTTTTTGATCTTCTCAAAAGCTAAAATTCTCTAGGAGTTGCCGAATTCCCTGTGTTAAGGTAAGTGCCGAATTCTTTCTTCACTTCTTCTCTTTCAGTTTTGGAGGCCAAAGCCGAAAGGCTAATTGATGTGGCAAGGTTATCCCTTGAGTAACGTTTTGATTGTTCTTGTGTTCACATCTTGGGGCGACATTTCGGGAAATCGGAGTAGATCGAATCATTTAGATTCTAAAAGCCGGAAACCGCTAGTCTCTAAGTCCCATATCTCTTTCGGGATTTCTAGGTAAGGGATCTCTGCACTATGAATGTACATTCGTGTTTGTATTTGATTCAATGTTTTAATCCGGTTTGTTGACTAAGATCTGTTCCATGGATACAAACACTAGTCAAATAGAAAAGGGAATTGGACCCATAAATCCAACCCCTAAGTTTAAGAAGCGAGCGGTGTCGATAAGACGGATTGGCCACCGGGTTGTGGGCCCGCCTTGAACAAAACCAAAGGTAGTTAGATCGTATCGGCTACTGATAGTGTTGACATAGAAAGTATCATCTTGGTAGAATCGTGTGTAGATTTCTATCACACTAATTAATGCACTACTATATATGTTATGGGGCTAAAAGTCTGGAAAAAGGTCAGTATGGATACGATCGTATTACCCGAAAAGGGTAGGCAAGGGATGCCAGTGCGTAATCATAGAAACTTCTCTATGTGTATCGATGTATGTGATAGACCGTGATCTTTTAGGTTGTATATTATTTTGCTTCGCATGGATGTATGCATGGGATGGGGTTGATATGATGAAGGGAAGAGCATGTTAAAAGGTCACCTAGTGATCGGTGGTTAAACCACGATATGTACACTTAGGTCACAATAGTGATCGGTGGCTCGCCACACTTGATTATAAGGTCACACAGTGATCGGTGGCTCTACCACGGTAGATTATAAGGTCACATGGTGATCGGCATTATAATTGACAGCATGACCGCGATATGGTGTGTAGCGGTTGGTGGGTTGATTGTAGAAATCCCCGAGGTGTGATGGCTGGTACGGGCTGGTGTGTAGAGGATGGACTTTTAGGTTGGGTTGGGCCATGCAGCATGTGAATATTTTGTTGCCATTGTGTACGGGCCAAGGCCCATAATGTGTTTGTGGGCCTCAAGCCTTTTATGTGTTTTCGGGATTTGCACACTGAGTCTTGGTGACTCACCCCTTTATTTTCCCTGACTTTTCAGATGAGTAGTAGATCGTGGACATGGGAGCCGAGGCGGACTCGAGGGGCCATCAAGTTTTATGTTTTCATAGACTATTTTTAGCTTTCCTTTAAGTTTTCAATTTTGGGACTATTTATGTAATAAGGCTCCGTAGCTTAGGTTTAAATTATACGTGTTAATGTCTTTATTCTATTTTTTTTTTTAAAATTTAACTTTATGTTCAAAGACTTATCTATAAGAAGTAATAATATGGGGATTTTCAAACACGTTCAAAGAAAAAGCAAAGGTTTTCTTTAAATATCACTTATTTTAGCGAATACCTAAATAAACAAACTGAATTTCCGAAAATCATCCAAGTGAAGTTTTTAACGTTAAACCCCGTAGCATATCAGATCTGGTCGTAGCATTTGGGCCGGGTTTGGGGTGTTACATTTTGGTATCAGAGCCAAGTTGCAAAACTCGGGCTGTGAAATAGGTCCAATAGTAGTTTATAAATTGGTAAAATGTCATGGTTGAGATATGGCCTTCGAGTCTACCTCTTTTAGATCCACGCAGTAAGTATTCTAACTCTTTGATTTGATATGCATGTTGGGTTTGATGGGCTTCATGGACGTAGACTAGTATGATAGGAATTAATGGACTTTAGGCCTAGTTTAAAAATTCTTTAAATTCATAAAACTTAATCTAACTAAACATGTCCGTAAACCATCATTGGGTTAGGGTGTGGCAACAGCATGCGCATGTCTAGGATTGGATCTGGGGAGCTTGGTATTTCAAATGGTCCTAGTGACTCACCTCCTCTTCGCTGGAATCCTACCTGGTGCGTAGTGACTGTTCACCTTAGCCGCGAGGACTTGTTGACGGGCCAAAGACCATAATTAAAACCGGAAAGGGACCAAATACCCTTAGTTTTGTAAATTACCAAAATACCCATGTTTTGAAAATTTACCCAAAAACCCCTAGATTTACAGTAGCACCCAGTTTACAAAATTATCAGAATTTGTGAAATTACCAAAATACCCTCGATTTGGAAAAAAAGAGAAAAAATTAAAATTTTCCAAAATACCCATGTTTTAAAAAAAATAATACCAAAATATTTCTATTTCGAAAAAAACACCAAGATACTCTATTCTGGGAAATTACGAAAATACCCTGTAAGAAAAGAACTACAAAAATACCCCTGGGTAGTGAAATGACGAAAATACCCTTATGTGATGAATGTGGGTTCATGGATGCTACTTGTATGTTGATGTATGATGGTTGAATGTATGTGGAACTAGGAGATATAAACTTGAGACTGAAACCCGTAGTTCGAAATCGAAAGAACTACTCTTAAAACTACTGTCCATAAGATTGTTCGTGGTTAATCGATGGAAGAAATTAATAATTCATAAAATTTCTAATCGAGATAAGCGAATCGGGTAGAATGAGTACAAGGGGTCGTGGATGTCCTGCGCGTGGCCGTGGTAGGGGTAGGATGGCTGTGTCTGAACTAGTAGGATCTGGTTATGGGTCTGGAAACGAGATGCCAGTACCACCAGCTGCGAAGGTGGAATTTCAGGACCAGACGGCCGGAGATGATGCGGTATCTCAGGCGATGTTAAGGGTTTTAGAGAGGGTTGCTAGGGCAGGCATGGGCACAGGAGCCCGAAAACCTGTGTCGGAGCGACTTAGAGCCAATGGGGCAGAAATGTTTAGGGGAACTGTTTGTCAAATGTGGTGTCTGCCTTAAGGGCAGAAAGGATGGTGAGGAAAGGATGCAAGGCGATTCTAATGTTTGTTCGACTCTGGAAGCCAAGGAACTAATCGCTCGGAGATGTCGGATTCGGTGGAGGAATTTCTGATGTTTTCCCGAAAGATCTTCCGGATTACCCCGGATCGTGAAGTGGAGTTTGGTATTGATCTTCTTCCGGGAACAGCGCCAGTATCTATTGCTCCGTACAGGATGGCGCCGAAGGAGTTGGTGGAATTGAAGGCTCAGATCCAAGAGTTGCTGGATAGAGGGTTTATCTGACCAAGTGTGTCACCTTGGGGAGCGCCGGTGTTATTCGTTAAGAAGAAGGATGGATCAATGCGTATGTGCATTGACCATCACCAGCTGAATAAGTTGACCATTAAGAATAAATACCCGTTGCCGAGGATCGATGACTTGTTCGATCAGCTGAAAGGGGCTTCAGTTTTCTCAAAGATAGATCTGAGATCAGGGTACATTCAGCTCAAGGTCAAGGAGGCGGATATTCATAAGACGGCTTTTAGGACTCGCTATGGTCACTACGAATTCATGGTGATGCCATTTGGGTTGACTAACGCACCAGCAGCGTTTATAGATGATATTCTGGTTTATTCAAAATCGGAAGAGGAGCATGATTCACCTCTTCGGGTGGTTCTGATTCTCGAGGAGAAGCGGTTGTATGCCAAATTCGATAAGTGCAAATTTTGGCTAAGGAAGTTACTTTTCTAGGTCAAGTTGTGTCATGGCGGAGGATTAGGGTTGACCTCGTAAAAATTGAAGCGGTGTTGGATTGGAAGCCGCCTAAGTCGATGAGCGTAAATTCGGAGTTTCCTTGGTTTGGCGGGTATTACGGAAGGTTTGTTGAAGGATTTTCATTAATTGCGTACCGCTGACTAAGTTGTTACGAAAAGGGGTTCCGCTTTGTTTGGTCTAATAAGCGACAAGAGAGTTTCGAGAAGTTAAAAGGATTTTAACGGAGGCTCGGTATTGATTCAATGGAGACCGGAAAGGAGTTCGTGATTTACTGTGATGCTTCACACACGGGACTAGGATGCGTGTTGATGCAAGGTGGAAAGGTTGTTGCATACATATCTCGGCAGTTAAGACCGTACGAATCAAATTATCCCACACATGATTTGGAATTGGCGGCGGTGGTTTTTGCTTTGAAGATTTGGAGACATTATCTGTACGGGGAGAAATCTGTCATTTATACCGATCATAAGAGCTTAAAATACCTGTTGACCCAGAAAGAGTTGAATCTAAGGCAAAGGAGGTGGATCGAGTTGCTAAAGGACTATGACTACTCGATCGAGTACCATCCGGGTAAAGCTAACGTGGTGGCGGATGCCTTGAGTCGTAAAGTAATCTCTGACTTGAGAGCAATGTTTTCTCACCTCAGTCTATATGATGATGGGAGTTTATTATCTGAACTTCAAGTGAAACCCTCTTGGGTCAGTCAGGTTAAGGAGAAATAGCAGATTGACGAGTTGCTAAAGGAGAAGTTTCTGGTTGGATCAAGTGAAGGATCAACAGAATTTAGTGTGAATGAGGAAGGGCTATTATGTTTTCAAGGGAGAGTGTGTATGCCGAAAGATCCTGAGTTGAGGCGTAAGATTTTGCAGGAAGCGCATAGTAGCCCATATGCTATGCACCCTGGAGGACGTAAGATGTATCGAGATTTGTGAGATCAATTTTAGTGGCCGAGTTTGAAATGAGAGGTGACCGAATTTGTGGGGAAGTGTTTGACCATCGATAGGTAAAGGCGGAACATCGCTTACCATCGTGGTTGTTGCAATGGTGAAGATTCCACAATGGAAGTGGGAAAGGATCACAATGGACTTTGTTAGTGGGCTACCCTCACGCCTACTAAGAAAGATTCGATGCAGGGTGATTGTTGACCGCTTGACGGAAGTCTGCTCATTTCATACCAAGACGCGTGTCGATTACTCTGCAGAAATTGGCTAAGCTATACATAGCGGAGGTAGTGAGGTTGCATGGGGTACCAGTATCAATCATATCGGACAGGGACCCTAGGTTCACCTCACGATTTTGGAAGGTGTTGCATCAAGCGTAGGGTACGAAGTTGGATTTCAGTACGGCGTTTCATCCTCGTGACCGACCAGACGATCCGAGCGGGTAATTCGGATCTTGGAGGACATGTTAAGAGGATGTGTCATTGACTTGTGGGTAGTTGGGAAGAGTTCTTACCGTTGGCGGAGTTTGCGTACAACAATAGCTACCAGTCAAGTATTCAGATGGCGCCCTATGAAGTATTGTACGGGCGGAGGTGTCGTACACATTCCTGTTGGACGGAATTAGGGGAACGTCAGATTTTGGGTCCAAAATTGGTTACCGAGATAGAGGAGAAGGTAGAGTTAATTTGGGCTCGATTAAAGGAAGCGTCAGACCGACAGAAGTCCTATGCTGACCTAAAGCGTAAGGACATAGAATTTGCAGTGGGTGACAAGGTGTTCTTGAAGGTGTCACCATGGAAGAAAGTACGAGGTTCTGGACGGAAGGTAAATTAAGTCCCGATTTATCCGGGCCTTATCGGGTGTTGAAACGAGTGGGACCAGTAGCTTATCAGCTAGAGTTACCTTCTGAGCTAAGCCAGATTCACAATGTATTCCACGTCTCTATGTTAAGACGTTACCGTTAGGATCCATCCCATGTGGTGCCTGTGGAAGAAATCAAAGTAAGACCCGACCTATCCTTTGAGGAGGAACCCGTGGAAATCTTAGATTGTGATGTCAAAGTACTGCGAAGAAAGATGGTTCTGTTGGTTAAAGCTCTATGGCGGAATCACGGTTCTGAGGAGGCTACTTGGGAACCAGAGGAGACGATGCGACAACAGTACCTGCATCTTTTCTGATCAGGTAATTTTGAGGCCGAAATTTCTTTAAAGGGGTAGAACTGTAACATCCTGAATTAATGGGCCTTTGCGTTTAATATGTTGTTATGCTTAATATGTTAATTGGAGTGTTTAAGGGGTTCAGATTGGGCTCAGGGTTGGGCCGAGGCCTTAATCAAATTTTCTGTTCGGACACTCTAGTGGGAAGCCTGATAGGATAGGGCTTAAAAGATGTTATCTGTGATTATAAGACACAGATGGGCTTGTGGCCCAGTGGCAAAGTGGCGCCACTTAGAGAGCAGGGAGGTGGCGTCAGCTGAGGAGGCTCAAGTTCGAGTCACATGATGCCCAATTATTTTAATTAAGATTTGTTAATTTTCGGCATTTAAGTGGGTAGAGTGGGACGACAATGATGCTTGAAATTAGGAGGATTAATTTGAGTGGAAAATGCGAGATAATATGGCGGATAAAGGAGGAAGAGGTGGTGCGATCTAGGCTTCTTTTGGAGATGTGATCGATAAAGATAAGGGAGGAAATTTAGGATTTATCTGCTTTGGTCACGATGGTGGCGAAATTCCAACACCGAGGGGAGGAGGAATCGGTTTTAATATGGCTAAGGGGTGCCAAAATTTCCCTTGATTAGTAGCTTAGTTTTAGTTTTAAAAAAGGGGCATTTTCGGTTTTAGGGAGTATGTGCCAAATTTTGTGTTTAAGTGAGGGGAATACCTTTTTATTTTCGGCATTAGGGTTTTATTCTTCCATTCTTTTCTTCAATTCCGGCATTTGGGTTTTTCTCTTATTCTTTTCTCTCATTTCTGCTTAAGCCGAAATCCCTAATCCTATTCTCTCATCTCCACTTTTAGGCAAAAGACGAAATTCCATTATTTTCTCTGCTTTCATCTCCATAGCCGAATACCCTTGTCTATTCCTTTCTCTTTGCCGATTTCTTCATCAAAGCCGAATCTTCATAGATCTCTTGAGATCATCTTTTCTTTTTGATCTTCTCAAAAGCCGAAATTCTCTAGGAGTTGCCAAATTCCTTGTGTTAAAGTAAGTGCCGAATTCTTCCTTCACTTCTTCTCTTTCGGTTTTGGAGGCCAAAGCCGAAAGGCTAATTGATGTGGCAAGGTTATCCCTTGAGTAACATTTTGATTGTTCTTGTGTTCACATCTTGGGACGACATTTCGGGAAATCAGAGTAGATCGAATCATTTAGATTCCAAAAGCTGGAAACCGCTAGTCTCTAAGTCCCATATCTCTTTCGGGATTTCTAGGTAAGGGACCTCTGCACTATGAATGTACATTCGTGTTTGTATTCGATTCAATGTTTTAATCCGTTTTGTTGACTAAGATCTGTTCCATGGATACAAACGCTAGTCAAACGGAAAAGGGAATTGGACCCGTAAATCCAACCCCTAAGTTTAAGAAGCGAGCGGTGTCGTGAAGATTTAATTGGCCACCGGGTTGTGGACCGGCTTGAACAAAACCAAAGGTAGTTAGCGATCGATCGGCTACCGATAGTGTTGACATAGAAAGTATCATCTTGATCATGTCAGTGAGTAGATCTCTATCACACTAATTAATCAGACTATATATGTTATGGGCTAAAAGTCGAAAAAGGTCAGTATGGACAAATCGTATTACCCGAAAAAGGGTAGGCAAGGGATGCCAGTGCGTAATCATAGAAACTTCTCTATGTGTATCGATGTATGTGATAGACTCGTGATCTTTTAGGTTGTATATTATTTTGCTTCGCATGGATGTATGCATGGGATGGGGTTGATATGATGAAGGGGAAGAGCATGTAAAAGGTCACCTAGTGATCGGTGGTTAAACCACGATATGTACACTTAGGTCACAATAGTGATCGGTGGCTCTGCCACACTTGATTATAAGGTCACACAGTGATCGGTGGCTCTGCCACAGTTGATTATAAGGTCACATGGTGATCAGCATTATAACTGACAGCATGACTGTCGATATGGTGTGTAGCGATTGGTGGGTTGATTGTAGAAATCCCCGAGGTGTGATGGCTGGTACGGGCTGGTGTGTAGAGGATGGACTTTTAGGTTTGGTTGGGCAATGCAGCATGTGAATATTTTGTTGCCATTGTGTATGGGCCAAGGCCCATAATGTGTTTGTGGGCCTCAAGCCTTTTATGTGTTTTCGGGATTTGCACACTGAGTCTTGGTGACTCACCCCTTTTATTTTCCCTGACTTTTCAGATGAGCAGTAGATCGTGGACATAGGAGCCGAGGTGGACTCGAGGGGCCATCAAGTTTTATATTTTCATAGACTATTTTCAGCTTTCCTTTAAGTTTTCAATTTTGGGACTATTTATGTAATAAGGCTCCATAGCTTAGGTTTAAATTATACGTGTTAATGTCTTTATTCTATTTTTTTTAAAAATTTAACTTTATGTTCAAAGACTTATCTATTAGAAGTAATAATATGGGGATTTTCAAACACGTTCAAAGAAAAAGCAAAGGTTTTCTTCAAATATCACTTATTTTAGCGAATACCTAAATAAACAAACTGAATTTTCGAAAATCATCCAAGTGAAGTTTTTAACGTTAAACCCCGTAGCATACCAGATCTGGTCGTAGCGTTTGGGCCGGGTTTAAGGTGTTACACTATCCCTTGAGAGTTTCCCACAAATCTGACCTCTTCGGCTCGGCTCCTTAGCCTAGCTAATCGCCCTCTTCTAGGTTATACCTAGAGTCTTTATATAGGCTTCTGAAATAGGTTTCTTTGCCCCTAAGTATCCTTTTCCGAGTGAAATTACTCTCCTCCACGGCAGGGGCACGACCATGGCGCACGCCCGTGTGAATCGTGGCCAGGCCCTGTTGGTCTCCGTCAATGAGGCACGGCCGTGTAGATCAACTTCAGGTCGTGTTCTAGTATATTTGAAGAGGCACGGCCGTGTGGGATTTAGTCCAGGCCGTGTCGATTTCTTCTTTGGCCCATTTTGGTCCGTTTTGAGCCTGTTTCTCATTCTTTTTATCCTCCGGTGCTTTCCTGAGTATAAAACATGAAAAGAAAGGATTAAGAGCACCTTTTTACACAAAATAAGGGATAATTCATCCAAAATTATGCTAAATGTGGGCTTAAAATATGTTACTTTTACGGTTTATCAAGTACCCCCACACTTAAGCTTTTGCTTGTCCTCAAGCAAAATTCTCAACTTACAATTAAAACGAACTTTTCATGATTCAATATTCCTATCAACAATGCCTCATCATAATTCATAGATAATTTATACATGGATAATTTAACTCAAAGAGCCCTAAAGATTCAAACAATCTAAGTCATGCATTTGTAGCACAAAACATAGGTGTTTTCCCCTTATCTAAATAATTACCTCTGATCCAAAACCTACAAGGATTGACATCCTCACAAAAGATTCACTCAAATCACTCGAAGTGTTTAAGGTTCAGAATTAAGCACTCAAATGTCAAACCTGAAAAGTTAATCCCATAAGCTTGCATGAAAATCAAATCTCCACCACTGTAATATGAGATGATGCACAAATCAAAAGGTCTTTAACAGGGTTGTAACGGGGCTTGGGTTAAAGGTGTGGATAAAGGCTGAATTAGAGGGTTAGAATCGAGATCGAATTTGAAAAGCTACCTAACCAGAAACAATGAATAAAAGAAATTACGTTAACTGAAAGCTAATAATACTAATAATATGAGCTTCTCCTTCAATATTTGGAATTCAATCGTATAAGCTCATTTAATCACAAAAATAATGAATAATGAATATATATTTTTAAGAACAAATCATAGATACATAACAAAGGATAAATTACTGAAATAAGAAACATAGTTAGGCTATTAATCAAATCAAATATTGATATAAGGGTAGTCAAAAGGAATGGTGATAACAAAAATAAAGGGTTTCTGGGTTAAAATTAGTGGGTGAGTCAATAAAAAGGGTTGTTAGGATCAAAGGGGTTCACTAGGGGTTAATTATGAGGGTAGGCTTTTAGTAGAGTAAGTGGGTTAAATCCTAGGTGCCTTTATCATTTCTGTACATCAAATCAAAGGTGTGGTCTCGACATGTATAATCGATACAAGTTCTAGAATAACAAATCAATGTTGACACACTCATAATCAATAAAGTGAGCAAGAAAAAGAATTTATGCTCTATAAGGCTCAAAATCTCACAAAAATTATGAGTATTTTGATATCAACCTTGTAAATTTCAAACTTCAAAGTAATATTCACATTCAGGTAGACAACCTAGAAAATTTTTAATTCTGAAAAATAGACTTATCATGCTTGATTCTCTAGTATTCTTAGAATTTAATTATCAATGCACAGTTATCAATGACTTAATTCAAGACATATCAATAAAAATCATAAATTAGGGGAATTTCATTCTAATAATAATATGAGAAACTTACTTTAGGACAAGGCATAATTCAGGGATTTTTCAAGTAATACTATAGTTAACCCCCCCACACTTAAGATGTACATTGCCCTCAATGTACAAAGATAGATAATAGCAAAATAATCATAAAATCATAAGATGTGGAGAGAACTGAAACTTTCTGAATTTTGGATGAAGTTAATGAAAAGAAACCGGATAGGATTGGAGGTGAACGTGGGGAAGCGCCTCGAACCATTTGAACTTGAATCATCAAAGTAGCCGATCTGATTTTATTGTATCCTAATCTAAATCTAAATGGCATGAAGAATAAGAGGAAGATAATAAAGAATATAAAAAAATAAAAATAAAAATAAAAATAAAAATAAAAATAAAAATAAAAATAAAAATAAAAGTAAATAATGGAAAATGAAAGAAGAAAGACAACTGGAAAAGAAAAAGGAAGAAATGGGTTAAATAGAAATTATGGATCTGGTGGTTGCCCTCGCCCTTGTACCTTCCTGCTGTGGCCATACAGCCACGGCCACGGCCGTGTGCAAGGCCGTGTGGTCTGGAAATCTGCACTTTGGTTAGTTTATAGTTAGGTGCTAAAAAGGAAAAATAAAAGTAAAAGAATAATTAAAAAATGTAAAAATTAATGGGGTTAGTGCTCGGGTTGCCTCCCGAGAAGCGCTCGTTTATAATCTTAAGCTAGACTTTACCTCTCATTCGTATGGTCATGGTGGTTTGAGGAGGTGAAAATCCTTTCTCATGCGATCAATTTGGTTATTGATATAGAATTTAAGTCGAGTAATGTTTTCCTCAATCCGTTCCATCTGGGAAGATTTTGAGTACCTGATCTCCTATCTTAAGCTGGGTTGTCCCATTATTAAGTTCATCGTGGAGTTGCCTCGTTTTTGCTTCGTGTGTTTTTAGTCTCTCCTTGAAGTGTGTCTTCCATTCGTCTAGTTCATCGATCCAAAGCCTTCGTTTCTCATGAATTTCTTCTTTATCGACACGAGGTCTAAGATCTGGCATCTACGAAAGAGCTTCAAGTAGCGGTAAGTTAATATATAATTTCTTTAAAAGTTTAAGAAACTTACCGAACTGTTCCTCTGTGTCATCTCTCATTAACGCTTCGGGATATGGTATGCGAGGCTGGTACTCCTTGATTATCGGTTTTGGTTTTTCTTGTGTTACCTCAACTTTACCTTTTTCTACCTCGTTTCCTTATATTGGACTAGGTTCGTCTAATCCTTCTCTTTCTTGAGCTGTTATGGCTTGGATTTGCTCATTTGGATTAATCTCAGTGTTGCTTGGTAGACGCCCTTGCGATCGTTCAGACATCAGCTTCGCGAGTTGTCCAACTGACTTAGAAACTTCCCCAACTGACTTAGTGAGTTCCCTAACTTGGCTCTCGATCCCTTTGATCGATGCTTTTTGGGTCTTAAGGGTGGTTTCAGTGTCTTGGAGATGGTTTTCTGCGGCTGCCATGAATTCTGTCAACATCTCTTCAAGGTTCGGCTTCTTCTCCTGTGGATAGGGCTGATTTTGGAAATTTTGAGGAGGTTGTTGTCTTTGATTTCCTTGATTTCCTTGACCTCCCCCCGAAAAATTTGGGTGGTTCCTCCAACCTGGATTATAATTATTACTATAAGGATTATTATTGGATCTGAAATTGTTACCTATATAGTTCATCTGTTCGCTCTCTGTGCCCGGTTGGTAGTGTGGGTACTCAGGATTCGCCACGGTTCTACTTACGTCGCCTTTGCATTCTTCGGATGTACCTGCGAAGAACACAAACTATCAAGCTTTTTATTCATCATCTCTACTTGTGTTGATAGCATGGTTACTGCATCTATGTTGAAAACTCCGGCTGATTTTGTTGGTTTGGTCCTTGTAACCTGCCACTGATAGTTATTCAGTGACATCTCTTCAATAAACTCATAAGCTGCTTCAGGAGTTCTATTGTTCAGGGTTCCACCGGCGGCTGAATCAATTAGTTGCCTCGTTGAGGGGTTTACACCGTTATAGAAAGTTTGGACTTGGAGCCACAAGGGTAAACCATGGTGCGGACACCTTCTCAAGAGATCCTTATATCTCTCCCATGCGTCTTATAATGTCTCTAAATCCATCTGCACAAAAGAAGAGATATCATTCCGTAATTTGGCCGTTTTGTGTAACATCCTGAATTTTTGGGCCTATGCGTTTAGGGTGTGGATGTGTTTAATGTGTTAATTTGAGAATTAGAGGTGCAAATTGGGCTCAGGCTTGGGCGGAGGCCTTGATTAAATATTCTATTTAGATACTCTAGGGCTTAAGATAAAGTTTTGGTAGCTTAAATGGTAAAATGGGCTTGTAGCCCAGTGGCAAAATGCCGCCACTAAGAGGGAAGGGAGTTGGCGTCAATAGGCAAGGGGAGAGGCCCAATTTGTGGCCGTTTGGAGCCCATGTTTTTGGGCCAAATTTGACACTCATAAGGAGGAGTAGGTTGGACGGCAACAAGGCTATTATTTAGGGGATTTTATTGTTTTAATATGTGGATAATTAAAGCTGATAAATGAGGGAAGTGTTGGAGATAATTAAGCCTCTTTTGGATGGGTGTTTTGATAGGGATAAGGGATAGGATGAGGATGAGGATCTATCAGGAAGGCTAGTGTTGGCCGAAAATCAAACATAGGAGAGGGGGAAAAATAGGTTGAGTATAGGCTAAAGGTGTGCCGAAATTTCTATAAATAGGGGGGATAGCTCATCAATTCCGGCATTTGAACCCTACCCTTTTCTTCTCTTCCTGTGCCGAAATCCTCAGTCTCCCTCTACAATTTCTTTTCTTTAATTTCTTCAAAAGTCGAAACCTCTCCCTTCACTCTCTTTTCCATTCTTTTCCTCTTGTGCCGATTTCTCTAAAAAGCCGAATTCTCCCTACCCATTTGTTCATCTCTTCTTCCATTCATTAAGAACCAAACCCTTTGAAGCCTTATCGCTTGACGAAATCCTTTCCATTCTTTTTCTTCCTAGCCGAAATCTCCAAGCTTCTCTCTTGATTTCTTTTCTTCTTTTCTTTTCTAGAAACCAAAACTCTTCACTCAGCTTCTTTTAAAAGCCGAAAACGCATCACCCTTCTTTTTGTTCATACTTTTTCGGATTTTCTTAAAAGCCAAAATTCTTAGATCTCTTCTCTGGTGTTTGCTTTGAATCTTCCTCCAAGGGGTAGCCAAATCTTCTCGAAGTGGTAAGTGTCGATCATGTTATTCTTTCAATCTTTTCCGCTTTTGGAGACCATAGCCGAATGGCTAGATGGTTGACTAACCTCGTATTATCTTTCATGGGCGATTTCCGGATTTGAAGGAGATCCAATCGCCTAGGTTTCTAAATCGGAGCACACAAATCATACTACTTCCGGGATTTAATCGATCTAGGTAAGGAGATCTCATTAATCTAAAAGTATAGATTCAGTAAACACTAACCCTTGGCCGAATATAGGGAGGCCTTATATTCGCGTTTTTCCGGCTTTTGAGCAAAGTTGTATACAAAGGGCAGTAGATCCGATTAGCAAGGGTATCGGTATAGAGGGTAGTCTTACGCATTAATCAGGTGTGTAACACTCTCACACCATTTAGATTGCTTGATTAGTATGCATACAAACTCATTATATTCTCAGTATATTACATTAAATGCCGAAATACCGGCATGGTCATGTGAAAACCCGAGAAAGGTAAAGGCGAAGCACCAGGTTAGTGATCTCTGTCATTCTAAAGTGAATGTTTCTGCTGAGAAGATATGCTTTATATGTATGCCAATTTCTATGTATGCATGGGGTTGGGTGATTGATGAAAGGGGAAGTGTTCTATTGTAGTGGCTTTTGCCATGATCTGTTGTAGTGGCTTTTGCCATGATCTGTTGTAGTGGCTTCTGCCATGATCTGTTGTAGTGGCTTTTGCCATGATCTGTTGTAGTGGCTTTTTCCATGATCTATTGTAGTGGCTTCTGCCATGATCCGTTGTAGTGGCTATTGCCATAATCTGACGATGAGCAGCTATCTGCAGCATGACTACCATCGATGGTGTGTAGCGGTGTGGGTGATTGTAGAAATCCCCAATGGTGTAATCGGCAGGTAAGGGTGGTGAGTAGCGGATGGAAACCTAGGATTGGGTTGGGCTTTGCATATTTTCCGATATATTATACTCTGTTATCTGTTCTGTGGGGCTAAGGCCCAGTCTGATGGTGCACGAGGGTTGCACACTGAGTCTCGCGACTCAACCTATTATTTAACATTTTCAGGTAGCACCTAGTGCATCGGACCGGGCTGGAGTGGAGCGCAAGGTGGCCATGCGAGAGAGTATTTGGATTCAGCAAAAGGCTTTTTATTATTTATTTATTTTAATATTTTTTTTATTAAGAGGATTTTAAGTTTCAATGTAATAAGGCCATGGGCCATTAGACTCATATTTATTTTGGGTTTCATGTTGGGTTTTTATTATTAGTCTTTTAAATTTCGTGTTAAAATTAAGCTAAGGCATGTAACAACTTAGTTTTTCCTAATTCACCAAGGTATCATTTAAATTTACATTTTATACAGAATATTAAATTACTAAGTTTTTTTCGGTTAAAATGTTTAAACCTGATACTCGTTTTCTAAAGTGTGATAGTTTATAAAATTCCTTAGTGACATACCAGATCCGGTTGTAGTGTTTGGGTCGGGTTTGGGGTGTTACATTTTGGCTGGTGGGAAATATTTTAATAAAAAATTTTCGGTCATTTGATCCCATGTAGTGATTGACCCTCGTGGTAACGAGTTTAACCACTGTTTGGCTTTATTCCTTAATGAAAAGGGAAATAACCGAAAACGTATGGCATCATCAGAAATGCCATTTATTTTGAAGGTATCACAGAGCTCTAAAAAGTTAGCTATATGAGTATTTGGATCTTCGTCCTGTAAACCATAAAATTGAACAAATTGTTGAATCATTTGTATAGTGTTAGGCTTTAATTCAAAATTATTAGCAGCTATAGCAGGCCTAACAATACTAGATTCTGCTCCTGTTAAATGAGGTTTAGCATAATCATACATAGTACGTGGAGCATTATTTTCTGCCACATCTTGTGGTGGTGGATTATTCTCATCCATCCCTTCAGTAGGATTGGATTCGTTTTCTCGCTCTTCTTCTTGGTAATTTAGGGCTCGCCTAATTTCTCTACGATTTCTACGAGCGGTAGCTTCAATATCACTGACGTATACTAGTGGTCCTCTCGGGTTCCTTCTAGTCATAAACTAGAGGTACCTACTAGGAAAAAGAAAGAAAGAAAATTAGAAAAGTTAAAACTAAGATAAAAAAAATAAAAATAAAAGTAAGTTGCAAAAATAAAAAAAATGGCTAAAGTAATAAAAATAGAGTGTTCTTAATATTTTAGTTCCCCGACAACGGCGCCAAAAACTTGATCATTTGTCAAATCGAGTTTTAAAATTTATAAAGATAATGATCGAACCTGGAAACTAACTATGACAACGATTGAGGCAAGTGCACCTATTGAACAGTAGTATAGCTTAGGCAAGATTGGATTGTCGAACCCAAAGGAACTAAAAGTACTAATACTAACTTTCTTTCTATTATTTAGCCTAAGAATTAAGCGAATGGTTGTTTAATCTAAATTAATTAACTACTAAACTTAAAGACTCTAAGACAAAGAAGAATGAAATTGGGAAAATAACTTGAGAAAAAACCATTTAATTAAGACGATACCCAAGGAAGAATCCACCTAGACTTCACTTGTTATCTAACTCTCTCAACTGCATTTATTTATTCATTTGATTTGATCCGTAGGATTCCTAATTTATATTAAACCCTCTCTCGAGGCGAATAACGTCTAACCCTAGGTTGATTAATTGGAATCTCTTTCTAATTAAAACCCCTAGAATTGCATTAACTCGATCTATGGACTGCCATATTAGGTTTCACCCTAATCCGGTAATGCTTCGTCACCCTATCTCTAGGCGCACGATCAACTCCGCTTAAGTATGCTAGATCTACTCCTAGGCAGGGACTTTTGCTCCTCCACCTAAGCACATCAAACTTGAATCAATATCCGCGAAATATCAACACAAGAATTAAGCACACATAATTAAGAACAAATCAAATATTTATCATATAGTTCAGCAAACGATAACAAGATTCGTCTAAGTTTCATCCCCCTCAGGTATCTGAGGGTTTAGTTCATAACAATAAAGGAAAACATATCAGAAGAAAAGATAAAACAAAACATAATAAATCCCTAAAACTCCCTGAAGGAATTGAAGGAGAGATCCTCCATCTTGAGTAGAATTCCGGCTTCTGGAGATGGATCAACTGGCTATCCCTTGAGAGTTTCCAACAAATCTGACCTCTTCGGCTCGGTTCCTTGGCCTAGCTAACCGCCCTCTTCTAGGTTATACCTAGAGTCTTTATATAGGCTTCTAAAATAGGTTTCTTTGCCCCTAAGTATCCTTTTCCGAGTGAAATTACTCTCCTCCACGGCAGGGGCATGGCCATGGCGCACGCCCGTGTGAATCGTGGCCAGGCCCTGTTGGACTCCGTTAATGAGGCACGGTCATGTAGATCGACTTCAGGCTGTGTTCTAGTATATTTGAGGAGGCACGGCCGTGTGGGATTTAGTCCAGGCCGTGTCAATTTTTTCTTTGGTCCATTTTGGTCTGTTTTGAGCCCGTTTCTCGTTCTTTTTATCCTCTGGTGCTTTCCTGAGTATAAAACATGAAAAGAAAGGATTAAGAGCACCTTTTTACACAAAATAATGGATAAGTCATCCAAAAGTATGCTAAATGTGGGCTTAAAATATGTTACTTTTACGGTTTATCATAAATATTAAGAGTTTGGTTTTGTATATAGCCATGTGAGTTGGCTTAATTTGTTGGTTTGGTTGTTTATATGTATATGTGTGTATGGCTTATGTTGTGAGTTTCTATTGATAGATATATGATGATTGTGAATTATAGATATGGTGGATGTCAAATGGTTGATATTGGAGAAGATATATGCTTATGAGTTTGAGTATAATGATGTATGTTTGAAAGTGTTTAATTAGTTGAATTGTATATGTGAAATTGGTATAAATGGAATGGCCTATTTTGTGACTTGTGTGTATTGTGGAAAATATTATTGAGTTAGAATGAGTTATGCCTGATTATGTTTGATTGAGGCTATTAGAATGCCTATTTTTATGCCATGAATTGTGCCAATTGAGTTTAGTGTAGGTATTTACAAATTGGGTGGCAAATTGGCTTGCTAAATAACCTATTTTTGTCCACACGGGCAGAGACACGGGCGTGTGTCTCAGCCGTGTGTGACACACGGTCAGATTACACGGACTTGTGTCCCCTGATGTTGAATTAAAAATCAAGTTAGTATGCTCCACACAGCCCAGCACACGGGCGTGTGATTGGCCGTGTGGCCTAAGTCAGTATACCCTACAGGTCTGTCACGGCCTAGTACACGGTCTGGCACACGGGCGTGTGTGGCCATTTTTAGGGCACACAGGCTTGTGTGTTGGCCATGTGACCCAATTCAAAGAGTTACACGAGGTCAGGCACGGGCTGAGACACGGCCATGTGATCCCATTTCGAATGTCCACACGGTCTGTGACACGTGCGTGTGTCCCCTGAAATTTGAAAAAAATTTTAAGTCTCGTAAAAAAATCTCTTGAGTTATCAATTTAGTCTCGAACCACCCTGTAGGCTCGTATTAGGGACAATGTGATTGAGTTTGAATGATGATTGCATGAAATTTGAAAATGTATATGAAATTATTGTTTAATTGTTTTATAAGTTCGGTAATGCTCCGTAACCCTATTCTGGCGTTGAATACGGGTAAGGGGTGTTACAATTTTGGTATTAATATATTCTATAAGTATCGATAAATTTATCAAAATATCGATACGTCCAAAAAGGTATCAATAAAAATGTCTTCAACCAAAATCTCCAATTTGGCAGAATGTCAAATTATGCTAAATTGGTATCTATTTTTAAATTGGTATCAATACTGATATAAAAATATCAATACCTATTACACAAATATCGCTACCTTGTTCAAACTAGGAAAATTATAATTTGGTCATTTTTCATGCTTATATCTAAACTTGTTTATTTTTTTAAAAAAAATTGATTTAGTCTCGTTTTCATAGTAATAATTAATGAGTGTACAAAATTGTCCTCTTAATGTTGTATGTTACACATGTTTTTTCCATTTTATTTGTAGCAACTCGTTGCTAGGGTCAGGTGATCGAACCAGGTATGGGTGTTACATCCATTGTATGGGCACTTTTTGAGCATTGCCTTGAAGCGTTCCCATGCCACTTACAGGGACACACCTTGGTATTGTTTAAAGTTGGCAATTTCTCACCTTAACTGAATGGTTCGACTAATTGGGAAAAAAATATATAAAGAAAATTTTCCATTAGATCGTTCCATGTAGTAATGGAACACGACTCTAGTGAATCTAACCAATCGTCCGCATTGTCGCACAATGAGAACGGGAATAATCGAAGGCGCACAGCATCACCGGATACCCCGTTGTACTTGAAGGTGTCATAAAGTTGCAGGATCTACTTCAAGTGCTAGATCAGGTCTTCCACCATATTTCCTTTAAATTGTAATATATTTGGATCATCTGAATTGTGGCTATCTTTATTTCAAAATTATTGGCATTGATTGTCGACCTTGCTATGCTTCCTCGCACTGTGTCTAGTGTAGGTAGGGCGTACTCACGCGACGTCTGTTGATCCATTGGGACTTCTTCCTAGATGTTTCCTTGTCCCTCTCATGTATCTTCAAATAACAGGTTTTCCCAGGGTAAATTAATTACTACGGGTGGATCTGATCTGCCACGAATTACACTATTATTTAAATCCATTTTACACATAACTGTAGCTTGTTTAATAGTTAAAGCAAAGCATCTTATTATATATTTTTGTTCTCATGCTTAAACTAGTAATTTATGCTTTTTAGTAGTTTTTATTACATCTTAGATGTAACAGCCCGATTTAGAGCCTAGACAGAATAGTTGTTGTGAGACCACAAATCTGAAGTAGAAATATGTGTTTTGTGATTTTTATGAGGCATATGATGTGGTTGCATGATTGTGTGAAAATTTTATAAGGAAATTTTATTTATTAGTGATCAATTTGTCCATTAGGACTAAATTGCAAAGATTAGAAAATATGAGATTCTAGAAGATTTTAGTATGAAATAGAATTATAAAAATTACTAGAGGTCCTTATTTAGAAATTAGACCATTATATTTGATGATGGACAAAAATGGGCATGGGAAGGAAAAATCTTAAGAAAGGGCCTTAAGGGCATTTTTGTCATTTGGTTAATAAAAGAATTAAAAGGGAAAAAGAAGTCAAAATTCATGTCCATCTTCTTCTCCCTTGGCCGAAATTTTCAAGCTCTCCATAGCTAGGGTTTCTTCAACTTACAAGCTTGATAGTAAGTGTCTCCTAGCCCCGTTTTTAATGTTCTTCATATTTTTGAGATCCTTGTAGCTCGATTTAGCTATTTCTAGCTATATTTTGAGCTAGGGTTTATGTTCAAAAATTTACCCATGTATGACATGCATGTATTTTGATGTTTTATGGAAGAATATGAAAGTTTGATGCATGATAAACATCTTTTTCTAAGTGATTTTCATGAAAAATGCATCAAAGGACCAAATTGCAAAAGTTATGAAAGTGGTCATACATGGGTGAAACAGTGGAAATTAGGGGCTGTTGTAGTTAAGAAAAAGATTCGGCTAGGCTTAAAATACAAGGAAGTTAAATAAAATCATTTTACAAGCCTAGAGGTAAAAGTTTAATTATGTGAAAGTTTAGGGGCAAAATCATAATTTTGCCAAAGTGGGATTCATGAGTCAATTTAGTCGATGTGAGTATTAAACAAGTGAAATTGTTATTATAGATCAAGAAACATGAAGCCCAGACCGAAATCGAGGCAAGAACAAGGTTGTGGACTAAATCGAATATCTACACACATTTTGAGTACCGAGGTAAGTTTGTGAAAAGTTATAGCTATATATTGTTTTTATGTTTTTAATTGTTTGATATTATGAGAGATGAATATTATTTCTATGAAATTAACTAATGATGTCTCGATGAGAATTTGATGAAAATGTGTTCAGATGAAGTCCCAGTTGAAGATTCGGAATACGAGGATACCTATGTCACGACATGAGATAAGGACGGTCCTGCATAAGACTATGTCTGGGACATGGCATCAGCACCGAATGTAGGTCCCGTATAAGACCATGTCTGGGACATGGCATCGACATCTATGTTTGATCTCGTATAAGACCATGTCTGGGACATGGCATCGACATCAGGCTAAGAGATCCCGTGTAAGACCATATCTGGGATATGGCATCGGCATCAAGAGGTGATCCCATGTAAGACCATATCTGGGATATGGCATTGGCATCGTGATACATGTATGATGAGATTGAGTATCCTTCGATATTCCGAGTAATTCAACGGGAAAAGGAGTTAAGTATGCAAAGATGGAAAGAGCTAAGTTAAACAAAGATGACAAAGAGTTACATTTAAGTGAAAGATGATTATGATTTAAGTTTATGTTCATGATAACATAAGTGTTAAATTATGTGATGAAGTGATACAGGTACCATGAGTAAAATACGAGTTATGAAACCCTAATGTTATAGGTGATGGGTAAGCATAAGTATGAGTAAGTATGTCAAAGTACTTGAGAACTTGTGTCATTATCGTTCTATGAGAGGAATGGATTTTACCATGAGTACTTATGTTGCTATTTCAATTCATGCAAACTTACTAAGCAATGTGCTTACCCCTCTCTTTTCCCTTTTCCTTCTAGTTTCGCCAAGCTAGCTCGGGGATCGTAGGACGTCGGAGCTCTGATCACACTATCAACTATTCTTTTGGTATAGTAAAGTTGATTCATTTTGAGTATGGCATGTATAGGAACTTGGTCATTTTATGTTATGCCATATTTGAAAGCCAAAATGTTGGCTATTAATGTTATACACTCATTTTGTAAAAGGCCATTAGGAATTGGCCAATATTTGTCAAGTTTTATATCTTAATGATGATGAGTTCTATGTAGTGAATGAATGATGATTTGTGAGTCTTCATAGTGTATTATTGCCATGTTATGTATTGCTTGTGTTGGTATATGTGTGTTATGTTTCAGAGTGGCAATAGGCTTGGAAAATAGCCTTCTAATTGTCCACACGGGTAGACACTCGGGCGTGTGTCTAAGCCGTGTGTGACACACGGTCAGCAGTCAGCCCCATGGGTGTGCTGATAGGCCGTGTGTCCCCTGCATCAAATTTGCGAGAATTTGATTTACCACACGGGCCAGCACACGGGCGTCTGCCTAGGCCGCATGCCCTTAAGAGATTGCTGACATCATAAAAAGAATACCCAGGTTTTCACACACGGGTGAGGACATGGGCGTGTCTAGGCCGTGTGAGGGACACGGGCCACAGACACGGGCGTGTGTCTAGCCGTGTAAAAACCCCTGAAGGTTCGAAATGAAAAATAAATTCCACACGGGCTAGGAACATGGGCGTGTGTGACCACACGACCTGCCCACACGGGTGTGTTCCATTCCACACGGGCGTGTGGCCCTAATTTAGGTAAAAAATTTCTAAGTGCACAAAAGTTTTTGGTTTAATCCCGAAACCTTCCGAATGTATGTTTAGGGCCTCGTAGGCCCATAAAAAAGATGTTATAAATATGAATGAAAAAGTTTAAAGTTGAAACAAAATTTTATAGCCGAGGATATATGTTTAAGCAAGTTAAGTCCGATAATGCCTCGTACTCTGTTTCAGTGCCGGATACGGGTAAGGGGTGTTACATTAGATATCTAAATAAGGTTACATGGTCTTGTAAGACAAATCGGGATCTAAAGATGCATATTCGGGTCGAAACTACAGTCTTTATCGCGACACCAAGACATCGATGTTGTAACATCGAAGACAGAAGCAAAAACAGTCCTATAACTAAACTGCCTGCTATGTCACGACACGCCCCCTATTGTGTCACGACACACCCCCTATGTTGCAACACCACTTCTACACTATACAAAAAGTCCCTACACGTGATATTGCGTTTGCATAATCTGAATGGCATGCGCTTAAAAGAATATGTACCAAATGGACATGTGAATGTGGTTTTTTCTTGATCGTTGGGGTCTATGGGGATCTGATGGTATCCGGAGTATCCATCAAGGAAGGAATGATATTCTTTTCCTACAAATTTGTCAAGCATCTGATCAATAAATGAAAGAGGAAAGCAATCCTTTTTAGTTGCATCATTTAATTTCTGATAATCAATACACATCCTCTATCCATTTACTGTCCAAGTCAAGGTTACTTCATTCTTCTTAGTTTCGACTATTGCAAATCCTCCTTTTTTCAATACACACTGTGTGGGGCTCACCCATTCACTATTAGAAGTAGCATAAACAATTCTACCATCCAGCCATTTAAGCAATTCTTTTTTCACCATCTCCTTCATAGCTGGATTTAAATGTGACTGCATGTCCACGACCGGTTTCTTTCCTTCTTCCAATTTAATCTTATGTTGACATAGAGATGGATTGATTCCTTTGATGTCTAAAATAGTTCATCCAATTGCTTTCTTGTATCTTTTTAAAACACCCAATAATGCTCTTTCCTATTCTGTAACACCCCTAACTCGTAACCATCGCCGGTCTAGGGTTAAGAGGCATTACCGGACAAATCGGAAACTTTTACAAACATTTCACATCAATAAGTATAACACCGTCTTATCATAGCAACATATAAGCAAATAGTCCCTTAATGAGGTCTACGAGACCTCAAACATGCATTAGAAAGGGGTCGGGATTAGACCGGGATCATACAAATTTTTTTCTGAAAATTTAACATTTTTCAAACTTATAGAGGTCACACGCCGGTGTGGGTGGCAAAGTGGTAGTGTGCACACGCCTCGACCTCAGACACACCCGTGTGTCTAAGCCGTGGCAAAACAGGGCATACATACTGACTTGTCCTCATGGCCGAGGACACGCCCGTGTGCCTCACCCGTGGTCGACACTGACTTGCATCACATGGCCAGTCACATGCCAGTGTGTCTAGCCCGTGGTCGAAACTGACTTGTTTTGAATTACAAACTCGAATGACACGGTCGAGCCACATGCCCTTGTGCTCAACCGTGTGGGAAATTATAGGCCATTTTCAAGGCCAATTTGCCACCCATTTTAGGATCAAACTTACATGCATAAACAAGCATCATTTCAAGCACCAAAAACAACCAATACATACCAAAATGACCATCTTTTCTAACCATTCAAGAGCACATCAAACATGCGAACTTTTGAACCATTTATCTCATTATCATCACAAGCATTTCTAAGCATATCAAATATATTATTCTTTGCACAACTTGTCTCATATATATATTAATCTTTGCACAACTTGTCTCATATCAATCTCAAACATTTCTATGTAAAATTCATCTAAAACTTACCAACTCAATTAGACAACCCTTCATCAATAATATACCAACTTAGCATCTCAAAACATAGATTAAAAGTTACCATAATCACATCTTTAAACAAGCCATATCACATGGCTTGTATTTACATCCCAAACATAATCCAAAACAACTAGCCTATACATGCCATACTTAGCTATGTACACATTCAAAAGGTACCAAAATAGAGTTTGATAGTGTGATGATGACCCTCGATGATCCCCGAGCCTTCCGTAGCTTCAACGATCTATAAAACAATGCAAACACACATAGAGTAAGCTTTCAAAAGCTTAGTAAGCCATACACAAATAAACTTAATACATATAACATTTATAAACATTTCAATTACAAGAACTTTAGCATATCTCAATAGCATATTCACATTTCCTCTTTAGCTCAAAGGTATCTAACCATTTGTTTAATAACAATTCACATCTCCATGTATCTCATTAAGCTTTAGCACATTCATACAAATATCTCATTTTTGTCTCAACAATTCTATGCACATATCTCACTTTTGCAAATTCACATATACTTACTTTTCATACTCAAACATAGAGTATATTTCAAACGTACCTGAATCGGTTACACATTTCGCATAGTCTTTTATTTCTCAAAATTTCCCGTTGAACCATTCGGAATTAAATAGGATACTCAGATAACTCAGAATACTAGTACAATGCCAACATCCCAGACGTGGTCTTACATGAAATCAAATATCGATCCCACTATCCCAGACAGGGCCTTACACGAAATCATATACGATGCCGATGTCCCAGACATGGTCTTACACATAATTCTCAAATCGATGCCAACGTCCCAGACGTGGTCTTACACGATATCACATATCGGAACCCTATGTCATGACATATTAATCCTATCTATTCCTAAGATTCGTACGGGACTTTTCGGACATTGACACATTGTCGATACTTTCTCGGTTTTCACATGTATATCTTTAAAAGTCATTCATTACAATTCAATAATATATGAACATGAATAAATCAACTCAAATACATTTATTTTTATATAGACTTACCTCGTACGGATATAAACGGATGGTTTCGATTACTTGATCACTTTCGACTTTCCTCGGTCTAAATCTGTTTTCTTTGGTTCTTAATCTATACATATTCAAATTTAACCCATTTATTCACCAAATCATTCAATTCAATCCAAAAAGACACATTTAGGGCATTTTACAAATTAGCCCTCACATTTTCACATTTTGACATTTAAGTCCTTATTTCACAAAATCACAAAATACAAATAATTTCTTTGTACCCATGCTTAGCCGAATTTTCATCATTATCATACAAGTCCATACATTTCATTTATTTCACATTTTAGTCCCTCAAATATTATTTTTACAATTTAGTCCAAATTACTCAAATTCACCAAAAGTCCAAAGACAAAACATGTTAATCTAACACATATATTTCATATTTCATCATCAACTATCACAAAACTCAAGCATTCATCAATGGCACATTTCAAAATCATCATCAAATTCCAAAATTAAGGCATGGTCTTGAGAGAACACGAAGCAACGATCTCAAAAACGTAGAAATTATCAAAAATCGAAACCAAAACATACCTTAATCAAAGCACTTCAATGGCCGAATATTAGAGAAGCTTAAAACCCTTTTTCTTTTCTTATTTTCGGCTAGAGTGTATGAACATTCCACTAACATTTTTTTTCATTTGTTTTATTTATTACCTATTAATATATTATTTACTAAATTAACCTTATAAATATAATAAGAAAACCATATAAATTAAGCCCATAACCGTCCATCCCATGGTCTAATGGCCAAATTGCATCATATGGACTTCTCATTTAATAAGCCATGACAATTAAACACTTTAACAAGTAGAAAGCCACTTTTACCTTTTATGCGATTTAGTCCTTTTCTCTAATTAAACACACAAACAATAAAATTAATTCACGAAACTTTCACACATGCTTAATCACATATTGTAGGCACGGAAAATAATATTCAAATATTTTTTTGACTCAGATTTGTGGTTCCAAAACCACTATTCCGACTAAGGACTAAACCGGACTATTACAATTCTCCCCTTTAGGGATTTTTGTCCCCGAAAATCTTACCGTTGAACAGATTCGGATATTGTTGTCTTATTGCATCTTTAGGCTCCCACGTAGCCTCTTCAACCCCGTGTCGATGCCATAACACTTTTACTAACAGAATTTTCTTATTTCGCAATTCTTTAACCTCGCGATCTAAGATACGAATCGGTTCTTTTTCGTAAGTCATTTCAGATCGGATCTCAATCTCAGATGGAGAAATTACATGTGATGGGTCAGATCTATATCGTCTAAGCATTGACACGTGAAACACATTGTGAATCCTTTCTAGTTTCGGTGGCAACATCAATCTGAATGCAACAGGTCCAATACGCTCGATAATTTCATACGGCCCGATGAACCTCGGACTCAATTTCCCTTTTCTGCCAAAACGAAGTATTTTATTCCACGGAGACACTTTCAAGAACACTTTATCACTAATCTCAAACTCGATGTCTTTTCGTTTCAAGTCTACATATGATTTCTGACAATCTGATGCGGCTTTCAGACTATCACGAATCACGAATCACTTTCTGTTCAGTTTCTTTAACCAAATCGACCCCGTGTATCTTATTTTCACTTAGCTTAGTCCAAAACAAAGGTGTACGACATTTGCGTCCGTACAAAGCCTCATAAGGTGCCATTTTGATACTCGACTAAAAACTATTATTATATGCAAACTCAATCAATGGCAAATATTGTTCCCATGTACCATCAAACTCAAAAATGCAACATCTCAACATATCCTCAAGAACCTGAATAATTCGCTCGGATTGACCATTCGTCTGTGGGTGAAAAGTTGTACTAAAATGTAATTTAGTACCTAAAGCCTCTTGTAGTTTCTTCTAGAATCGTGAAGTAAACCTCGAATCTCTATCAGACACAATAGATAGTGGCACCCCGTGCAATCTCACAATATCAGAAATATATAGCTCAGCTAATTTATCAAGTGAGTAATCAGATTGTACCGGAATAAAATGAGCTGATTTCGTCAATCTGTCAACTATGACCCAAATTGCATCTTTCTTTCTTGGAGTCAAAGGCAACCCTGAAACAAAATCCATTGTCACTCTATCCCATTTCCACACAGGAATCAAAATCAGTTGTAACAAACTAGATGGCACCTGATGTTCAGCTTTAACTTGCTGACAGATTAAACATTTCGATACAAAATCTAAGATATCTCACTTCATACCAGGCCACCAATAAAGTTGCTTCAAATCATTATACATCTTTGTACTTTCCGGATGAACAGATAAGCGGCTGCTATGCACTTCAATCAAAATCAATTGAATCAACTCTTGGTTTCTCAGATAACAAATCTGATCTTGAAATCTCAAACAATCATAAACATCAACCCGAAATTCAGAATCAGAGTTCAAATCACACTGAGCTCGTTTCGCTAACATTTCATTATCAACTTTTTGAGCATCACATATTTGCTGTAAGAACAATGGTTTTGCTTTTAATTAAGCTAAAACTGAACCATAATCAGACAAGTTTAAATGAGCATTCATCGCATGTAATGAAAATAGTGATTTCTGACTCAATGCATCAGCAACAATATTTGCTTTACCCGGATGATAATCTATCACAAGCTCATAGTCTTTCAACAGCTCTAACTGATGTGTCTAAAACTAACTACGATCACAATAAAGGAAAGCACACCTATCGAATAGTAGTATAGTTATGGTAAGACCGGTAATATCGTAACCACAAGGACCAAGAGTACTAGTAATTATTATCTTTTTATTATTTAGCCTAAATATTGGAGTGATTTCTTTTAAACTAAAACTAATTAATTAAAACACGACAACAAAAGAATTGGGAAAATACTTTTAGACAACTTATGTGATAGGCAATACCTAAGGAAGAATCCACCCAGACTTCACTTAATACTTTTGATTCATATGATTTATTCACTTCACTTAATCCGTAGAAATCCCTGACTTATGTTAATATCTCTCTCGAGACTAAAAACAACTGACTCTAGGTTGATTAATTGAAATCTCTTTCTAATTAAAACCCATATTATCGCATTAACTCGATCTATGGATTCCCTTATTAGATTTGACTCTAATTCGGCAGATTTTCGTCGCCCTATGTCTAGGGTTGCAATCAGCTTCGCTTAATTGTGTTGATCTACTCTTAAACAGGGACTTTTGCTCCACTGAATAAGCACATTCGACTTGAATCAATAACCTGAATTATCAAAACAAGAATAAGAACTCACAATTAAGAATAAGAACAAGTATTTATCTTATAAATCAAATAGTAATAAGATCCGTCTTAGGTTTCATCCCCTTAGGTATCTAAGGGATTTAGTTCATACTGATAAAAGGAAACATCATAGAATAAGGAAAACTACAAAACATAAGAAAACCAAAAAACTTCTAAAGAACGTGATGGGAGATCTTCAGTCTTGATGGAGATCCTTCCTCCGAGCTACTTTCGACGGCTGTCTTCGAGTATTTTTTGCGTTCTATTCAGCGCCCTCTTTTAGGTCACCCCCTAGGGTGTTTATATAGGCTTTGGAACGCCTTTCTTTGCCCACAAGTAACCTTTTTTGAATAGAATTAACCTTTGATACGACAGGGACACGCCCGTGTAACACGCCTGTGCTCGATAGCCTTAGGCTGTGCTCGCTTCTGCTCACCACACACGGCTGTGTGATATGTCCGTGGATGATAGTCCAGGCCGTGGTTGATCTTGCTCGTAACACACGGCCGTGTCCAATGGCCCAGGCCGTGTTAAATTCTAAGATAGGCCCATTTTGTCCCTTTTTGGCCCGTTTCTTATTCTTTTCGACTATCTAAGCTCTCATGAGTGTAAAACATGAAATTAACGGGTTAGGAGCTTCGAATTCATCAAATCTAATGAAAAATCATCCAAAAATAAGCTAAGCATAGGGTTAAAATATGTATAAATTAGGGTTTATCAAATATCCCCACACTTAAGCCTTTGCTTGTCCTCAAGCAAAATCCTCAACTCACGATTAAAAATCAACTTTCTCAATTCATAATTCTCATCAATAATGTTTCATCATAATTCACAGATAATTCATACATTGATAATTTAACTAAAAGAATCCTAGAGGTTCAAACAATTTAAGTCATAGATTTTTATAGCCTGAAAACATAGGTGTTTCCCCTTACCTAAATAATTACCTTTGATTCAAAACCGACAAGTATTGACATCCTCACTAAAGATTCACTCAAATCACTCAAAGTGTTTAAGGTTCAAAAATTAAGCACTCAAAAGTCAAATATGAAAAGTTAATCCCATAGGCTTGCATGAAAATAAAATCTCCACCACTATAAAATGAGATGATACACAAATCAAAAGGTCTTTAAAAATGGTTGTAATGGGGCTTGGTTTAAAGGTGTGGATAAAGGCTAAATTAGAGGGTTAGAATCGAGATTGAATTGATAAATTACCTAACTAGAAAAATCAGACTAATACTGAATAATTACATCAATTGAAAACTTATCACTAATAACACGAGCTTCTTCTCAAAATGTAAAATTAACTGCTTAAGCTCAAATAACAAAGAACTAATAATGAATAGATTTCCAACTCTTTTTTTTTATAAGAACTCACAATAATAAGATAGAATTTAACAACTGAAATAAGGAAAACAGTTAGGCAACTGATCAAATCAAATCTCGACATAAGGGGGGTCAAAGTAGGAGAAGTAAAAATTTGGTTTTGGGTTAATATTAATGGGTGAGTCAAGAAAATGATTTAGTAGGCTAAAAAGGGTTCACTAGGGGTTAATTAAACGGGTAGGCTTTTTAGTGGAATAAGTGGGTTAAAACCTAGGTGCCTTTCTCATCTCAGTATATCAACTCAAAGGTGTGGTCTCGACATGTATGATCGAAGCAAGTTCTAGAATAATGATTGCTGTAAATTAGAGTTTTAAAATTTATAAAAGAATGATCGAACCTAGAAACCAACTCTGACAACGATTAAAGGCAAGTGCACCTATCGAACAGTAGTATAGTTTAGGCAAGACCAGATTATCGAACCCAAAGGAACTAAAAGTACTAATACTCACCGTCTTTTTATTATTTAGCCTTAATATAAACTGGTGATTGTTTAAACTAAAACTAATCTACTTACTAAGATGAATGAAAGACAAAAAGAATGAATTCGGGAAATAACTTTTGGGAAAACTCAGTTGACTCAAGCGATACCCTTAGGAAAAATCCACCTAGACTTCACTTGTTATTTAATCTTGAACCATATGATTTATTTAATTAGTTTGATCCGTGAGACTCCCTAACGTATATTAAACCCTATCTCGAGGCGAATAACATCTAACCCTAGTTTAATTAGTGGAACTCTCGTCGCTTATAATAACCCCTAGAATAGCAATGAAATCGATCTGTGGACTCCCATATTAGGTTTCACCTAATCCGCAAAAATCTCGTCACCCTATCTCTAGGCGTGCGATCAACTCCGCTTAATTATGTTGGATCTACTCTTAGGCAGGGTCTATTCCTCCTCCACCTAAGCACATTAGATTTGGATTAAGTTCACGCAATTAAGAACAAACTAAGTTATTATCATATAATTCAAAAATCAAATAACAAGATTCATCATAGGTTTCATCCCCTTCGGGTATCCGAAGGTTTAGTTCATAACAATAAAGGAAAACAGCTCAAGAGAAAAGATAAAACAAAACATAAGAAATCCCTAAAACCCCTTAAAGGAATTGAAGAGGAGATCCTTCGTCTTGAGTAGAATTTCGGCTTCTTGGGATGGATCAACTGGCTATCTTCGAGTGATTCCCACAAATCTGACCTTTTCGGCTTGGCTTTTTAGCCTAGCTTTTTCGCCCATTTTCAGCTGGTACCTAGGGTGTATTTATAGGATTTTGAAACACGTTTCTTTCTCCCTAAGTATCCTTTCCCGAATGGACTTGCTCTTCTCCACGACAGAGGCACGGCCATGGCACACGCCCGTGTAAATCGTGGCCAGGCCATGTTCGACACTGTTGAATGAGGCACGGCCATGTAAGTCGTGGTAAGGCCGTGTTCTAGTAGGAATGGTGGCACGGCCGTGTGGCTTGAAGTCCAAGCCGTGCTAATTTCGTGGCTTGGCCCAATTTGGTTCGTTTTAAGCCTGTTTCTCGTTCTTTTCATCATCGGGTGCTTTCCTAAGTATAAGACATGAAAAGAAAGGATTAAGAGCACCTTTTTACATAAATTGGGGCTTAAATCATCCAAAAGCATACTAAATGTGGGCTTAGAATATGTTACTTTTACGGTTTATCAAATACCCCTACACTTAAGCTTTTGCTTGTCCTCAAGCAAAATTCTCAACTTACAATTAAAACGAACTTCCTGTAATTCAAAATTCCTATTGATAGTGTCTCATCATAATTCATAGATGATTTATACATAGATAATTCAATTCAAAGTGTCCTAAAAATTCAAACAGTATAAGTCATAGATTCTGTAGCTCGAAAACATAGGCGTCTCCCCTTATCTAGACAATTACCTTCAATTTGAAATCGACAAGGATCGACATCCTCACAAAAGATTCACTCAAATCACTCAAAGTATTTAAGGGTCAAAATTTAGGCACTCAAAATTCGAACATGAAGAGTTAATCCCATAGGCTTGCATGAAAATCACATCTCCACCAGTGAAATATGAAATGAAACACAAATCAAAAGGTCTTTGTTAGGGTTGTAACGGGGCTAGGGTTAAGGTGTGGAGTAAGGCTGAATTAGAGGGTTAGAATCGAGATTGAATCGAAAAATTGCCTAACTAAGAACTAATGAACTAATAATAATTACATCAATTGAAAACTAATAATACTAATAATACGAGCTTCTTCTTTGATATCTGGAATTCAAGTGTATAAGCTCATTTAATCACAACTAATAATGAATAATGAATATACTTTTGATTTTTTTTTAAGAACAAACTATAAATACATAACTAAAAAAAAACATAGTTAGGCTATTAATCAAATCAAATCTCGATATAAGGGTAGTCAAAAGGAATGGTGATAACAAAAATAAAGGGGTTCTGGGTTAATATTAGTGGGTGAGTCAATAAATAGGGTTGTTAGGATTAAAAGGGGTTCACTAGGGGTTAATTGTGAAGGTAGGCTTTTTATGGAGTAAGTGGGTCAGATCCTAGGTGCCTTTATCATCTCTGTGTATCAAATCAAAAAAAATGTGGTCTTGACATGTATAATCGATGCAAGTTCTAGAATAACAAATCGGTGTTGACATACTCATAATCAATAAAGTGAGCAAGAAAAAGAATTTATGCTCTATAAGGCTCAAAATCTCACAAAAATTATGGGCATTTTGATGTCAACCTCGTAAATTTCAAACTTCAAAGTAATATTTAAACTCAGTTCGACAACCTAGAAAATTTTTAATTTCTTAAAAATAGACTTATCATGATTGATTCTCTAGTATTCTTCAAATTTAATTATCAATGCACAATTATCAATTACTTAATCTGAAACATATCAATAAAAATCATCAATCATCAGAAATTTTATCCTAATTAGTAATATGAGTAAATTACTTAAAAATAAGACTAAATTCAGGGTTTTTGTTAGGTATCTTTTTAGGTTGTTCACCCCCCACACTTAAGATGTACATTGCCCTCAATGTACAAAGATATATAATGACAATTAATATGTAAAATCAAAAGAGAGGGGAGAGAGTGACACTCCCTGAATTTTTGGATGATTCCTTGAGAGGAGATTGTGCCTTTGGTGGTGGTGATGGACCGTCTGGATGACGAACCTGCACTAGATGAAGAAATTAGGAGGCCCGTGGAGAATTAGTCGAGAAATCTAAAGAAACCTTAATAATATACTAATAATATAATTAAAGACAAGAAAGATAAAGAGAAGGAGACTAAGAAGGAGAATAAACTAAGTTTAAAAGATAGAGGGCCTAAGAATCCTTATGGTAGATGGTTCGAGAGGTTGGTGCGACTTTGAAGGTGACAGAGTTGTTGGTGATGGTGGAAGTGGCGTGATTCCCAAGCAGCCTTTAGCTCCTAAGTCAAAGAAACTAAGATAGAGTAAAATAATTTAAGCGGAAGAGAAGTGTAGATAAGGAAACTTAAGCAGAAGAGAAAAATGAAATAAAAACTAAATAGCCTCAAATATTCTTGGCTTGTTGTTCAAATGAAGCTGTCGGCATGAACTCATGTGAATTTGTCTCCTTTGGGGAGATTGGCCTCTTACGCTTCTTTGCCATGGATATGATTTTGATGTAGCTCAAGATTCTAAGGATTTATTAGGAAAAGGAAAAAAGAAAAAGAAAGATAAGGAAGCAAGAAAGAAAGAAGAAAGAAGTGGGTTAAGCAGAGAAAGGATAAAGGTATGGTGTTTAAATAAAATTTCAGGTCTGGCGGTTTTCCATGCCCGTGGGTTGAGGGTGTGTCGATTCACACGGCCGCCTCGCATGGCCGTGCTCTAGGGCGTGTTGGTTCCCCACGCTCGTGTCTAGCCTGTGTTCGACAAGTCAGTATATTAGCACGGTTAGCTAGCACGCGCGCGTGTTCAAATTGGTTAGCAAGTCGATAGCTTCACACGGCCGTTAAGCACGGCCGTGTCACTTTGTCGGTGCCTGTGGGAGAGTGGTTGAGTCCGTGATTACCAGAAATTAGCTCATTCTAACTTGTACCACCCTGCCATGTTAGTACCAAGATTCTTGAGGTACACACGGCCATGGCCACGGTCGTGTGCAAGGATGTGTGTCCTGGAATTCTGCACCCCTTGTTAGTTTATAGCTACGTGTTCAGAAAGAAGAGAAGAAAAGAAAAATAAATTTAAAGTAAAATATGAGAATAAATTATGTTAGTGCTCGGGTTGCCTCCCGAGAAGTGCTCGTTTATAGTCTTAAGCTAGACTCTCCTCCCGTTTGCTTTGTCAGGGTGGTTTGAGGAGTTGGAAGTCCTTCATCATGCTATCATTTGTGTCTTTGTGAAAAAAATTAAGTCAAGATGTGTTTATAGTAAAAGTACCAAAAATAGGATTACTTACCTCGACTGCTCCGTGTGGAAAAACACTGGTTACCCTAAAAGATATTTCTTTGTTTGTGCCAGGGTCCGGAGGAGATATTCGAGGATTTACCTGATCTAGTAGTACTTGGTCCCCTATTTTAAATTGGTTTGTTGTTCCTATAAGCTCTTCTGGGGGCTCTTTCAATTTTTCCTCATGTGGTTCTGGTTCTTCGTCGTGTATCCCTAATTTCTCCTTGAAGTGTGTCTTCCACTCGTCTATATCATCGAACTGAATCCTTCGATCTTCATAAGTTATTTCTTTGTTGGTTTGGGGTTTAGGATCGGGTTCAGTTGTATTCTTTGGTGGCGCTTCCTGAAAATAAGAGTTAACCGAATGTTTATCAGTAGAATTTACGTTCTCACCTTGATTACTCGATGTTTGAGCCGAATCAAGAGCCTTGATGGTGATTGTCTCATTACCTACACAAAGTATGAGTTCTCCTGCATAAACATCAATTTTAGTCCTGGCAGTTGCTAAAAAGGGTCTTCCTAAAATTAGGGGGATCGAATTATCCTCATCCATGTCTAAGACAACAAAATCTACTGGGAACACGAATTTGTCTATTTTTACAAGATCGATAATACCCCTAGGAATTCTAACAGTTTTATCAGCTAATTGAATGCTCATCCTAGTTTGTTTGGGTTTCCCTAGACCTAATTGTTTAAACAATTTATAAGGCATGGCATTTATGCTTGCTCCTAAATCAGCTAACGTATTATCAATAGTTAGTCTACCAATTAAACATGGAATTGTAAAACTCCTTGGATCTTTTAGTTTCTATGGTAGCTTATTTTGCAAGATTGCTGAGCACTTTGCGTTGAGTTCCACATGCGAATCTTCATCTAGTTTTCGCTTTTTTGTCAGAAGCTTCTTTAAGAATTTCCTGGAATCAGACATCTGCGAAAGAGCTTCGAGGAGTGGTAAGTTAATGTGTAATTTCTTTAAAAGTTTAAGAAACTTACCGAACTGTTCGTCTGTGTCGTCTCTTTTTATTCTTCAGGGTAAGGTATATGAGGTTGGTACTCCTTGATTACCGGTTTTGGCTTGTCTTGTGTTACCTCAACTTTACCTTTTTCTACCTCATTTCCTTGTGTTGATATGGATTCATCTACCCTTATATTCTCCTGAGCTGTTATGGCTTGGATCTGCTCTTTAGGATTAATTTCAGTGTTACTTGGTAGACGCCCTTGCGGTCGTTCGGATAATAGCTTTGCAATTTCTCCGACTGACTAGGTAATTTCCCCGATTGCCTTTGTAAGTCCTCCAACTTGGTTCTCGATCATTTTGATCGATGTTTGTTGGGTGTTGAGCGTTACCTCATTTTTTTGGAGACGGGCTTCTGTGGATGCTATGAATTTGTTCAACGTCTCTTCAAGACTCGGCTTCTTTTCCTGTGGTTAGGGCTGATTTTGGAAAATTTGAGGAGGTTGTTGTCTTTGATTTCCTTGATTTCCTTGTCCTCCCCACGAAAAATTTGGGTGGTTCCTCCAACCTGGATTATAATTAGTACTATATGGGTTATTATTAGATCTAAAATTGTTACCTATATAGTTCATCTGTTCACTCTCTGGTTGGTAGGGTGGGTACTCAGAATTCGCCATAGTTCCACTTGTGCCGTACTGCATCACTAGATTTACCTGCGAAGAACACAAACTATCAATCTTCTTATTCATCAACTCTACCTGGTTTGATAGCATGGTTACTGCGTCAAGGTTGTAAACTCCGGCTGTTTTTGTTGGCCTTGTTCTTGTAACTTGCCACTGGTAGTTGTTCAGTGACATCTCTTCAATAAACTCGTAGGCTGCCTCAGGAGTTTTATTATTCAGGGTTCCACCGGCGGCTAAATCAATTAATTGCCTCGTTGAAGGATTCACACAGTTGTAAAAAGTTTGGACTTGGAGCCACAATGGTAATCCGTGGTGTGGGCATCTCCTCAAGAGATCTTTGTATCTCTCCCATGCGTCGTATAATGTCTCTAAATCCATCTGCACAAAAGAAGATATATCATTACGTAATTTGGCCGTTTTGGCCGGTGGAAAATATTTTAATAAAAATTTTTCGGTCATTTGTTCCCATGTAGTGATTGACCGTCGTGGTAACGAGTTTAACCACTGTTTAGCTTTATTTCTTAGTGAAAAAGGAAATAGCCGAAGACGTATGGCATCGTCAGAAACGCCATTTATTTTGAAGGTATCACAGAATTCTAAAAAGTTAGCTATATGAGTGTTTGGATCTTCATCCTGCAAACCATCAAATTGAACAAATTGTTGAATCATTTGAATAGTGTTAGGCTTTAATTCAAAATTATTAGCAGCTATAGCAGGCCTAACAATACTCGATTCTGCCCCTGTTAATTGAGGTTTAGCATAATCATACATAGTACGAGGAGCATTATTTTCTCCCACATCTTGTGGGGGAGGATTATTTTCGTCCATCCCTTCAGTAGGATTGGATCTGTCTTCTCGCTCTCCTTGGTAATTTCGGGCTCGCCTAATTTCTCTGCGATTTCTTCGAGCGGTAGCTTCAATATCACTGTCGTATTCTAAAGGTCCTCTCGGGTTCCTTCTAGTCATAAACTAGAGGTACCTGCTAGGAAAAGAAAGAAAGTTTAACAAATTTAAAATTAAAACTAAAAATAAAAATAAATTGCAAAAAATAAAAAAAAATGGCTAAAGTAATAAAAATAGAGTTTTCTTAATATTTTAGTTCCCCAGCAATGGCGCCAAAAACTTGATCGCTATAAATCAGAGTTTTAAAATATATAAAAGAATGATTGAACCTGGAAACCAACTCTGACAGCGATTAAAGGCAAGTGCACCTATCGAACAGTAGTATAGTTTAGGGAAGACCGGATTATCGAACCCAAAGGAACTAAAAGTACTAATACTCACCGTCTTTTTATTATTTAGCCTTGATATAAAGTGATAATTATTTAAACGCAAAGACAAAAAGAATGAATTCGGGAAATAACTTTTGGGAAAACTCAGTTGACTCAAGCGATACCCTTAGGAAAAATCCACCTAGACTTCACTTGTTATTTAATCTTGAACCATATGATTTATTTACTTAGTTTGATCCGTGAGACTCCCTAACATATATTAAACCCTCTCTCGAGGCGAATAAAGTTTAACCCTAGGTTAATTAGTGGAACTCTCTTTCACTTATAATAACCCCCTAGAATAGAAGTAAACCGATCTGTGGACTCCCATATTAGGTTTCACCCTAATCCGGCAAAATCTCGTCACCCTATCTCTAGGCGTGCGATCAACTCCGCTTAATTATGTTGGATCTACTCTTAGGCAGGGTCTATTCCTCCTCTACCTAAGCATATTAGATTTGGATTAAGTTTACACAATTAAGAACAAAATAAGTTATTATCATATAATTTAAAAATCAAATAACAAGATTCATCATAGGTTTCACCCCCTTCGGGTATCCGAAGGTTTAGTTCATAACAATAAAGGAAAACATCTCAAGAGAAAAGATAAAACAAAACATAAGAAATCCCTAAAACCCCCTGAAGAAATTGAAAAGGAGATCCTCCGTCTTGAGTAGAATTTCGGCTTCTTGGGATGGATCAACTGGCTATCTTCGAGTGATTCCCACAAATCTGACCTTTCCGGCTTGGCTTTTTAGCCTAGCTTTTCCGCCCCTTTTCAGCTGGTACCTAGGGTGTATTTATAGGCTTTTGAAACACGTTTCTTTCTCCCTGAGTATCCTTTCTCGAATGGACTTGCTCTTCTCCACGACAGAGGCATGACAATGGCACACGCCCGTGTAAATCGCGGCCAGGCCGTGTTCGACACTGTTGAATGAGGCACGGCCATGTAAGTTGTGGTAAGGCCGTGTTCTAGTAGGAATGGCGGCACGGCCGTGTGGCTTGAAGTCCAGGCCGTGCTGATTTCGTGGATTGACCCAATTTGGTCCGTTTTAATCCTGTTTCTCATTCTTTTCGTCATCGGGTGCTTTCCTGAGTATAAGACATGAAAAGAATGGATTAAGAGCACCTTTTTACATATATTGGGGCTTAAGTCATCCAAAAGCATACTAAATGTGGGCTTAGAATATGTTACTTTTATGATTTATCAAATAACAAATCAATATTGACACACTCATAATTAATAAAGTGAGCAAGAAAAGAATATGCTCTAAAAGGCTCAAAATCTCACAAAAATTATGGTTTTTGATTTTAACCTTGCAAATTTTAAACTTCAAAGTAATACTTAAATTTAGGGAAACGACCTAACAAAATTTTAATTCTGAAAATAGACTTATCATGCTTGATTATCTTATATCTTAAAGTTTAAACCATCAATGCACAATTATCTATGACTTAGTCCAAAACATATCGATGAAAATCATAAATCAATAGAAGTTTCATTCTATTAGTAATATGAGAAAATTACTTAAGAACAAGGCATAATTTAGTATTGCTGACACCTCCCCATACTTAAGATGTACATTGTCCTCAATGTACAAAAAGAGATAATGACAATCATAGTATGAAAATCATAAGATAGGGAAAGAAGTGAAACTTCCTAAATTTTGGATGGAGTCAAAGAAAAGAAACGGTGTGAAGATGGGCAGGGGTGGTGGATACTCCAGTGGTGGTGGGGTCATTCCGTAATAACCCATTGAATCTAAATTCAAGAAATCAAAATATAATAATATAAGTTAAGGACAAGAGAGGTAAACGGAAAAAATTTAGAAATGAAATTGAAAGAAAAAGAAAAAATAAATGGACTCAAAGGTCCTTGTCTTGTCGAATTAATGAAGCGACCGGCATGAGCTTATGTAGAGTGGTTGCGCACGGGGAGATCGTGCTAGGAGCCTTTCGCTTTTTCGACATGGAGATGGTGGCTTTGATCTTGCTTCTAGTATGGTGGCAAGGATGGTGGTCGGTGTGGAAAGTGGAGAAAAGCTATGGTGGCTAGGGTTAGGTAGAAGAAGAATTGGGGATGAAGATGAACAGAAGAAGGTGGTTTAAATAGAAGAAGGGGGTTAGGTAGCTGCCCACGCCCGTGTGCTCTGGGTGTGTTAGGTCACACGGTCGAGTTGCACGGCCGTGTGATGCTTCATTCGTTTCTCCTATGACCGTGTAGAGGTTTCCACGCCCATGTTTGATTAGTCAGTGTTGACCACGGCCTAGGGACAAGGGCGTGTCGCACACCCGTGGTACTTTCTCAGTGTCGACCACAGTCGTATTGCACCGCCGTGGCATTTTGTCGTAGCCTGTGTTTTGAGAAAAGTGTCGTCCTTGGTTCGCATGGTCTCTGACACACCGATGTGCGTATTCGTGATGTCCACATGGCAACGGCCATGCCCGTGTGTAAGGCCGTGTGGTATGGAAACCTGCACTTATTAATCTGGTTAGTTTTTAGTTAGCTGCTAAAATTCAAAAAATATGAAACTTAAAGGGGTTAGTGCTCGGGTTGCCTCCCGAGAAGTGCTTGTTTAAAGTCTTAAGCTAGACTTACCTTTCATTCGCATAATCATGGTGGTTTGAGGAGTTGAAACTCCTCATTCTTGCTATCAATTGTTTTAAAATACGGTTTTAGACGAGTACGATTTACCTTGAAGGTGCCAAATTGAGAATGAGTTACCTTGACTGTACCGTATGGGAAAGTATTAAGTACCGTGAAAGGAGTTATTCCATTAGGTTTAGAAGTGGCAACACGAGGATCTGTATTATCCATTAGAACTCGGTCTCCAACCTTGAAATAGTTTGCTTCATCTTTAAGTTCGTTATGGAGTTGCCTCGGTTTCGCTTCATGTGTTATTGGTTTCTCCTTAACATGTGGCTTCCACTCGTCTAGTTCATCAATCTGAAGCCTTTGCTCCTCATGAGTTATTTCTTTGTTGGCACGAGGTCTAGGATATGGCTCAGTTGTGAAATTTCGTGGTGCTTCCTGAAGAGAATGTTGAACCAAATGGTCATTAATAGAATTTATGTTCTCACCTTTATTAATCGATGTCCGAGCCGAGTCAAGAGCCTGAAGAGTGATCGTGTCGTCACCTACACGAAGTGTGAGTTCACCTGTACCAACATCAATTCTAGTTTTAGCAGTTGCTAAAAAGGGTCTTCCTAAAATTAAATGAATATTATTGTCCTCATCCATGTCTAACACAACAAAGTCTACTGGGAATATGAATTTATCAATTTTTACTAATACATCTTCGATTATCCCCCTAGGAACTCTAATAGTTTTATCAGCCAGTTGAATGCTCATCCTAGTTTGTTTGGGTTTCCCAAGACCTAGCTGCTTAAACATTTTAGAAGGCATAACATTTATGCTTGCCTCTAAATCTGCTAAAGCATTACTAACAGATAAACCACCAATTAAGCAAGGAATCATAAAACTCCCTGGATCTTTTAACTTTTGTGGTAGTCTATTTTGTAAGATTGCTGAGCATACTGCATTTAGCTCCACATGCGACGCCTCGTCTAACTTGCGTTTATTTGTCAAAAGCACTTTTAATTTTTTTTTTGAATTGGGCATCTGCGAAAGAGCTTCAATAAATGGTAAGTTAATATGTAATTTTTTTAAGAGTTTGAGAAATTTACCAAATTGTTCATCTGTGCGGTCTTTTTTTGTCGCATTCGGATATGGCACACGACGTTGGTATTCTATACTTACCAATTTCGGTTTATCATGGCTTACCTCAACCTTAAATTTATCTACCAGGTTCTCTTGCCTCTATTTTGGTTCGTCTAACCCTTCACTATCGTGAGCAGTAATGGCATGAATTTGCTCCTTTGGGTTAGTTTCAGTGTTGCTTGGGAATCTGCCTTGTGGTCGTTCAAATATGAGCTTAGCAAGTTGTCCTAATTTGTTCTCGAGCCCTTGAATCGATGCTTGCTAATTTTTGAGTGCTATTTCGGTGTTTTGGAAATGGGTTTGACACCGCTATAAATTTTGTTAGCATCTCCTAAAGGTTCGGCTTTTTCTCTTGTGGGTAGGGTTGTTGTTGAAAGCCTGGAGGGGGTTGTTGTCTCTGATTTCCTGGGCCACCCCATGAGAAATTTGGGTGGTTCCTCCAACTTGGATTGTAAGTGTTACTATAAGGGTTATTTTGAGGTCTAGAATTGTTACCCATATGTTCATCTGTTCGTTTTCTATGCCAGGGTTGTAGGGTGGGTATTCTGTATTATTTGACCCTCCTCCGTTTGTATCGCACTGCATCATTGGATGTACCTGCGAAGAACCACACAAACCATCAATATTTTTATTTAACAGTTCTACCTGGTTTGACAGCATAGTCACTGCGACGAGGTTGAAAACACTGGCAGTTTTTGTTGGCTTTATCCTCATAACTTGCCACTGATAGTTATTCATTGCCATCTCTTCTATAAACTCATAAGCCGCTTCAGGGGTCTTGTTATTTAGGGTTCCACCGGTGGCTAAATTAATCAACTGCCTAGATGAGGGGTTCACACCGTTGTAAAAGGTTTGAACCTGTAGCCACAAAGGTAACCCATGGTGAGGGCACCTTCTCAGCAAATCCTTATATCTCTCCCATGCATCGTAAAGTGTATCTAAATCCATCTGCACAAAAGAAGAGATACCATTCCTCAATTTAGTCGTTTTAGCTGGCAGAAAATATTTAAGTAAAAATTTTTCGGTCATTTGATCCCATGTAGTGATTGATCCTCATGGTAACGAGTTCAACCACTGTTTGGCTTTGTTCCTCAACGAAAAGGGAAACAACCGAAGGCGATTGGCATCATCAGAAACGCCATTAATTTTGAAAGTGTCGCAGAATTCCAGGAAATTTGCCAAGTGATTGTTTGGGTCCTCATCCTGCAGACCATCAAACTGCACAAACTGTTGAATCATCTGTTTAGTGTTAGGTTTCAGTTCAAAATTATTTGCAGCAATAGCAGGTCTAAAAATACTTGATTCAGTTCCTGTTAAAGTAGGTTTAGCATAATCATACATAGTACGAGGAGCAGGATTTTGATTCACCGGGTTTGCAGCAACCACAGGAGGTAGCGGATTATTATCAGCCATCTCTTCTGTAGTATTAATTTCATCTTCTTGCTCTTATTCTATGTATTGTAGACTTCGCCTTATTTCTCTTCGATTTCTGTGAGCTGTACCTTCTATATCACTGTCAAAAAGTAATGGTCCTGACAGGTTCCTTCTAGTCATAAACTAAAAGTTCCTGTCAGAAGTAAAAAAGAAAAAGTAGAAAAGTAGAAAAGAAATTAAATTGGAATAAAATAAAAATAATGGATAAAGTAATAAAAAATTAGCGTTCCTAATATCTTAGTCCCCGGCAACGGCGCGAAAAACTTGATGTGTCTAAAACTAACTACGATCACAATAAAGGCAAGCGCACCTATCGAATAGTAGTATAGTTATGGTAAGACCAGTAATATCGTATCCAAAAGGACCAAGAGTTCTAGTAATTATTATCTTTTCATTATTTAGCCTAAATATTTAAGTGATTTCTTTTAAACTAAAACTAATTAATTAAAACACGACAACGAAAGAATTGGGAAAATACTTTTAGACAACTTATGTGATAGGCAATACCTAAGGAAGAATCCACCTAGACTTCACTTATTACTTTTGATTCATATGATTTATTCACTTCACTTAATCCGTAGAAATCCCTGATTTATGTTAATATCTCTCTCGAGACTAAAAACAACTGACTCTAGGTTGATTAATTGAAATCTCTTTCTAATTAAAACCCCAATTATCGCATTAACTCGATCTATGGATTCCCTTATCAGATTTGACTCTAATCCAGCAGATTTTCGTTGCCCTATGTCTACGGTTGCAATCAACTCTGCTTAATTGTGTTGATCTACTCTTAAACAGGGACTTTTGCTCCACTGAATAAGCACATTCGACTTGAATCAATAACCTGAATTATCAAAACAAGAATAAGAACTCACAATTAAGAATAAGAACAAGTATTTATCTTATAAATCAAATAGTAATAAGATCCGTCTTAGGTTTCATCCCCTTAGGTATCTAAGGGATTTAGTTCATACTGATAAAAGGAAACATCATAGAATAAGGAAAACTACAAAACATAAGAAAACTCAAAAACTTCTAAAGAACGTGATGGTAGATCTTCAGTCTTGATGGAGATCCTTCTTCCGAGCTACTTTCGACGGCTGTCTTCGAGTATTTTTTGCGTTCTATTCAACATCCTCTTTTAGGTCACCCCCTAGGGTATTTATATAGGCTTTGGAATGCCTTTCTTCGCCCACAAAGTAACCTTTTCCGGATAGAATTAACCTTTGATACGGCAGGGACACGCCCGTGTAACACTCCCGTGCTCGATAGCCTTAGGCCGTGCTCGCTCCTGCTCACCACACACGGCCGTGTGATCTACCCGTGGATGATAGTCCAGGCCATGGTTGATCCTGCTCGTAACACACGGCCATGTCCAATGGCCCAGGCCGTGTTGAATTCTAAGATAGGCCTATTTTGTCCCTTTTTGGCTCGTTTCTCATTCTTTTCGACTCCCTAAGCTCTCTTGAGTGTAAACCATGAAATTAACGGGTTAGGAGCATCAAATTAATCATATCTAATGAAAATTCATCCAAAAATAAGCTAAGCATGGGGTTAAAATATGTATAAATTAGGGTTTATCACTAACCATCTTCTCTGTCGTGGATTCTGGTCTTTCTGAGTCATTAAATATTTTAGACTTTTATGATTTGAAAACACATGGCATTTTTCACCGAAAAGATAATGGCGCCAAATCTTTAAAGCAAACACAATTGCAGCTAGATCAAGGTCGTGTGTCGGATAATTCTTTTCATGCGACTTTAATTGTCTCGAGGCATAAGCTATTACTTTGCCTTCTTGCATCAGAACACATCCCAAGCCGTTTAAAGAAGCATCACTATATATTACAAACTCTTTACCCAATTCTGGCTGTAAAAAAACTGGAGCTTCAGTCAAAAGGACTTTTAACTGATCGAAACTTTTCTGGCACTTTTCAGACCACTCGAACTTCACATCTTTCTAAAGCAATCTCGTCAGCGGAGTTGCAATCATCAAAAAGCCTTTTACGAATCGTCGATAATAACCAGCAAGTCCTAGAAAACTACGGACTTCAGACACATTTTTCTGAGACCTCTACTCCAAAATAGCTGAGATCTTGCTCTGATCAACTTGTGTACTAGATGCTGACACAATATGTCCCAGAAAACCAACTTCACGCAACCAGAATTCACATTTACTAAACTTTTCATACAATTGCTTATCTCGCAGAGTTTGTAGCATAATTCTCAGATGTTCAGCATGCTCAATTTCATCACGCGAATAAATCAAAATGTCATCAATGAATACAACAACAAATCGATCTAAATACGGTCTAAAAATTCTGTTCATCAAATCCATAAAGACAGCAGGAGCATTTGTTAGTCCAAAAGGCATAACTAAAAACTCATAATGCCCGTACCTCGTTCTGAAAGCAATTTTTGGAATGTCTGAGTCTTTTACTTGCAACTGATAATATCCCAATCTCATATCTATCTTTGAAAACACGGTGGCTCCTTTTAGCTGATCAAACAAATCATCAATTCTAGACAGAGGTCATTTGTTCTTTATTGTCACTTTGTTTAACTGACGGTAGTCAATGCACATTCTCATCGTACCATCTTTCTTTTTCACAAATAGAACGGGAGCACCCCAAGGTGAGAAACTCGGTCGTGCAAATCCTCTATCGGTTAACTCTTACAACTGTGACTTTAATTCTTTCAATTCTGTTGGTGCCATTCTATACGGAGCTATTGAGATAGGAGTCGTCCCCGGTAATAAATCAATGCCAAATCAACTTCTCGTATCAGAGGCAATCCCTGTAATTCTTCAGGGAACACGTCAGGGAATTCACAAACAACTGGCACAGATTCTACTTTCTTTTCAATCACTCTCGAATCATAGGCAAAATAAGCTTCGCAACCCTTTTTTCACATAACTCTGAGATTTCATCACTGATATCACAGCCGGTAACCCATTCAAATCATTAGATTCAATCCGAACTATTTCATAATTCTGACATCTCAAATCAATAGTCTTTCATTTGCAGTTCACAACAGCATCATGCAATGTTAACCAATCCATACCCAAAATTATATCAAACTCATCAAAACGTAATAGCATCAGATCAGCTAGGAAACAAACATCTCGAAACATCAACGGACAATTCTTGCATACTTTGTCAACCAAGACACATTTACCTAAGGGGTTCGATACTCTAATAACAAATTTAGTAGACTTTACAGGCAAAGTCTTACTGGATATTTAGTTCATGCATACATAAGAGTGAGCAGACCCTGGATCTATCAATGCAATCACAGAAGTATCATAAAGAGTAAATGTACCCGTAATAACATCTAGAGACGAAGCTTCCTCACGAGCTCGAATGGCGTAAGCTCTGGTAAGTGCTCTAGCTTCAGATCTTGCAACTGTATCTTTCGTAGCTCTCTGGCTACCATTGACATTTCTTGTGTTTCTAAAAGGTCTACCTCTAGCTGAAACATTATCTGACTTTTGATTCTGTACAATCTCTTGTTCAACAAATTCAAGGCAGTCTCGAATGAAATGATCTAATGATCCACATCTAAAATAGGCTCGATCATTCAATCTACAATTACGCAGATGTCTTTTACCATAATGTTTACATTCAGGTCATTCGGATAGGACATTTCCAACACTAGCTACTGAAGTTGCTGGAGCTTTGAAGTTCGACTCTGATCTAGCTCGATCTCTGTTTGAATGCCCCACATTAGCCTTTGAACGGCTATACTCATCTTTGAATTTATTTGATGCAGACTGAAATGATTTACTTGAGAATCTCTTTCTCACATCTCTAGCTTCTAACTCAGCTTTTCTTTTATCTTTCCTGAGTGCCTCAGCTTTACATGCTCGATCAACAAGCACAATAAATTCTTTTATTTCCAGAATTCCAACTAGCAAACAGATATCTTCATTTAGGCTATCTTCAAATATTTTACACATTATTGCTTCAGTCGAAACACATTCCCGAGCATATTGACTTAATCTCACGAATTCTCGTTCATATTCAGTGACAGACATGCGACCCTGTTTCAATTCTAGAAATTCTTTTCATTTTTGATCTATAAATCTCTAGCTAATATATTTCTTCCAGAATTCAGACTGAAAGAAATCCCATGTAACCCGTTCTTTTGGAACAACAGAAATCAAAGTCTTCCACCATTGATAAGTTGCATCTCGTAACAAGGAAACGAAACATTTTAAGCATTCATTAGGAGTCAATGACATTTCATCTGTAACAGCCCAGTTTAGACCCTAGTTGGAACAGTGGTTTTGGGACCATAAATCCGAGGTTAGAAAAAGATTTTAAAATTATTTTTGGTGTTATAATATGTGATTGAGTATGTGTGAAAGTTCTGTGTGAAAATTTTATCAATTGTGTGCTTAATTAGCAAAAAGGATCGCATAAAATGCAAAAGCTGAGTGCTGATTGTTAAAGTGTCTATTTGGAATGGCTTATTAAATGAGAGGTCTATGATGTTATTGAACCATTGGTTAGTTAATGGATAATAATAGCATGGCATTTAGTGTTATTATTAAAAATCATTAAGGTTAAAATTGTAATATAGCTAATAATGTATATTAATCAAACAAATAAGAAATAAAAGACCATTATCATCTTTCATTGCCGAATTTGCTAAGGAAAAAGAAAACAAAAAGAACAATAGGGTTCGGCTAGAAGTTGACTCAATCAAGGTATGTTTTGAGCTCAATTTTTGATAATTTCTACGTTTTTATAATCGTTGCTCAGTGTTCTAGCTAGCCCATGCTTTAATTTTAGAATTTGATGGTGATTTTGAAATATGCCATTGATGAATGCTTGAACTTTATGATAGTTGATGATGAAATATGAGAGATATGTGAAAGATTAACATATTTTGTCTTTGAATTTTTAGTGAAATTGAGTAAATTGGGTTAAATTGTGAAAATGATAAATTGGAGGACTAAAATGTGAAATAAATGAAATGTGTGAGCTTGTATGGACATAAGGAGAATTTGGCTAGGCATGGGTGAAATGAAATTATGTGTATTTGATGATTTTATGAAATAAGGACTAAAGTGTCGAAATGTGAAAATGTGAGGGCTATTTTGTAAAATGCCCTAAATATGTGTATTTGGACTAAATTGAATGATTTGGTGATTGAATGAGCTAAATTTGATTATGTTTAGACCAAGAAAAGAGAGATTCGGATCGAGATCGAGGCAAAGACAAAGTATTTGGTTGATCGACTAGTCTCGGTATTTCTACGTCCGAGGTAAGTTCGGATATAGTACGTGTTATTAAGTTTATGTTTAAGTGCTATGAAATGAATAATTATGTGAATATTGGATTAGAAATGTTATATGTAAAATTGAGAAAAGGTGGCACTAAGTGTGCATAATTGAAATTAAGACAGAGGTGATTAGCACTGTGTGTGCGAAATAATATAAGCTTCGACATTACTGATTGGCACTATGTGTGCGATATTCAGTTAGAATCGGTTTAAAGTAAAGGCACTAAGTGTGCGATGATATTTAAGCTTCGGCTATGAATTTGGCACTAAGTGTGCAAATAAATCGAATGAATAAAAAAGGTTGATTGAAATGATGTATTGAGCATTGATTAGGATGAATGGTTATTAACTAAGTGTTGGCCAAGGTATGTATTGAACCTATGTGGTTGATGAAATTGTAAATGGATTTATAAATGGTTGAATGAGTATATTAGCTATGGATGATATAGTACATATTTGTGAGTTGATCTATGTGATGGGTTAAATTTTTTATATCGTAAATGTATTATTGGATTAAATGTATTATATTACGAACTTACTAAGCTCTAAAGCTTACTGTGTGAAGTGTTTCTCTGTTTTATAGTGTCTTTAAAGCTAGCTCAGATCCGGGGATCGTCAGTGACTCAATCACACTATCGGCTATCTATTTTGGTACTTTTGGAAAGATGTGTGTATATATATATATGTGGTATATGACATGTATAGGCTATTGAATGTGGCATGTTTTGAGATGTATAAATCTTGCCATGAGATATGGTTTAAGCTTAAAAGTTGAATGGTGTTAGTGTCTTTATGTGTGGGTTAGGTGAATGATGAATATGGTATGTTCCATGTTTAGATGATTGATGAAAATTTTGATTTAAATGTGAAATGTGGTAAGGTTTATATGATGCTTGACCTATATGATTTGGGATGTGAAATTTGGTATTGTGGATGAACTTATTTGAGATGGAATTGAGTATGATTATAGATGGTATGGTATATGATTATAAGGTGCATGTATTGGTATGTTTTAGTTGCCATTAGAGATATTAATGCATATGTTAAGATGCTTGTAGGTGATCTTTAGTGTGGATGGCAAATTTGGCCTTGCAAACAACCTATAATTGCCCACACAGTTGAGCACACGGGCGTATGGCTCGACTGTGTCATTCGAATTTGCAAAATTGAATCAAGTCAGGCTCGACCACTGGCTAGACACACAGGCATGTGACTGGTCGTGTGATGCAAGTCACGCTCGACCACGGGTGAGGCACACGGGTGTGTCTCAGGCCATGTGAATAAGTCAGTATGTATGCCCTATTTTTCCACGGCTTGGACGCACGGGTGTGTCCGAGGCCGTGTGAGGCACACGGCCTACCCACACGGGCGTGTCTGAGGATGTGTGAGGCACACGGCCTACCTACACGGGCATGTGACCTCTATAACTTAGAAAAATGTTTAAATTTCATAAATTTTTGTATGTGTTCAGTTTAGTCCCGACCCCTTTCTAACACATGTTTAAGGTCTCATTGACCTATTTAAGGGACTATATGATTGTGAATTATTTCGTTTGACTGGCTTTGTGTTTAAAATGATATGGAATGTTCAGAAATGATTAGTAATGCCTATTAACCCTAGTCCGACGACAGTTACGGGTTAGGGGTGTTACATTTTATTAGTATCAGAGCTACGATTTAGTCGATTCTAGGACAAACGTAGCACATGTGAGTCTAGCTATACATGCCATATATATATAATTGCGATAGTGTGATGAATCCTGACAGTTAAAAATGTATTTTTATATAGCAAATGGATCCCGATCGAGTAATTGTTGATGATGTAGAGAGCAATGCGCCTGCTCCCGCTCAAGGGATAGCGCCGGCCGAATCTAGGCCAATAGCTAGTAGTCATGGGGAAGAGGCTAAACAAGCCTTCTTCCAAATGATTAGTGAGTGGTTTTCAAAGTTCGTTCAAACAAATCCGACTGCTCCACAACCTCCACCCCTACAAATACCTATTGTGCCACAAGTTACAGATCCAATCTGATTGAATAAGCCTCCTGTAGATAAAATTTGAAAGTATGGGGCCGAAGAGTTTAGAGCCACAGTTGATGATGATACTGAACGAGCTGAGTTCTGGCTCGAGAATACCATTCGAGTGTTTGATGAGATATCGTTGACTCCTGATGAATGCATTAAATGTGCAGTTTCCTTGTTGAGAGATGCGATATATAATTGGTGGAAAACGTTGATATCAGTGGTTTCGAGAGAGAGAATCACTTGGGATTTCTTCCAAGTTGAATTTCGAAAGAAGTATATCAGTCAACGATTCATAGATCAGAAATGTAAAGAGTTTCTAAAGCTGAAACAAGGCCGCATGTCCGTTACTGAGTATGAACGAGAGTTTGTGAGATTGAGTTAGTATGCACGGGAATGTGTTTCGACCGAAGCTACTATGTGTAAATGTTTCATTGAAGGGCTGAATGAAGACATTAAATTACTGGTTAGAATACTTGATTTGAATGAATTTGTTGTGTTAGTTGAAATAGCCTGCAAAGTCGAGGAGCTTAGCAAAGAAAAGAAGAAAGCAGATTCTGAGGCTAGAGATGAAAGAAAAAGATTGATGAGTAAGTCGTCTCAACCTTCGATGAAGAGATTTAAAGATGCAAGCAATCATTCAAATACTTTGTTTGGACATTCGGGCAGAGATCGTGTGAAATAAAGTGTTGGTCCAAGAACTCAAATTCCGACTGAATCAAGTGTTGGAAGTGTCAAAAGCAACAAGCCTGAGTGTAGACAATATGGAAGATGACATGTTGGAAAATGCTGAACCAAGTACAATAATTGAACTTGTTATAAGTGTGGATCACGAGATCACTTCATTCGAGACTGCCGAGAGTTAGCTGAGAAAGAAAACGTTCAGAGTGCGAGACCAAGTAATACGAAGGCTAGGGGTAGACCACCCAGAAACACCAAAAATGTGAGTGGAAGTCAAAGAGGGATGACGGATACATCTGTAATATCTGAGGCGAGAGCACCTGCCCGAGCCTATGATATTCGCGCACGAGAAGAAGCATCATCTCCAGATTTCATTACTTGTACTTTTACTCTATTTGATACTGATTTGATTGCATTGATAGTTCCAGGATCTACTCATTCATATGTATGTGTGAATCTAGTATTAAGTAAGACTCTACCTGTTGAGTCTACTGAATTCGTGATTAGAGTATCGAACCTCTTAGGCAAGTGTGTTTTGGTTGATAAAGTGTGCAAGAACTGCCCGTTGATGTTTCGGGGTATCTACTTTTCGGCTAATTTGATGTCGCTACCTTTTGATGAATTTGATATCATTCTGGGTATGGATTGGCTCACTTTGCATAATGCTATTGTGAATTGTAAACGGAAGAGTATTGATTTGAGAAGTCAAAATGGTGAGATAGTTCGAATTGAATCTAGTGATTTGAATGGGTTGCCGTCTGTTATATCTTTGATGAAAGCTTTGAATTATGTGAAAAAGGGTTGCGAAGCTTATCTTACATATGTGATTGATACAAAAGTGACTGAAAAGAAAGTTGAATCTGTACCTGTAGTTTGTGAGTTTCCAAATGTGTTTCCTGAAGAACTACCGAGATTACCTCCGATTTGAGCAGTTGAATTTGGTATTGAATTAGTACTAGGGACGACTCCAATCTCAATAGCTCCGTATTGAATGGCACCAACAGAATTGAAAGAGTTAAAGTCTCAATTGCAAGAGTTGACGGATAGAGGATTTGCACGACCGAGTTTCTCGCCCTGGGGTGCTCCTGTGTTGTTTGTGAAAAAGAAAGATGGCACTATGAGGATGTGTATTGATTATCGACAGTTGAACAAAGTGACTATAAAGAATAAATATCCTTTGCCTCGTATTGACAATTTGTTTGATCAATTGAAAGGAGCTACCGTGTTTTCAAAGATTGATTTGAGATCAGGTTACTATCAGTTACGAGTTAAAGAATCAGATGTGCCAAAAACTACTTTTAGAACGAGGTACGGACATTATGAATTCTTAGTTATGCCTTTTGGACTAACGAATGCTCCAACAGTGTTTATGGATTTGATGAACTGGATATTCAGACCGTATTTGGATGATTCGTTGTTGTGTTTATTGATGACATCCTGATTTATTCTTGTGATGAGACGCAACATGTCGAGCATTTGAGAATCGTGTTACATACTCTGCGTGAGAAGCAATTGTATGAAAAGTTTAGCAAATGTGAGTTTTGGTTGTATAAAGTTGGTTTTCTGGGACATATTGTGTCAGCATCAGGTATACGAGTTGATCTGAGTAAAATTTCAGCTATCCTGGAGTGGAAGCCTCCGAGAAATGTGTCTGAAGTCCGTAGTTTTCTGGGATTAGCAGGATATTATAGACGGTTTGTGAAAGGATTCTCGATGATTGCGACTCTGTTGACGAAATTGTTACAGAAAGATGTTAAATTCGAGTGGTCAGAAAAGTGCCAGCAGAGTTTTGAACAGTTGAAAGCATTGTTAACTGAGGCACCAGTGTTAGTCCAACCTGAATCGGGGAAAGAATTCATAGTTTACAGTGATGCATCGTTGAATGGTTTGGGTTGTGTGTTGATGCAATAAGGTGAAGTCATCGCTTATGCTTCGAGGCAGTTAAAGCCGGATGAAAAGAATTACCCGACACATGATCTTGAATTAGCCACGATTGTATTTGCATTAAAGATTTGGCGTCATTACCTATTTGGTGAGAAATGTCATATTTATACAGATCACAAGAGCTTGAAATATTTGATGACTCAGAAAGAATTGAATTTGCGATAGAGAAGATGGTTAGAATTGTTGAAAGACTACGAGCTTGTGATTGATTATCATCTAGGTAAGGCTAATGTAGTAGCTGATGCTTTGAGCTGAAAGTCTATATGTGCTTTGCGAGCAATGAATACTCAGATAGATCTATGTGATGATGGTTCGGTTTTGGCTGAGTTGAAAGTGAGGTCGATGTTTATACGTCAGATTTATGATGCCCAGAAAAATGATGATGAGATGATAGCAAAACGAACTCAATGTAATTTGAATTCTGATTCAGAATTTCAAGTTGATAACGATGATTGTTTGAGATTTAGAGATCAGATTTTTGTTCCGAGGAATTCAGAGTTGATTCAGATGATTTTAAATGAAGCTCAAAATAGTCGTTTGGCTGTTCACCCTGGGAGTACAAAAATGTATAATGACTTGAAACAGTTTTATTGGTGGCATGGTATGAAACGGGATATCTCAGAGTTTGTTTCGAAATGTTTAATATGTCAGCAAGTTAAAGCTGAACATCAGGTTCCATCTGGTTTGTTACAACCGATTATGATTCTTGAGTGGAAATGGGAGAGAATCACGATGGACTTTGTGTCGGGATTGCCTCTATCTCCGGGAAAGAAAGATGCAATCTGGGTGATAGTTGACAGATTGACGAAATCAGCTCATTTTGTTCCAGTGAGAATAGATTATTCACTTAATAAGTTAGCTGAATTGTATATTTCTAAGATTGTGAGATTACACGGGTGCCACTATCTATTATATCTGATAGAGATCCGAGATTTACCTCACGATTTTGGAAGAAATTACAAGAGGCTCTAGGCACAAAGCTGCATTTTAGTACTGCATTTAATCCGCAAATGGATGGTCAATCCGAGCGGATCATTCAGATTCTTGAGGATACGTTGAGATGTTGTATTCTCGAATTTGAAAGTACGTGGGAAAAGCATTTGCCGTTGATTGAATTTGCATACAATAATTGTTTTCAATCTAGCATTAAAATGACACCGTATGAGGCTCTTTACAGTCGTAAATGCAGAACTCCATTGTATTGGACCGAGCTGAGTGAGAATAAGATCCACGGGGTTGATTTTATAAAAGAGACTGAACAGAAAGTAAAAGTGATTCGTGACAGTTTGAAAGCAGCGTCAGATCGTCAGAAGTCTTATGCAGACTTGAAATAAAAAGATATCAAATTTGAGGTTGGTGACAATGTGTTTTTGAAAGTGTCTCCGTGGAAGAAAATACTACGATTTGGCTGAAAGGGCAAACTGAGTCCGAGGTTCATCGGACCGTATGAAATCATTGAAAGAATTGGGCCAGTTGCTTATAGATTGTTGTTGCCACCTGAGTTAGAAAAGATTCACAATGTAAGTCACGTATCGATGCTTTGACGATACAAATCTGATCCATCGCATGTAATTGCTCCTACTGAGGTTGAGATCAAGTCAGATTTGTTGTATAGTGAAGAACCGATACAAATTTTGGCACGAGAGACCAAAGAGTTGAGAAACAAAAGAATTTCCTTAGTGAAAGTGTTGTGGCATAAACACGGAGTTGAAAAGGATATGTGGGAGCCTGAAAATGTTATGAGAGAGCAATATCCAAACCTATTCACAGGTAAGATTTTCGGGGACGAAAATCCCTAAGGGGGGAGAGTTGTAACAGCCCGGTTTAGACCCTAGTCGGAACAGTGGTTTCGGGACCACAAATCTGAGGTCGAAAAAATATTTTAAAATTATTTTTGGTGTTTATAATATGTGATTGAGCATGTGTGAAAGTTCTGTGTGAAAAATTTTATCGATTGTGTGCTTAATTAGCAAAAAAGACTTAATCGCATAAAATGCAAAAGCTGAGTGCTGATTGTTAAAGTGTCTATTTGCCATGACTTATTAAATGAGAGGTCCTTATGAGGTTATTAAACCATTGGTTAGTTAATGGATGACAATAGCATGGCATTTAGTGTTATTATTAAAATTCATTAAGGTTAAAATTGTAATATATCTAATAATGTATATTAATAAAACAAATAAGAAATAAAAGACCATTATCATCTTTCATTGCCTAATTTGCTAAGGAAAAATAAAATAATAAGAACAATAGGGTTCGACTAAAAGTTGGCTCCATCAAGGTATGTTTTGAGCTCGGTTTTTGATAATTTCTACGTTTTTATAATCGTTGCTTAGTGTTCTAGCTAGCCCATGCTTTAATTTTAGAATTTGATGGTTATTTTGAGATATGCCATTGATGAATGCTTGAACTTTATGATAGTTGATGATGAAATATGAAAGATATGTGAAAGATTAACATATGTTGTCTTTGAATTTTTAGTGAAATTGAGTAAATTGGGTTAAATTGTGAAAATGAGAAATTGGAGGACTAAAATGTGAAATAAATGAAATGTGTGAGCTTGTATGGACATAAGGAGAATTTGGCAAGGCATGGGTGAAATGAAATTATGTGTATTTGATGATTTTATGAAATAAGGACTAAAGTGTCGAAATGTGAAAATGTGAGGGCTATTTTGTAAAATTCCCTAAATATGTGTGTTTGGACTAAATTGAATGATTTAGTGATTGAATTATCTAAATTTGATTATGTATAGACCAAGAAAAGAGAGGTTCGGATCGAGATCGAGGCAAAGACAAAGTATTTGGTTGATCGACTAGTCTCGGTATTTCTACGTCCGAGGTAAGTTCGGATATAGTACGTGTTATTAAGTTTATTTTAAGTGCTATGAAATGAATAATTATGTGATTATTGGATTAGAAATGTTATATGTAAAATTGAGAAAAGGTGGCACTAAGTGTACGTAATTGAAGTTAAGACAGAGGTAATTAGCATTGTGTGTGCGAAATAATAGAAGCTTCGGCATTACTGATTGGCACTGTGTATGTGATATCAAGTTAGAATCAGTTTAATGTAAAGGGACTAAGTGTGCGATGATATTTAAGCTTCGGCTATGAATTTGGCACTAAGTGTGCGAATAAATCGAATAAATAACAAAAGTTGATCGAAATGATGTATTGAGCATTGAGTAGCATGAATGGTGATTAACTAAGTGTTGGCTAAGGTACGTATTGAACCTATGTGGTTGATGAAATTGTAAATGGATTTATAAATGGTTGAATGAGTATATTAGCTATGGATGATATGGTACATATTTGTGAGTTGATCTATGTGATGGGTTAAATTTTGTATATCGTAATTGTATTATTGGATTAAATGTATTATATTACGAACTTACTAATCTCTAAAGCTTACTGTGTGAAGTGTTTCTCTGTTTTACAGTGTCTTTAAGGCTAGCTCGGATCCAGGGATCGTCAGCGACTCAATCACACTATCGGCTATCTATTTTGGTACTTTTGGAAAGATGTGTATATATATATGTGGTATATGGCATGTATAGGCTATTGAATGTGGCATGTTTTGAGATGTATAAATCTTGCCATGAGATATGGTTTAAGCTTAAAAGTTGAATGATGTTAGGGTGTTTATGTGTGGGTTAGGTGAATGATGAATATGGTATGTTCCATGCTTAGATGATTGATGAAAATTTTGGTTTAAATGTGAAATGTGGTAAGGTATATATGATGCTTGACCTATATGATTTGGGATGTCAAATTTGGTATTGTGGATGACCTTATTTGAGATGGAATTGAGTATGATTATAGATGGTATGGTATATGATTATAAGGTGTGTAACACCCCAAACCCGGCCCACAAGCCCTGACCGGATCTGGTATATCACTACGGAATGACGGTTAAAAATCTTTGTCTTTAGAGTAAAACTTGAAAATTTTGTTAACTTTCGGGAAGTAAGTCCATTAAAAATTATTAAATAATATAAGCTTGGTTTGAATTAAAACTTTATTATAATTTATTATAATATAAATCCTTTGTAAAAATATTACTAAATACTATGAAACCTTTATCAACTATAAATAGAGTACTTTAATCAAAAGTGGCCCTTATTACAAAATAATTAATCCAAGTACTTCAAACTAAAATGTATAAAGAAAATATTTAAAACGTCTCCTTCCGCATGGGCCACCTTGCAGCCTCTCCGACCCGGTCCGATCAACAAGTCACCTGCGAGGTTGGATAAATAATTGGGTGAGTCATAATAACCCAGTGTGTAATTAAACCACTGATATCCACCCACATGCTAGCCACAAATCAACCCAAATATCAAATGCAACATAAAAATATAATCATTTAAACATTACCACAATCTGGGCTTGGCCCACAATCAAATCATATCAAATACCGGGCTAGGCCCTTTTCTCATCAATCCACTGATTACTGGGCTTGGCCCATTTCCACGTATGTTCCCAAAACATACAAACCCACAAGTCATATTGGGCTTGGCCCATTTCCATATCAATTCATAACGAAACCATGCAATCATGATACCCAACCCAATCCTAAGGTCCATCCGCTACACACCCCCTTATCCACCTACCACACACACCAGGACTATCGAGTCACCCTCTCCTTTTCCTTCCATAAAGGCAACCAATGCCATCCACGATGTAGCGTATAGCTAACATCAAACCACGATGGAGCACACAAACAATCCATCAAGCCACGATATGGCATAAAGCCCATATCAATCAAGGTAACCACGCCAACTAAATCGCAAAGATCCACAACGCGACCTCGATCATACGCCAATCCACGATGTAGCACAAAGTTGACATCAACCACATACTCAAAGTACACCCGCATTCTTCTTTCAAAAACCCACCCATGCACATGTAACATAATATGATGCTGAGATGATGCATGTACATGATATTCACAAATATAGGCATGCTCACATAGTTAAAATCAATTATCACATATTAGCCAATTTGCTACTAACTTTGTCGTCATCATACCCCTTTAGGGTATCCATTACACATATGGCAATTGCATTCATTAGTAAACATATAGCACAAATGTATATCATACAAATCCCGGAAACAATGGTCTAACTACACACCTTATTACTTGGAGTTCTAGACTCTCGATCCTCGACGCTATCGTTTAGTGAGACTACGGCTATTTGCCTAACGTTTTCTGTTGTTGGCCCACACCCTGGTGGCCAATCTCGTACAGCAGAAACGGATCTCTTCTTGAAATTCGGGATGGGAGATTTCCCTTGCCCACTTTGACTGGCACTCGCATCCATCAACGATACTTAATCAGAACCACACGATTAATCACAGCAATCAAAATCTACAAATATCGAATCTAGATCACCTATTAACATCCTTACCGAAATACTGAGATCCCGAAGGCTTTCCTTTGCTTCTGTCGATTTGCCCTATAACCAAAGTCAGAGTGGGTCAACACCTAAGTACTCAAAATAAGGCCCATGTCCGAATATTAATGAATCACTTACCCCTTACCTTACAACCGACTTGGTTTCCTACCAAATCCCGAGTCAAGCGATGGTTCACCTCTGATAATAACATGTTTCCAAACAAAAACCGAAATCAGTTCTTACCTTGAAAGAGTCGACAGAACACAAGGATGGGATAGCGATAGGCATTCGGCTACCATTACTTACCTTTTCCAATGATTGAAAGAGACACCCTCAAGGAGATCAGCACCACTCTACTATTCGGCCAAGATGAAAACAAATAGAAAAGGGAGATTTCGGCAATAAAAGGGAGAGATTCGGCTACCAAAGTGATGAAAGAAAACAAAAGAGATGAGAGGGAGGTTGTTGGTATTCGTTCAAGAATTAAAATGGAGAACAAAGTGAATAGGGGTATTTTTAGGAGAGCTAAGAACAAAAGAAATCGAAGTAGAGAGAATGAGGTTTAGGGGGTTCAAGTGAATATTCGGCTACTAGCAAAATTTAGGAGGCACCACTTACAACTTTTTGGCAAGAGTCTAAAAGAATAATTCGGCATTCTACCCCCCCTATTTATAGCCTTCGGTCACTACTCCCACGTGAAGAAGCCAACATGCGGCCACCACCTATGGCCACTAATTCAATTTAATTTGAAATAAACCAATCCCTTACTATTTTATCCATACTTTATCTCTTTATCAAATCAAAATAACCCAATAACAACCATTATCTCTAATTTAAACTAACTAAAATAATCCTATATTATCTAAAATAATAAAATAACAAAAGCCATCCCCTACCTATCAGCCGAATTCAAAAATGATTAACCAAAGATTCGCCTAATCCTTATATAAAAACTCCCATGTGCCAGTCCAATTAGCAAAAAGCCAAAGAAGAAAAATAAAAACCAATTGCGGCCTCCAAGGTTCGAACACAGAACCTTCTTTGTTGCACGCCTTACTTCCAACGCCTGTGCCACTCGGCCACTTTGATTTTATGACATAAAGCCACACCATTAATTCTTAAAGCCTTCAAACTCAAGCCCATAACCGCATATGAAAAATAAAACGCCAAAATGTCTGTTGCCCCCCACTCGAACCAGCGCCCTTGCTCTCCTTCAGCGCCTAAGTGGCGCATGAGAGCCACTTCGCCAGTTGGACTTTCATGTCCACCAACCTGGCCATTTATTTTTAAGGCCTCCTCCCCTTTAAACGGCAGATCCAAAAATTCAAAAACCACTTTTGTCGCCTTCTTGAATCGAACCCCAGCACCTCAATGGCGCTACCTTCCCAAGTCCCAAGCAGCGCCCTCCATGCCACTTCACCCAACTGTCTCTTGTGTCCTAAATTCCACCGATTTATTTTAAGGCCTTCTTGCCCTATTCCCCTTTTTACACTAAAAATCCAAAATTTTCCAAAGCCTTCCCCTTTCACCCGAGCATTCTTAAAACCTCTAAAACACCTCCAAACACACCCAAAAACCTACCAACACCTGAATTATACTTAAATTGCCTAGCCCCTAAACCAGGGTGTTACAATTCTACCCTCCTTAAAAATAATTTCGTCCTCGAAATTACTTTACTAACAAACGTCCATACAACCTATCTTACCACCTTACGCTTATGCTGCGCACTCTGATCTTACTAAGGCTATCATACCTACACAATCTCTAAGTTCGCGCTTAAAATTCGAAACACCTCTCTTAGTAGCACCAAAACTAATTCACAGGCAGGCAAAGCAATTAAAACATGTACCAAAGCAAAGGAGCTTACCCGTTATCACATCCTTGGTTGACTCTGACTAGAACCATTCCTTCCATGGCTTGAACCACGACCTCTCGTTGCTTGAGGACAATTCTTAACCAGATGTGCCTTAGATCCGCACCGAAAGCATTCTTTACTATTTCCCCAACATTCTCCTAAATGAGCTCTCCCACACTCAACACATGAATGATTTCGATCAGCTGGTACAAGTGCACGTACATGATTCTCGATCCTTGGTCTTTTCTGGACATTACCAAGTGATGCTGATGGTCCAAAACTTCTCTTATTCTCGTTCCTATTCTTCTCTCGGTTTTCTCTTATAGTCTTCTTAACCTCTTCAGCAATCCGAGCTTTCTCCACTAGCACCGCGAAGTCTCTCTCCCTCTGCGGAGCAATCAGCATTCAAAGTTCATCTCGCAATCCGTCCTCAAATCGGACGCACCTCTCATAATCAGTGGCCACAATTCCCTTAGCATACTGGCTTAACCGCACAAATTCCGCTTCATACTCCGCTATCGACTTACTTCCTTGCACTAGATTTAGGAACGCTTTCCTTTGTGAGTCCAAATAACTGGCTCCTACGTACTTTCCTTCAAACTTAGCCTTAAAGAAGTCCCAATCCAGTCGATCTGCCGGGACACCTTGCCTGACAGTGAGCCACCAACGATAAGCTTCGTCGCGAAGCAACGAAACAGCACCCTTCAGCTTTTCTTCATTGGTGCAGTCCAAATCGTCCATGATTCTTTCAACTGCTTCTAGCCAATACTCGCTACGTTCGAGCTACTCCGAGATACCCCTCTAAAGATCTCACCCGTTCAATCTAAGCCTTTCCGATCATCGACTTTCGAGTTCCGTTTCCCTACTAGCTCTCGCTACTCGTTCTAGCACTCGTAACATGGCCCGCGATCTCGCGTCATCTTCTCCTCGCTCGATCTTGCCCCTCTACGCCCACCGCTTTGGCGGCACTTCAATTTTCTCGACCCATGGCGGACCCTACTAGTTCCGATCTTTGCCAATCTACCTCTACCGCGGCCCTAAAACTCATCTCTATCGTCGCGATTTAATCTGATTAAGGAGTTTTATGCATTAGTAATTTGGTTCCACTATTTAACCACGAGCATATTTTATGAAAGAAAGATTTTAGAAGTAGTTCTTTCGATCACACAAGGTTTCAGTTCAAATTCCTATTCTATTTCGAATATCACATTCATCCATAAGGACACATCCATTCATCAACAAAAACACATTCATCACTAGCGACACCTTCATTTCCCAATGAAGCCACGTTCCTTCCTCGATGAGAGGCACATTCTGGTGGTATCTACCACCCACATTCACTATCCGGACATTTCGGCGTTTTTACCCTGGGGTATTTTCGTCATTTTCCTCTGAGGTATTTTTGGTAATTTTGTAAATCGAGGAAACATCTTTCAAAATCAGATTTAGAGCTTACAAACCAAAGGGGTAAATTTTGGAAATTTTAAAACTAAGGGTTTTAAAACAGTAAGGCAAATCCCTTTCGGGTTTTAATAATTGGTTTAGCCTATGAACAAGTCCTCTTGGTTAAGGTGAACCGTAGCTACGCACTGTAGGATTCAGCGAAGAGGAGGTGAGTCACAAGGATCGCTAAGTACCAGGCTCTTCCGGATCCACTCCTAGACATGCGCACAATGGTTGCCACACCTTAACTCGGCGACTTAATCACAGGTTTGTTTAATGGTCCTTAAGTCTTATGTGTTCAATGTTTGAGTAAACTAATCCTAGGGTTCAATAGCCCTAATGTTCTAATCTACGAGCCCAAAAAAACCCATAACAGTTCATATAACAAATTACTTCACAAGTCTGAAGTACTTACACGTGGACTTCTGTAGAGGTACAGTGCCATGCCGAAAAACTCAAAAAATTTCTTAAAAGCCCATATTTTTGAAAAGCCCATTTTGAAACGTTTTTGGGCCCAAAACCCTCAAAGCCGAAGTTTTGAACAGGCTCGATATAAAATCAGAACACCCCAAACCCGACCCACAAGCCCTGACCGGATCTGGTATGTCACTACGGAATGACGGTTAAAAATCTTTGTCTTTAGAGTAAAACTTGAAAATTTTGTTAACTTTCGGGAAGTAAGTCCATTAAAAATTATTAAATAATATAAGCTTGGTTTGAATTAAAACTTTATTATAATTTATTATAATATAAATCCTTTGTAAAAATATTACTAAATACTATGAAACCTTTATCAACTATAAATAGAGTACTTTAATCAAAAGTGGCCCTTATTACAAAATAATTAATCCAAGTACTTCAAACTAAAATGCATAAAGAAAATATTTAAAACGTCTCCTTCCGCATGGGCCACCTTGCAACCTCTCCGACCCGGTCCGATCAACAAGTCACCTGCGAGGTTGGATAAATAATTGGGTGAGTCATAATGACCCAGTGTGTAATTAAACCATTGATATCCACCCACATGCTAGCCACAAATCAACCCAAATATCAAATGCAACATATAAATATAATCATTTAAACATTACCACAATCTAGGCTTGGCCCACAATCAAATCATATCAAATACTGGGCTAGGCCCTTTTCTCATCAATCCACTGATTACTGGGCTTGGCCCATTTCCACGTATGTTCCCAAAACATACAAACCCACAAGTCATATTGGGCTTGGCCCATTTCCATATCAATTCATAACGAAACCATGCAATCATGATACCCAACCCAATCCTAAGGTCTATCCGCTACACACCCCTTATCCAAATTTACCACACACACGGGGACTATCGAGTCACCCTCTCCTTTCCTCCATAAAGGCAACCAATGCCATCCACGATGTAGCTATAGCTAACATCAAACCACGATGGAGCACACGGCAAATCCATCAAGCCACGATATGGCATAAAGCCCATATCAATCAAGGTAACCACGCGAACTAAATCGCAAAGATCCACAACACGACCTCGATCGGGGCGCCAATCCACGATGTAGCACAAAGTCGACATCAACCACGTACTCAAGTACACCCGCATCTTCTTTCAAAAACCCACCCATGCACATGTAACATAATATGATGCCGAGATGATGCATGTACATGATATTCACAAATATAGGCATGCTCACATAGTTAAAATCAATTATCACATATTAGCCAATTTTCTACTAACTCAGTCGTCATCATACCCCTTTAGGGTATCCATTACACATATGGCAATCGCATTCATTAGTAAACATATAGCACAACAGAGATATCATACAAATCCCTAAACAATGGTCTAACTACACACCTTATTACTTGGAGTTCTAGACTCTCGATCCTCGACGCTATCGCGTTTAGTGAGACTACGGCTATTTGCCTAACGTTTTCTCATTGTTGGCCCACACCGTGGCCAATCTCGTCATGTGCGAAAACGGATCTCTTCTTGAACTTCGGGATGGGAGCTTTCCCTTGCCCACTTTGGATCGCACTCGCATCCATCGACGATACTTAATCGTAACCACACGATTAATCACAAAGAATCAAAATCTACAAATATCGAATCTAGATCACCTATTAACATCCTTATCGAAATCATCGAGATCCCGGCTTTCCTTTGCTTCCGCAATCGATTTGCCCTATAACCAAAGTCGAGTGGGTCAACACCTAAGTACTCAAAATAAGGCCCATGTCCGAATATTAATGAATCACTTACCCTTACCTTACAACCGACTTGGTTTCCTACCAAATCCCGAGTCAAGCGATGGTTCACCTCGATAATAACATGTTTCCAAACAAAACCGAAATCAGTTCTTACCTTGAAAGAGTCGACAGAACACAAGGATGGGATAGCGATAGGCATTCGGCTACCATTACTTACCTTTTCCAATGATTGAAAGAGACACCCTCAAGGAGATCAAGCACCACTCTACTATTCGGCCAAGATGAAAACAAATAGAAAAGGGAGATTTCGGCAATAAAAGGAGAGATTCGGCTACCAAAGTGATGAAAGAAAACAAAAGAGATGAGAGGGAGGTTGTTGGTATTCGTTCAACAATTAAAATGGAGAACAAAGTGAATAGGGGTATTTTTAGGAGAGCTAAGAACAAAAGAAATCAAGTAGACAGAATGAGGTTTAGGGGTTCAAGTGAATATTCTGGCTACTAGCAAAATTTAGGAGGCACCACTTACAACTTTTTGGCAAGAGTCTAAAAGAATAATTCGGCATTCTACCCCCCTATTTATAGCCTTCGGTCACTACTCCCACGTGAAGAAGCCAACATGCGGCCACCACCTATGGCCACTAATTCAATTTAATTTGAAATAAACCAATCCCTTACTATTTTATCCATACTTTATCTCTTTATCAAATCAAAATAACCCAATAACAACCATTATCTCTAATTTAAACTAACTAAAATAATCCTATATTATCTAAAATAATAAAATAACAAAAGCCATCCCCTACCTATCACCAATTCAAAAATGATTAACCAACATTCGCCTAATCCTTATATAAAAAACTCCCATGTGCCGTCCCAATTAGCAAAAAGCCAAAGAAGAAAAATAAAAACCAATTGCGACCTCCAAGGTTCGAATACAGAACCTTGTTTGTTGCATGCCTTACTTCAACGCCTGTGCCACTCGGCCACTTTGATTTTATGACATAAAGCCACACCATTAATTCTTAAAGCCTTCAAACTCAAGCCCATAACCGCATATGAAAAATAAAACGCCAAAATGTCGTTGCCCCCACTCGAACCAAATACCCTTGCTCTCCTTGACGCCTAAGTGGCGCATGAGAGCCACTTCGCCAGTTGGACTTTCATGTCCACCAACCTGGCCATTTATTTTTAAGGCCTCCTCCCCTTTAAACGCCAGATCCAAAAATTCAAAAACCACTTTTGCTGCCTTCTTGAATCGAACCCCAGACCTCAATGGCGCTACCTTCCCAAGCCCTAAGCAGCGCCCTCCATGCCACTTCACCCAACTGTCTCTTGTGTCCTAAATTCCACCGATTTATTTTAAGGCCTTCTTGCCCTATTCCCCTTTTTACACTAAAAATCCAAAATTTTCCAAAGCCTTCCCCTTTCACCCGAGCATTCTTAAAACCTCTAAAACACCTCCAAACACACCCAAAAACCTACCAACACCTGAATTATACTTAAATTGCCTAGCCCCTAAACCAGGGTGTTACAAGGTGCATGTATTGGTATGTTTTAGTTGCCATTTGAGATATTAATGCATATGTTAAGATGCTTGTATGTGATCTTTAGTGTGGATGGCAAATTTGGCCTTGCAAATGGCCTATAATTGCCCACACGGTTGAGCACACGGGCGTGTGGCTCGACCGCGTCATTCGAATTAGCAAAATTGAATCAAGTCAGGCTTGACCACGGGCTAGACACACGGGCGTGTGACTGGCCGTGTGATGCAAGTTAGGCTCGACCACGGGTGAGGCACACGAGCATGTCTCAGGCCGTGTGAATAAGTCAATATGTATGCCCTGTTTTGCCACGGCTTGGAAGCACGGGCGTGTCCACACGGCCTACCCACACGGGCATGTGACCTCTGTAACTTAGAAAAATGTTTAAATTTCATAAATTTTTTTATGTGTTCAGTTTAGTCCCGACCCCTTTCTAACACATGTTTAAGGTCTCATTGACCTATTTAAGGGACTATATGATTGTGAATTATTTCGTTTGACTGACTTTGTGTTTAAAATGATATGGAATGTTCAGAAATGATTAGTAACGCCTCTTAACCCTAGTCTGGCAACGGTTACAGGTTAGGGGTGTTATATCATCAAACACTCGGATTGTGTTCTCGAGCCAAAACTCAGCTTTCTCAGCATTATCATCACTAGTGGCCCTGAACTCTTCAGCTCCATATTTACAGATTTTATCAATCGGAGGCTTATTCAAGAGATTCAAATTCATAACCGGTGGTACAACAGAAGTCTGGGGAGGATTAGGCGGGGGCGGAGGTTGTGAAACAGTCAGATTTATTCTAATATATTGAGTGAACTACTCATTCATCATTTGGAAAAAGGCTTGTTTAGGCTCTCCTTCCTGACCGCTAGTAGCCGGTCTCGAATAAGATGGCGCTGTCCCTTGAGCTGGAGCAGGCACATTACTTCCAACATCGTCAGCTACAACTCTTTCGGGATCCATTTACTATACGAAAAAATACATTTTATACGTCAGGATTCATCACACTATCACAGTTTTTATATATGGCATATATAGCTAGACTCTCACACGCTACGTTAGTCTTAGAATCGACTAAACTGTAGCTCTGATACCAATAAAATGTAACACCCCTAACTCATAACCATCGCCTGTCTAGGGTTAAGTGGCATTACTGGACAAATCGAAAACTTTTACAAACATTTCACATCAATAAGTATAACATCATCTTATCATAGCAACATATAAGCAAATAGTCCCTTAATGAGGTCTACGAGACCTTAAACATGCATTAGAAAGGGGTAAGGATTAGACCAGGATCATACAAAATTTTTCCAAAAATTTAACATTTTTCAAAGTTACAGAGGTCACACGCCCGTGTGGGCAGGCCGTGTGCCTCACACGGCCTCAGACACACCCGTGTGTCTAAGCCAAGGCAAAACAGGGCATACATACTGACTTGTCCACACGGCCGAGGACACGCCCGTGTGCCTCACCCGTGGTCGACACTAACTTGCATCACACAGCCAGCCACACGCCCGTGTGTCCAACCCGTGGTCGAAACTAATTTGTTTTGAATTATAAACTCGAATGACACGGTCGAGCCATACGCCCGTGTGCTTAACTGTGTGGGCAAATATAGGCTATTTTCAAGGCCAATTTGCCACCCATTTTAGGATCAAACTTACTGTAACGCCTGGTTTAGACCCTAGTCAGAACAGTGGTTTCGAGACCACAAATCTGAGGTCAGAATAATATTTTAATATCATTCTATGTGTTTACGGTATGTGTTATGGCCTGTGTGAAATTTTTGTGTGAAGATTTTATTGATTGTGTGCTTAGTAAGTAAAAAGGACTTAATCGCTTAAAGTGTAAAATGATGTGTGCTGATTGTTAAGTGCTTAATTGTTGTTGTCTTTATAATGAGGAGGACTTATGATGAAATTTGGCCGTAATTGAGTATAGTGGATGGCATATTGATAACATATATGTTTCTATATGCTAAAATTATAAGTTAAAATTTATATTATATATTATATATTATATATTATAAGGTTATAATAAAAACAAAAGAAAATAGATAGTGGAATGTTCATCTTGGTTCCATCGAAATTAGAAAGAAAAGAAAAAAGAAAGCTTGCTAAATATTCAGCACTTGCACAAGCAAATTAAGGTATGATTTTGAGTCAGTTTTTGATAATTTTTATGTTTTCGTAATAGTTTCTCCGTGCTCTAGCTAACCCATGTTGTAATTTATTGAATTGATGATGTTTTTGTGATGAGCCATTTATGAATGCTTGAGCTATGTGTTAGTTGATAGTGAAATATGAAAACTTGGTGTTGAGTTAACATAGTTTGTATTTGGATTTTTGGTGAAATTGGGTATATTGGGCTAAATTAAGAAAAGTGTAATTTGAGGGGGCTAAATTGTGAAATAAATGAAATATGTGGGCTTGTATGAACACAAGGAAAATTCAGCTAGGCTTGTGTGGAAAGAAATTATGTGAATTTGATGATTTAGTGAATTTGGGACTAAAGTGTCGAAATGTGAAAATGTGAGGGCTATTTTGTAAAATGCCCTAAATATGTGTGTTTGGACTAAAATGAATGATTTGGTGATTGAATAGATTGAATTTGAATGTGTATAGGCAAACAGAGGAGAGGTTCGGATCGAGATTGAGGCAAAGATAAAGTGCTCGATTGACCGACCGTTTTGATAGTTCAACGTCCGAGATAAGTTCGAACATAATACGAATATTTGGTTATGTTAAATGCTATGAAATGAATGTTATATTGATAATGAAATGTGGATGCTATGTGAGAGTTTGAGTTTGAGTTCTGTAGCACTAAGTGTGCGTATTCGGAAACGTGATTGAGATGTTTAGCACTGTGTGTGCGAAATAATATAAACCTCGACTTTGTGGTTGGCACTGTGTGTGCGATACTGATTGAAGAGCTGTTTGATATAAATGCACTATGTGTGCGATGATAATTAAGCTTCGGCTAAATATTTGGTCACTAAGTGTGCGATTGTATCAAAGAAGAGATGGAATTTGATCGAAAGGGAAAAGTGAGTATTGAGTAGTAAATGTAATTGATTACTAGGTGTTGGCTAAGGTACGCTCGGAACCTATGTGGTTGATGAATCTATTAATGAGATTATGAAATGTTAAATGAACATATTAGTTTTGGATGATATGATGTATATATATGTATATGCGAAATAATCTATGTGGTGGTTTGTTTGATTTAAATGTGTTATGTTACGAATTTACTAAGCTTTGGAAAGCTTACTGTGTGATTTGTTTCTCTGCTTTGCAGTGTCTGTAAAGTTAGCTCGGATCCGGGGATCGTCAGCATAACAATCACACGATCGGCAATCTATTTTGGTACTTTTGGAAAGATGTATATAGATGAATTATGGCATGTATAGGCTAGATGTTATGATATATTTTGAAAGATTTAATACTTGCCATGTGATTTGGCTTGGAAGTTGAAAGATGTTGAATTGATGAATGAGCTATGAATATGGTATATTTCATGACTTAGTTGATTGGGAAAAATGTGGTTTGAAAATGAACTTTAATATGGATTACATGATGTTTGAATTACATATGTTTTCAGATGTATAATTGTCACTTGAAAGGGCTTTAGTTATGATGATAATGAGCATGGAAGTAAATGGTTTAGTTGGTGATTGAATAATGCATGAAATGGTATGATTGAGTACATTTGAAAGCATGAATTGGTATTGTATTGATGTTTGTAGGTATGACCCTTGTGTGGATGGCAAATTGGCCTTGCAAAGGGCCTGTTTTGTCTACACGGTTATGGCACACGGGCGTGCTTAGTGACCGTGGGATATAGTCAGTATATAGCTTAAGAGTACACGGCCTTAGTACACGGGCGTGCTTGGTGGCCATTTGGGGAAGTCAGAATACATGCTATGTTTTGGCACGGCCAGGACACATGGGTGTGTCTAGTAACTGTGGGAGGCACACGGCCTGACTGCACGGGCGTGTGACCTCTGCAGTGTTCAAAAAGTTTTAAATTTCTGAGAATTTTTGTAAGTGTTCGGTTTAGTCCCGACCCCTTTCTAGCATGTGTTTGAGGTCTTGAGGAACTCAATAAGGGACTTTACGATTATGTTATGATATGCTTTAATGATGATTGACTTTGTGATGAGAATTGATTGTGAAATGTTCCGATTCATCGGTAACACCTCTTAACCCTATTCTAGCGACGGTCTCGGGTTAGGGGTGTTACAATTTTATTGGTATCAGAGCTACAATTTAGTCGATTCTCGGACTAACGTAGCGCGTATGAGTCTAGTTATACATGCCATAAATGAAATTGCGATAGTGTGATGAATACTGACTGTTGAAAATGTGTTTTATTATAGTAATGGATCTCGATCGAGTAGTTGCTGACGATGTAGAGAGTAACGTGCCTGCTCCCGCTCAAGGGACAGCGCCGACCACATCTAGGCCGAATGAAAGTAGTGGGGGAGGAGAGGCTAAGCAAGCCTTCTTCTGTATGATGAGTGAGTGGTTTTTGGAATTCGTTCGAATGAATCCGGCTGCTCCACAACCTCTACCCCCACAAGTACCTATTGTGCCACAAGTTGTAGATCCGATCAGATTGAATAAACCTCCTGTGGATAAGATTTGAAAGTATGGGGTCGAAGAGTTTAGGGCCACAGCCGATGATGATGCCGAGAGAGCTGAGTTTTGGCTTGAGAATACCCTTCGAGTATTTGATGAGATGTCGTTGACTCCTGATAAATGTATAAAATGTGTTGTTTCGTTGTTGAGGGATACTGCGTATAACTGGTGGAAAACATTGATATTCGTGGTTTCGAGATAGAGAATCACCTGGGATTTCTTTCAAGTTGAGTTCAGAAAGAAGTATATCAGTCAACGATTTATTGATAAAAAACGTAAAGAGTTTTTAGAACTGAAATAGGGCCGTTTTCGATTCATCGAGTAATGCAGCGGAATTTGTGAGATTGAGCCAGTATGCACGGGAATGTGTTTCGACCGAAGCTACTATGTGTAAACGCTTCATAGAAGGGATGAATGAAGATATTAAGTTGTTGGTCGGGATACTTGACATAAACAAATTTGTTGTGTTAGTCGAAAGAGCATGCAAAGCTGAGGAGCTCAATAAAGAAAAGAGGAAAGCTGATTCTGAAGCTCGTGATGAAAGAAAAAGATCGATGAGTAGGTTTTCTCAACCTTCGACGAAGAGATTTAGAGATACAAGCAACCGATCAAATACTTCATTTGGACATCCAAATAGAGATCGTGCAAGACTAAGTGTTGGTCCGAGAACTCAAGCTCCAATAGAATCAAGTGTTGATAGTGTTAAAAGTAACAAACCTGAGTGTAGACAGCGTGGAAGACGCCATGTGGGAGAATGCTGGGGCAAGTACAACAATAGAGTTTGCTATAAATTTGGATCACGAGTTCACTTCATTCGAGACTGCCCAAAGATGGCTGAGGAAGAAAATGTTCAGAATGTGAGATCGAGTAATGTGATGGGTTGGGGTAGACCACCCAGAAATGTCGAGAATGTGAGTGGAAGTCAAAGAGGGACTACCGATACAGCTGTGAGATCGGAGGCGAGAGCACCTGCCCGAGCCTATGCTATACGTGCACGAGAGGAAGCATCATCTCCAGACGTCATCACTGGTACTTTTTCTCTATTTGATACTGATGTGAATGCATTGATAGATCCAGGATCTACTCATTCCTATGTGTGTGTGAATCTAGTATTGAATAAGACTCTACCTGTTGAGTTACTGAATTTATGGTTAGAGTATCGAACCCCTTAGGCAAGTGTGTCTTGGTGGATAAGGTGTGCAAGAATTGCCCATTGATGTTTCGTGATATATGTTTTCCGGCTAATTTGATGTTGCTACCATTTGACGAATTTGATATAATCCTGGGTATGGATTGGCTCACTTTGCATAATGCTATTGTGAATTGTAAAAGAAAAAGTATCGAATTGAGAAGTCAGAACGATGAGATAGTTCAATTTCCATCCAGTGATTTGAAAGGGTTACCAGCTGTTGTATCCGCAATGAAAGCTCTGAACTATGTGAGAAAGTGTTGTGAAGCTTATCTAGCATATGTAATTGATACAAAAGTGTCAGAAAAGAAAGTTGAATCTGTACCTGTGGTTAGTGAGTTTCCAGATGTGTTTCCTGAAGAATTGCTGGGATTACCTCCAATCAGAGAAGTTGAATTCGGTATTGAATTAGTTCCAAGAACGACTCCTATCTCTATAGCTCCGTACAGAATGGCACCGACCGAATTGAAAGAGTTGAAATCTCAGTTGCAAGAGTTGACAGATAGAGATTTGCACGACCAAGTTTCTCGCCCTGGGGTGCTCCTGTGCTATTTGTGAAAAACAAAGACGGTATTATGAGAATGTGTATTGATTACCAACAATTAAACAAAGTGACGATAAAGAACAAATATCCATTTCCTCGTATCGATGATTTGTTTGATCAGCTGAGAGGAGCTACAGTGTTTTCTAAGATAGACTTGAGATCGAGTTACTATCAGTTGAGAGTCAAAGAATCCTATGTGCCAAAAACTGCTTTCAGAACAAGGTACGAACATTATGAATTCTTAGTGATGCCTTTTGGATTAACGAATGCTCCTGCAGTGTTTATGGATTTGATGAATCTGATATTTAGACCGTATTTATACCGCTTTGTTGTAGTGTTCATTGATGATATTTTGATTTATTCCTGTGATGAGACGCAACATGCCGAACATTTGAGTATTGTGCTACAGACTCTACGTGAGAAATAGTTGTATGCTAAGTTTAGCAAATGTGAATTTTGGTTGCGTGAAGTTGGTTTTCTAGGGCATATTGTATCAGCTATGGGAATACGAGTTGATCCAAGTAAGATTTCAGCTATTTCGGAATGGAAGCCTCCGAGAAATGTTTCTGAAGTCCGTAGTTTTCTGGGACTAGCGGGATATTATAGACGGTTTGTGAAAGGCTTCTCGTTGATTGCGACTCCGTTGACGAAGTTCCTACAGAAAGATGTTAAATTCGAGTGGTCAGAAAAGTGTCATCAGAGTTTTGAGCACTTGAAAGTGTTGTTGATGGAAGCACCAGTGTTAGTTCAACCTAAATCGGGCAAAGAATTCATAGTATACAGTGATGCATCATTGAATGGTTTAGGCTGTATGCTGATGCAAGAAGGAAAAGTTATTGCTTATGCTTGAGCGATTAAAGCGCCACGAAAAAGAACTATCGACGCATGACCTTGAATTGGCCGCAATTGTGTTTGCGTTGAAGATTTGGCGTCATTATCTATTTGGTGAGAAATGTCATATTTATACAGATCATAAGAGTTTGAAATATTTAATGACTCAGAAAGAATTGAATTTGCGACAGAGAAGATGGCTAGAACTGTTGAAAGATTACGAACTTGTGATTGATTATCAACCGGGTAAAGCTAATGTGGTAGCTGACGCTTTGAGCCAAAAGTCTATATGTGCTTTGCGAGCAATGAATGCTCAGATAGATCTGTGTGATGATAGTGTGGTTTTAGCCGAGTTAAAAGTAAAGCCGATGTTTGTATGCGCGATTTTTGATGCCCAGAAAAGTGATGTTGAAATGATGGCTAAACGAACTCAGTGTGAATTGAATGGTGATTCAGAATTTCGAGTTGATCGTGATGATTTTTTGAGATTTAGAAATTGGATTTGTGTTCTGAAGAATTTAGAATTGATTCAGCTAATTTTGAACGAAGCTCATAATAGCCGTTTGATTTATTCACCGGGAAGTACGAAAATGTACAATGATTTGAAACAATTTTATTGGTGGCATGGTATGAAACGAGACATCTCTGACTTTGTGTCGAAATGTTTAGTTTGTCAGCAAGTTAAAGCTGAACATCAGGTTCCGTCCAGTTTGTTACAACCGATCATGATTCCTGAGTGGAAATGGGAGAGAATTACGATGGACTTTGTGTCGGGATTTCCTTTATCTCCGAGAAAGAAAGATGCAATCTGGGTGATAGTTGACAGATTGACGAAATTAGCTCATTTTATTCCAGTGAGAACAGATTATTCACTTGATAGATTGGCTGAATTGTATATTGCTGAGATTGTAAGGTTGCACGGGGTGCCACTATCAATTGTGTCTGACAGAGATCCGAGATTTACCTCGTGATTTTGGAAAAAGTTGCAAGAGGCTTTAGGCACAAAATTGCATTTCAGTACTACTTTTCATCCGCAAACGGATGGACAATCCAAGCGGATCATTCAGATTCTTGAAGATATGTTGAGATGTTGTATACTTGAGTTTGAGACTACGTGGGAAAAACATTTACCATTGATTGAATTCGCGTATAACAACAGTTTTCAATCTAGTATCAAAATGGCACCGTATGAGGCTCTTTATGGTAGAAAATGTCGAACTCCATTGTATTGGACTGAGCTAAGTGAGAATAAGATTCACGGGGTTGATCATGTAAAAGAGACTAATCATAAAGTGAAAGTGATACGTGACAGTTTGAAAGCGGCTTCAGATCGTCAAAAGTCTTATGCAGATTTGAAACGAAAAGATATTGAATTCGAAGTTGGCGATAAAGTGTTTTTGAAAATATCTCCGTGGAAGAAAATATTTCGATTTGGCCGGAAAGGCAAGCTGAGTCCGAGATTCATCGGACCGTATGAAATCATTGAGCGAGTTGGGTCAGATGCTTATAGATTGATGTTACCACCAGAGTTAGAAAAGATTCATAATGTGTTTCATGCGTCGATGCTTCGACAGTACAGATCTGACCCGTCTCATGTGATTGCTCCTACTAAGGTTGAGATTTAGTCAGACTTATCGTATAGTGAGGAACCGATTAGAATTTTGGCACGAGAGACTAAAGAATTTAGAAACAAAAGAATTTCCTTAGTGAAAGTATTATGGCACAAACACGAAATTGAAGAGGCTACGTGGGAATCTGAAAACGTTATGAGAGAGCAATATCTGCATCTATTTACTGGTAAGATTTTTGAGGACGAAAATCCCTAAGGGGGGGAGAGTTGTAACAGCCCGATTTAGACCCTAGTCGGAACAGTGGTTTCGAGACCACAAATTTGAGGTCGGAATAATATTTTAATATTATTCTATGTGTTTACGGTATGTGTTATGGCCAGTGTGAAATTTCTGTGTGAAGATTTTATTGATTGTGTGCCCAGTTAGTAAAAAAGACTTAATCGCTTAAAGTGTAAAATGTTGTGTGTTGATTGTTAAGTGCTTAATTGTTGTTGCCTTTATAATAAGGAGGACTTATGATGCAATTTGGCCATAATTGAGAATAGCGGACGGCATATTGATAACATATATGTTTTTATATGTTAAATTATAAGTTAAAATTTATATTATATATTATAAGGTTATAATAAAAACAAAAGAAAATAGATAGTGGAATGTTCATCTTGGTTCCACCGAAATTAGAAAGAAAAGAAAAGAGAAAGCTTGCTAAATATTCGGCACTTGCACAAGCAAATTAAGGTACGATTTTGAGTCGGTTTTTGATATTTTTTTACGTTTTCGTAATCGTTGCTTCGTGCTCTAGCTAACCCATGTTGTAATTTTGTGAATTGATGATGTTTTTGTGATGAGCCATTTATGAATGCTTGAGCTATGTGTTAGTTGATAGTGAAATATGAAAACTTGGTGTTGAGTTAACATAGTTTGTATTTGGATTTTTGGTGAAATTGAGTATATTGGGCTAAATTGAGAAAAGTGTAAATTGAGGGGGCTAAATTGTGAAATAAATGAAATATATGGACTTGTATGAACACAAGGAAAATTCGTCTAGGCTTGTGTGGAAAGACATTATGTGAATTTGATGATTTTGTGAATTGGGGACTAAAGTGTCAAAATGTGAAAATGTAAGGGCTATTTTGTAAAATGCCCTAAATATGTGTGTTTGGACTAAAATGAATGATTTGGTGATTGAATGGATTGAATTTGAATGTGTATAGACCAAGAGAGGAGAGGTTCGGATCAAGATCGAGACAAAGATAAAGTGCTCGATTGACCGATCGTTTTGATGGTTCAACGTTCGAGGTAAGTTCGAACATAATACGAATATTTGGTTATGTTAAATGCTATGAAATGAATGTTATATTGATAATGAAATGTGGATGCTATGTGAGAGTTTGAGTTTGAGTTCTGTAGCACTAAGTGTGCGTATTCGGAAACGTGATTGAGATGTTTAGCACTGTGTGTGCGAAATAATATAAACCTCGACTTTGTGGTTGGCACTGTGTGTGCGATACCGATTGAAGAGCGGTTTGATATAAATGCACTATGTGTGCGATGATAATTAAGCTTCGGCTAAATATTTGGGCACTAAGTGTGCGATTGTATCGAAGAAGAGATGGAATTTTATCGAAAGGGAAAAGTGAGTATTGAGTAGTAAATGTAATTGATTACTAGGTGTTGGCTAAGGTACGCTCGGAACCTATGTGGTTGATGAATCTATTAATGAGATTATGAAATGTTAAATGAAAATGAGATTATGAAATGTTAAATGAACATATTAGTTTTGGATGATATGATGTATATATATGTATATGCGAAATAATCTATGTGGTGGTTTTTTTGATTTAAATGTTTTATGTTACGAACTTACTAAGCTTTGGAAAGCTTACTATGTGATTTATTTATCTGCTTTGCAGTGTCAGTAAAGCTAGCTCGGATACGGGGATCGTCAGCATAACAATCACACTATCGGCAATCTATTTTGGTACTTTTGGAAAGATGTGTATAGATGAATTATGGCATGTATAGGCTAGATGTTATGATATGTTTTGAAAGATTTAATACTTGCCATGTGATTTGGCTTGGAAGTTGAAAGATGTTGAATTGATGAATGAGCTATGAATATGGTATATTTCATGACTTAGTTGATTGGGAAAGATGTGGTTTGAAAATGAACTTTGATATGGATTACATGATGTTTGAATTACATATGTTTTGAGATGTATAATTGTCACTTTGAAGGGTGATAAACCGAAATAGTTTCATATTTTAATCCTACATTTAGCATACTTTTGGATGAATTATCCCTTATTTTATGTAAAAAGGTGCTCTTAATCCTTTCTTTTCATGTCTTATACTCAAGAAAGCACCAGGGGATGAAAAGAACGCAAAACGGGCTTAAAACGGGACAAATGGGCCAAAGCATGATATTGACACGGCCTGGACCAAAGATCACACGGTCGTGCCTCCTTAAAGAACTCGAACACGGCTTGGACCATGATTTACACGGTCGTGCCTCATCAACGAAGTCCACACGGTCTGGCCACGATTTACATGGGCGCGTGCCAGAGGCCGTGCCCTGCCGCGGCCAAGAGGAGTTTTACTCGGATTTGGGTGCTTGTAGGCAAAGAAACACACTCCAAAGTCTAATTAAACCCCCAATTAGGAATTGCACTCAAATTAGGATACTTGGAGGCCAAGTAACACATCTCAAAGCCTATATAAAAACCCTAGGGGGCAACTTATTTGGAGAGTTTGACAGAAACCCTCTGTCGAAGGGGGCCCAAAGCCATTGTTTAGGGGCGTCTTGCTAGGCCAAAGAAGGCAGATTTGTGGGGATTCACTCAGGGATAGCCAGTTGATCCATCTCAAGAAGCCGGAATTCTACTCAAGACAAAGGATCTCCTCTTCAATTCCTTCAGGGGGTTTTAGGGATTTCTTATGTTTTGTTTTATCTTTTCTCCTGAGATGTTTTTCTTTACTGTTATGAACTAAACCCTTCAGGTGCTTGAAGGGGGATGAAACCTAGATGAATCTTGTTATTGTTTTCTGAATTATATGATAAATACTTGATTTGTTCTTAATTATGCGTGCTTAATTCTTGTGTTGATATTTCACGGATATTAATTCAAGTCGAATGTGCTTAGGTGGTGGAGCAAAAGTCCCTGTTTAAGAGTAGATCTAGCATAATTAAGCGGAGTTGATCGCGCGCCTAGAGATAGGGTGACGAGATTTTGCCGGATTAGGGTGAAACCTAAAATGGGATGTCCATAGATCGATTTACTGCTATTCTAGGGGGTTATTATTCGAGAAAGAGATTTACGTTAATTAACCTAGGGTTAGACGTTATTCGCCTCGAGAGAGGGTTTAATATACGTTAGGGAGTCCTACGGATCAAGTCAAGTGAATAAATCCTATGGTTCAGTGTTAGATAACAAGTGAAGTCTAGGTGGATTCTTCCTTGGGTGTCGTCTTAATCAACTGAGTTTTTCCCAAGTTATTCTCCCAATTTCATTCTTCTTTGTCTTAGAATTTTTAGTTCAATAGTTAATTAATTTAGACTAGATAAACAACTCCACTTATTTTAGGCTAAATAATAAAAAGAAAGTTAGTATTAGTACTTTTAGTTCCTTTGGGTTCGACAAGCCGGTCTTGCCTAAGCTATACTACTGTTCGATAGGTGCACTTGCCTCAATCGTTGTCATAGTTAGTTTCCAGGTTCAATCATTCTCTTTATAAATTTTAAAACTCTGACTTCACAGCGATCAAAGGGCTTTAGTTCTGATGATAATGAGCATGGAAGTAAATGGTTTAGTTGGTGATTGAATAATGCATGAAATGGTATGATTGAGTACATTTGAAAGCATGAATTGGTATTGTATTGATGTTTGTAGGTATGACCCTTGTGTGGGTGGCAAATTGGCATTGCAAAGGGCCTGTTTTGTCTACACGGTTATGGCACACGGGCTGTAACACCCCAAACCCGGCCCAAAACACCACAGCCGAATTCAGAATATTACCGGGAAAAATGTTTGAAAAGAGTTCTATCTTGAGGGTGAAAATAAGTGTTAAGTATTAAAACAAATATTCAGCTTATAAGGGGTTTGTCGTTTGAAAATAGTAGTTTGCCGGAGAGTAAAACTTCCAAATTTGAGTAAAGTTCAAGTCATTACTTTCGTGAAATTACGGGAAAACGAGTTGCTTGTGAGTAATCCGAATTTGAAAACTTTAATTTGATTTTTAAGTCGCAAATGTTTCAAAGTCATTTTTAATTATTAATCCACTAATAATTCTAACTTAAAACCATAATAAAAATCCCGAAACATTTAAAGCGGCCTTGTTACAATAAAATATCCCAAAAAAAATAATTGAAAATCCAGTGCATGGCCACCTCGAATCCCCTCCAACCCGGTTATAGTGCATTATGCTAACCCAACCCAGCCCAGTATCCATCCGCTACACACCACCCGTACATCCAACAACCACACACCGGGGGATTACTAAATCGACCCTCCATCCGCTACACACCTCTTTGGCAGAACACTGCTCAAAGTCCACTTAGTGGTCTAGCCACTGATCCACGTGATTACATCACAAATATCCACGATGAGACTCTAGGTCGTCATCAATCCACACTGAGGCTCGAGGCCATCATCAATCCACGTACATAAATGTACACACTTCCCCTTATTCAATATATCCCGAACCCCATGCACATGCAGCATATTATAATGATATGGCAAGTTAATGTATGAACATACCGATAGGCACATATGACATGCTTACATGTATCCACAATATTTAACCACAACTACAACATAGGTAGTATACTAACACAGTTACCGAGTCACCCAAATTAGGTAATAGCATCACCACGACCACTATTTCTGGCTACCACTCATAATACGTAATTTAATTAAAGCAAGTAAGTAAGCGATGTGTTAATTACACACGATAACTCGTAACACCACGCCCTCTATGTGGAATTACTTGTCACTAAACGACACTACCGCTATTTGCCTCGATCCTGCTCCGACGCTGCCCACACCCCGTGGCAAATCCCAACCATTGAAATTTACCGCTTCTTGAATTTAGGGGTAGGGACTACGTGTCCAACCCCTTTCTCTCCTAGGCTGATACTCGCATCCATGAAACAATGTCTTGGTTAGAAAACCCGGGTTAAAACGTTGAATAGGAAAGAATAGCGAAACCAACTGAATACTAAGATCGAAAGAACACTCTTACCAAAGTCGACCTAAATCCCGAAGGCTCTTACTTGATCTTGAAGGTTGTCGAAATCCCTACACAAGCCATGTTAGATTCGACCCAACATTTATTGTCCAAACTAAGTGGCCTTTGGCCGAACCAAAAAGTACACCCTTCTTACCTTGATTGACCAAATCCCGAAAGATCCCTTACTCCCTTAACATTGGCCTACACAAAGACCCCGAAACCAACCTTCATAGATTCGGCCACACACATAAATACAGAGTTAGGCTTCTAGATTTCGACAAACCAAAGAGAAGGAAGAAAGATCAAATAAAAGAGAACCCTTACCACGATTACTAGCAATCGATTGAGAGACTTGACAGAAAAATAAACGACGGCACTTTCCTCAGAGATTATCAAACGAAGATGATCACCACCCTCAAGGAGATTCGGCTTTTAAAGATAAAAAAATCGATGGAAAGAAAATGAGAAGAGAGGGTTGAGGCTTATGGGGTTTCGGCCATGATGAAGGGTGAATTCGGCTTTTAGAGAGTGAGAGTCTAAGATTTATCAAAATAAGAAAGAAAAAGAGAATAAGAAGGAAATATGGTTCGGCCAAGAGAAGGAAATAGAGAGAAAGAAGATGAATGAAATACACCAAAATGACCACCCCAACTTTCGGCTTTTGACTGAAGAAAAAGAAGACAATGAAAGGCTTTAGATTTACACTTTCGGCTAAGAAAACTAAGGAAGAGAAAATGCCCCAAAATGCATACACCCAAGTTACTAAACTCACACTTTCGGCACACCCCCCACAAAACCGAAAATGCCATCCCCCAACACCCCATATTCGGCCAACTCTCACACCACTCTCCTCATCCCCTCTTTTCTCTCCTAAATTTCCTCTACTCCACTCATTCAAACAAGTTTAAATGATTCAAACTTCTATCTCCCCTCCTAGCCGTATATTTGAGTTGTTTGACTCAATCCACACTTCATCGTTGAAGTGTCCTAGCCGATCTCCAACACCTCCCCTTCTGACGCAAAAACAAATCCCCAAAATGCTGCCCATGCTGCTCGAACCTCTCCCCCCTTGATCTCCCCCTTTGAAATGCCAACCCCCTTGCTCCTAGGCTTCACCTTGCCACTCCACCACTCCACTTGTTGTGTCAAAGAACACCACATTACATCCTTTAAGGCCTAGCTCCCCTAGCTCCCCCCTTATCAACTTAAACCAAAAATTTCACTAAGGCTCCTACCTAACCCCAAGGTTTCCTGAAGCCCCCAAACACATTCAAACAGCACACAAAGCATACCAACACATAGATAGGAATTAAAATGCAAGACCCCCAAATCCCGGATGTTACAGTTCTACCCCCCCTTAAAAATAATTTTGGCCTCGAAATTACTTGGTCAAAATAGATGAGGGTATTGCTGACGCATCGTCTCCTCCGGCTCCCATAAAGCTTCCTCCGAACCATGGTTCCGCCACAACACCTTGACTAAAGGGACTGATTTCTTCCGTAACACCTTCACATCTCGCTCCAAAATCTGAATTGGCTCCTCCTCATAGGACAAGTCTGGCCTCAACTCAACTTCCTCCACTAGCACCACGTGAGATGGATCCGATCGGTAACGACGTAGCATCGAAATGTGGAACACATCATGCATCTGTTTCAATTCTGAAGGCAACTCTAACTGATACGCCACTAGTCCAACTCGCTTCAAAACCCGATAAGGCCCTATAAACACGGGACTCGAAACACCCCTTACGTCCAAATCTCATCACCTTCTTCCACGGTGAAACTTTGAAACACCCGATCACCCACGCAAATTCTATCTCTTTCCGCTTAAGATGCGCATCGACTTACATGCATCGATGCCTCCTTCAAGCGTGCTCGGATTACCTTAACCTTCTCTTACGATTACGCCACTATCTACGGACCCAAAACATGACGTTCACCAGTTACGTCCAACAAGTAGAGTCGACATACGCCCATCTGATTGCTTCATACGGTGCCATTCGAATACTAGCTTGGTAGCTCGTTGTTGTACGCGAACTCGACTAAAGGCAAGAATTCCTCCCAACTACCCCTCAAGTCGATAACACATCCCCTCAACATATCCTCCAACACACGAATTACCCTTTCGGGTGGCCATCATGCGCAAATGAAATGCCGTACTAAAGTCCAACCTGGTGCCCAATGCCTGATGCAACGCCCTCCAAAACCGCAACGTAAATCTTGGGTCCCTATCTGATATGATCAATACCGGCACCCCATGTAGCCTCACAATTTCTGTAACGTACAACTTAGCCAATCTTTGAAGAGAATAGTCGACACAGACAGGTATGAAATGAGCGAATTTTGTCAATCGATCCACAATCACCCATACCACGTCTTTCTTAGTAGGCGTAAGAGGAAGCCCACTAACGAAATCCATTGTGATTCTCTCCCACTTCCACTGCGGAATCTTCATCGGTTGTAGCAACCCTGAAGGCACTTGGTGTTCAGCTTTGACCTGCTGACACGTCAAGCACTTTCCCACAAATTCCGTAACTTCCTACTTCAATCCAGGCCACCAAAACTGATCTCGCGGATCCCTATACAACCTACTCCCCCCAAGATGCATAGCGTAAGGGCTACTATGCGATTCCCGAAGAATCTTCTGCCTCAACTCCACATCTTTTGGCATACAGACCCTTCCACAAAAACACAAAACTCGTCATTTGCTCACCTGCTTGTAGTCCTCTAATCCCCATTCTGAACTTGCAAAAGTCTAACACTCGAACTTCATCCACCAACTGTTTCTCTTTTACCTGACTTAACCATGTCGGCTTTACCAGTAGCTCCGCTAACAAACTCCGTCGTTATATAAGCTAAGATGAGCAAACATCGCTCTCAAATCGATACTACTTTACGGCTTAGTGCATCCGCCACCACATTCGCCTTACGGGTGATATTCAATCGAGCGATCGTAATCCTTCAACGATTCTACCCACCTTCGTTGTCTCAAGTTCGGTTCATTACGAGTCGCGGATACTTTAAACTCTTATGGTCGGTGTAGATCACCGACTTCTCTCTATACAGATAATGCCTCCATACCTTCAAAACGAAAACCACTGTGGCAAACTCCAGATCATGCGTTGGATAGTTGACTTCATGTGGTCTTAACTACCGAGACGCATAGGCAACCACTTTCCCTTCCTGCATCAACACACCACCTAACCCTGTGTGAGAAGCATCACAATACACCACAAAATCTTTCCCTGCTTCAGGCTGAATCAAAACCGGAGCCTCTGTCAAAACCCTCTTTAGCTTCTCAAAACTCTCCTGCTGCTTGTCCGTCCACACAAAAGGTACTTCCTTTCTCAACAACTTAGTCAAAGGTGCTGCTATTGAAGAAAACCCTTCAACAAATCTTCTGTAGTAGCTTGCTAACCCCAAGAAATTGTGAACCTCCGCCACCGACTTAGGTTGTTTCCAATCCAATACTGCCTCAATCTTCTGAGGATCCACTCTTATTCCCTCTGCAGATACCACATGACCCAGAAAAGCAACTTCTCTCAACCAAAACTCGCACTTGCTAAATTTGGCATACAACTTCTTCTCCCTCAAAATCTGCAGCACTACTCGAAGATGCGCATCATGCTCCTCCTCAGACTTAGAATATACCAGGATGTCGTCTATGAACACCACGACGAACTGGTCCAAGTAGGGTTGGAAAACCCGGTTCATCATATCCATAAACGTAGCTGGGGCGTTTGTCAACCCGAACGGCATTACTAGGAATTCATAATGTCCGTGCTCGAGTTTGAAATGCCGTCTTATGGATATCGACTTCCTTCACCTTAAAAGTGGTGATACCCGAGGCCTCAAGTCTATCTTGAAAACACCGCACCCCTTTAAGGTGATCAAAAGTCGTCTATCCTCGTCGTGGTACTTGTTTTTGATCGTCAGCTTATTCAATTGGTGGTAATCTATGCACATACGCATAGATCCATCCTTCTTCTTCACGAACAAAACCGGTGCTCCCCATGGAGACACACTGGGTCGAATAAAATCGCGATCTAACAACTCTTGAATTTGGGCTTTAAGTTCAACCAACTTTTTTGGTGCCATCCTATATGGAGCGATGGACACCGGCGCTGTACCCAGCAGCAGGTCGATTCCAAACTCCACCTCACGATCAGGAGGCAACCCTGGAAGCTCTTCCGAAAAAACATCCACAAATTCTTTTACCGTTTTAACCTCCCTCACAGATGCTTCCTTTGCATCCAAAGCACTAACAAACATTAAGAAAGCCAAGCACCCCTTCTTCACCATCTTTTCCGCCTTAAGAGCAGACACTAATTAGACAGGCTATCACCAACACCTCATTGTCCTCGGGAGTCTTTAACGTCATGCGCTTAGCAGCACAGTCCAAATTCGTACGATACCTTATTAACCAGTCCATACCTAAGATCAGATCAAATTCCCCGAACGGTAGCTCCATCAAGTCAGCCGGAAACACTGCCCCCTGAACTTCTAAAGGCACATCTTTAAAGAGTTTATCTACCACTACTGATTACCCTAAAGGACTAAGTACTGACATCTTCCTATAGGCAATTTCAGGTTTCACATCCAAAGTTCCAGACACCATACTAGCAATATAGGAGTGAGTCGATCCAACATCAATTAAAGCAGTAAAGGGCAACCCAAAAATGAGAAACGTACCCGTGATAACATCTAGCGCATCCCCCTCCTCACGATGTCTGGCTGCATAGACCAACCCAGGCTGTCTTGCCTCTGAGCTCCCAGCACCTCTGCCCGGTGCTCCACGACCTCGGCCAGAACCATTCCCTCCTTGGTTCGGACCACGACCCCTCAACATCTGTTGACCACCCCTTCCTGGCTGCACATACCCCTGACCTACTATCCGAGTCCTAGCCATGTCCTGAGGACAGTTCTTAATCAAGTGATCTTTGGTCCCACACCTATAACACTCTTTATTCCTTCCCGGCACTCTCCTACATGAGACCTCCCACACCCCAGACACACGCTGACGGCCCGACCTCCAGTAGATGGCGCAAAATCTGACAGGACCCTCAACCCTAGGCTTTTAAAAACCCCCGATGATCTTGTGGTCCAAAACTCCTCTTATTCTGCCCCTATCCCTATCTGTGCGCCTCTCAGTTTCGCTTAACCTCCTCGGCTATCTTAGCTTTTTCTACTAAAGTAGCAAAGTCTCTTTCTCGGCGAGGAGCGATCAACACCCGCACTCATCTCGTAGCCCATCCTCAAATCTCACTGCTTTCGTAGTCGGTAGCAACAATCCCCAGAGCATACCAACTCAGTATAAAATTCTACTTCATATTCGACTCATCGACTTTGTAACATCCCAAAGATGGGGCTATTTGGAATTAAATTATTTTCTTATGTTTGAACCAACTGTGATATTATTTATGGAATAATAAAGGTTAATTAAAGGTCTTGAGTAGGCTCGGTTTAGTAGAAATTTTTATTTGGAAGCTTTAAAGGTAAGGAGCCTTAACAAATAGGGGTTACAAGAATAAATAGAGGATTTATTGACACTAATAAGGCCTTGGTAAAGTGGCAAAGGAGGGCCACTTAGGAGCTACATGTGACGCCACAATGGGTGAGGGAAAGCCTTGGTTCGAGTCACAAAATTCTCTCTTTTGCACCTTGATATGGACGGCATAGGGAGGAGAGATTTTCTCTCTTTAAACTCTTTTTATTATTTATTTAGATAATAAGATGATAAGAGATAGTAAAGATATTAGTTGATTTTTATTTGGATTATTATAGTATTTTTATGTGAATAATATTTGAGTATTCAAAATTATTTGAGTGAGTGGCTAGGAGGATTTCAAGGAAATTGATAGATTTTGAACTCCTCATGAGAAGGTGGACTGCAAGCAAGGGGGTGCGAATGCCTATAAAAGCATCAACTCACCACCTTGTTTTCTTTTTTAGCTATTAAGCGAATTTCCCAAAACTCCCTCATCCTCTATCTTTTCTTTCTTCTTTTTTTCCATTCTCTCCAAAACCAAAACTTCCATTAACATTCTTTTGGTTCTTTTCTATTTGTGTTGCAAAAACATCAAAATCCCCTCTAACCCTCTTCTTTTTGTGAAACTCTACTTCTCTTCCCATTATTTTCTTTCCTTCCTTTTGGCCGAATATACCTCTCTAGAGTGCCGAAATTCCCTTCTCCTCTTTGGAAACACTTTTGCCGAACACTAAAGGTGGTATAAGACTCTTGGGACTTTCCTTTCAATCGGTTTGATGAGGTAAGGGGCATTAGCGAATGTTTTAATATTTTCTCTTGTGTTAATCGATTTGGATGTGAGGAAAAGTCAAATCCGGCATTTGGTAATAGTTCGGATAACCTTTCTTTGAAATCGATGTCATCTAGGAATTTCGGATATTCCAAGCGATGGATTTAACTCTCCGAGTCTCTGTCAATCGAATTTGGGTAAGTGGTGGTAAGTGCCTACTTGTAATAGATTATTCTTCTAAGTGATTAAAAAGCGAAGGCTATTAAGTGGCTACTAATGGTTGTGATTACGGGGAAGCAAAACCACTTGGAGTGTGGTGACGAGTGTTTTAAGACATTTGGGTAAGATTTCGGGTTCACAAGGAACCCTTCTCAATTTGGTTTTGCCGAATAGACCATAATACTAACCCATGTATTTGGTCGAATATAGGTACAAGTAGATCTAGGGTGGCCAACTTCTCTTTTTGGGATTTAGGCGATTCGGTGGTGACAGTGTGTACATACACACGTATAACTTGTTAATGTCTTGATTGTTGTGAATGCTATCTTGATTTTATGTAGCATTGGATAATATACCATATCGGTATAGATGGTGATTGAGTAAGTACTGTTAATATGAATTTGTTATTCGATGCTTTTGGGAAGCATGATGTATTGATACATGAGATTTAAGTAGGTGATGACATGAAACATATAAATATGTGGCCCGATGTGGGATTGATGAGTGGAGGCGGTGTGTCGTGTTGACGGGCACCGTGTTTTGGTAACACACCGTGACTACGGTCACGGAGGTTTGGTACCTCGGAGGTTTGGCACCTCATAGCGACTCGTCCACTGTGGTTAACACCACCGTGGGTTGGCCCCACTTGAGATATGGGATCGTCTGCGCGGTGATTTGGTATCACCACGATGGGTTGGCCCCATCAACCGATTACGTGTCTCACGGACACCGATGTTTTGGTAACACATCGTGACTATATGTCACCGGTGGTTTAGCACCACCGGTGGTTTGGTACCACAATGGGGTAGGCAGATGGGCGTTTGGTTGGCTAGGTTGAGGGTACATAATATTACGCATATTAATTGTTATATGTTGTGTATGGAAATGTCTTTAAAGCGGGGAAGGGTTACATCTTGAGTCTTGGTGACTCACCTTCTTCTTTACATTTTCAAGTGACACGTAGATTGCGAATGTGGGCCGGGTTGACTCGAGGTGGCCATGCGGTGGATTTAAATTAAATGAACTTTAATTTTAGTTATGATAACTTTTATTTCCGTTTTTAGTTTATTTGGATGTAATAAGGCCTCCTGATATTTTATTTTTTGTTATTTTTCATATGTCTAATAATTGTTTTAAACTATGATTATCAATATTAAATTAAAGTCACATGTTTTCCCAAATTAACACGAAAATGTTTTCATCGTGCCATCGGGCACACTCGATATTTTATAATAACTTGGTTGAATTAATTTTAAATAAATTCTAAGTAAGGTTTAACAAAACAATCAATTGAAAAGGTTTTCGGCAACTAAGAATTTTTACTTTCCAAAATATTTTCCACTGTAGCAACTAGATTCGGCCATAGTGTTTGGGTCGGGTTTGGGTTGTTACAGACTTGCCCCCTTGCACTAAGTTCAAGAATGCCCTCCTTTGTGCATCTACGTAACTAGCTCCGATGTACTTTCCCTCAAACTTCACCTTAAAGAAACCCCAATCTACTCGATCCGCCGGAGTACCCTCTCTGACAGTGAGCCACCACTGGTAGGCCTCATCCCGAAGTAAGGAAACAGCGCCCTTCAACTTCTCCTCAGCAGTGCAGTCCAAGTCATCCATGATCCTCTCGACTGCCTCTAACCAATACTCTGCCACACTCGGAGCTACCCCAGAGACACCCCTAAATATCTCGGCTCCATTCGCTCGGAGTCGCTCAGAAACTGATTTTCGGTCCCAGTACCCATATTTGCTCCCGCAACTCTCTTCGAAACTCGCAGTATAGCTTGTGACACAGCATCGTCTCCACCCATTTGATCTTGAAACTCAGCTTCCACAGCTGGCGGCGGCGCTTCATTCCCTGATCCATGTCCAGGCCCAACTAGTTTCGATATAGTCATTCTGCCTCTACCACGTCCACGTGCATTATGACCACGTCCCCTAGAACTCATGTCTATCGTCGCGTTTTAATCTGATTTAAGAAATTTTATGCATTAGCTTTCTCTCCACTTGTTGATTAAAGGAGTAGTTTTATGATATAGAATTTCAAGTTATTCTTTCGTAAAGAGCACACATCCCTAAAGGTTTCAGTCTCTAGAGAGAATGTCTTAAATTCTAATATCCACTTCCATAGCAATGCATCACATAACTACTTCCAATCAATTCATTTAACAAGTCGAGGAAGACTTACAGCACACACAGGCGGAAGATTCGAGTGCCATGCCTTCACGAACCCATTCCATGAAAAATTTCTTTTAACCAACTTAAAATACAGAATTTGAAAACGTTGTGGGCCTCAAAACCCAAAGGCCGAGTTTCCAACCTGGCTCTGATACCAAATTGTAATACCCCAAACCCGGCCCAAAACACCACGGCCGAATTCGGAATGTTACCGGGAAAAATGTTTGAAAAGAGTTCTGTCTTGAGGGTGAAAATAAGTGTTAAGTCTTAAAACAAATATTCGACTTATAAGGGGTTTGTCGTTTGAAAATAGTAGTTTCTTGGGAGAGTAAAACTTCCAAATTTGAGTAAAGTTCAAGTCATTACTTTCGTGAAATTACGGGAAAACGAGTCATTTGTGAGTAATCCGAATTTGAAAACTTTAATTTGATTTTTAAGTCGCAAATGTTTCAAAGTCATTTTTAATTATTAATCCACTAATAATTCTAACTTAAAACCATAATAAAAATCCCGAAACATTTAAAGCGGCCTTGTTACAATAAAATATCCCAAAAAAAAATTGAAAATCCAGAATGTATATTGAAATAAAAATAGCTTCTGCATGGCCACCTCGAATCCCCTCCAACCCGGTCCAAAGTATCATGTGCTACCTGCATTGTTTGAAAAACAGGGTGAGTCATTTTGACTCAGTGTGAAATTAATCCACATGTGTCCACAAATGGACTTAGCCCCAAACCACATCAAATCGATATACCACAGGTTATAGTGCATTATGCTAACCCAACCCAGCCTAGTATCCATCCGCTACACACCACCCGTACATCCAACCACCACACACCGGGGGATTACTAAATCGACCCTCCATCCGCTACACACCTCTTTGGCAGAACACTGCTCAATGTTCACTTAGTGGTCTAGCCACTGATCCATGTGATTACATCACAAATATCCACGATGAGACTCTAGGTCGTCATCAATCCACAATGAGGCTCGAGGCCATCATCAATCCACGTACATAAATGTACACACTTCCCCTTATTCAATATATCCCGAACCCCATGCACATGCAGCATATTATAATGATATGGCAAGTTAATGTATGAACATACCAGATAGGCACATATGACATGCTTACATGTATCCACAATATTTAACCACAACTACAACATAGGTAGTATACTAACACAGTTCTGGGTCACCAAATTAGGTAATAGCATCACCACGACCACTATTTTGGCTACCACTCATAATCGTAATTTAATTAAAGCAAGTAAGTAAATAGTGTGTTAATTACACACTGATAACTTCGTAACACCACGCCTTCTATGTGAAACACTTTGTCACTAAACGACACTACAGCTGTTTGCCTCTGATCCTACTCCGACGCTGGCCCACACCCGGTGGCCAATCTGAATCTATTTGAAATCGACCGCTTCTTGAATTTAGAGGTAGGGACTACGTGTCCAACCCCTTTCTCTCCTAGGCTGATACTCGCATCCATGAAACAATGTCTTAGTCAGAACACCCGGGTTAAAACGTTGAATAGGAAAGAATAGCGAAACCAACTGAATACTAAGATCGAAAGAACACTCTTACCAAAGTCGACCTAAATCCCGAAGGCTCTCACTTGATCTTGAAGGTTGTCAAAATCCCTACACAAGCCATGTTAGATTCGGCCCAACATTTATTGTCCAAACTAAGTGGCCTTTGGCCGAACCAAAAAGTACACCCTTCTGACCTTGATTGACCAAATCTCGAAAGATCCCTTACTCCCTTAACTTTGGCCTACACAAAGACCCCGAAACCAACCTTCATAGATTCGGCCACACACATAAATACAGAGTTAGGCTTTTAGATTTTGGCAAACCAAAGAGAAGGACGAAAGATCAAATAAAAGAGAACCCTTACCACGATTACTAGCAATCGATTGAGAGACTTGACAGAAAAATAAATGACGACACTTCCCACAAAGATTATCAAACGAAGATGATCACCACCCTCAAGGAGATTCGACTTTTGAAGATAAAGAAATAGATGGAAAGAAAATGAGAAGAGAGGGTTGAGGCTTATGGGGTTTCGGCCATGATGAAGGGTGAATTCAGCTTTTAGAGAGTGAAAGTCTAAGATTTATCAAAATGAGAAAGAAATTGAGAATAAGAAGGAAATATGGTTCGGCCAAGAGAAGGAAATAGAGAGAAAGAAGATGAATGAAATGCACCAAAATGACCACCCTAACTTTCAGCTTTTGACTGAAGAAAAAGAAGGCAATGAAAGGCTTTAGATTTACACTTTCGGCTAAGAAAACTAAGGAAGAGAAAATTCCCCAAAATGCATACACTCAAGTTACTAAACTCACACTTTCGGCACACCCCCCACAAAACTGAAAATGCCATCCCCCAACACCCCGTATTCGACCAACTCTCACACCACTCTCCTCATCCCCTCTTTTCTCTCCTAAATTTCCTCTACTCCACTCATTCAAACAAGTTTGAATGATTCAAACTTCTATCTCCCCTCCTAGCCGCATATTTGAGTTGTTTGACTCAATCCACACTTCATCGTTGAAGTGTCCTAGTCGATCTCCAACACCTCCCCTTCTGACGCAAAAATAAATCCCTAAAATGCTGCCCATGCTGCTCGAACCTCTCCCCTTGATCTCCCCCCTTGAAACGCCAACCCCCTTGCTCCTAGGCGTCACCTTGCCACTCCACCACTCCACTTGTTGTGTCAAAGAACACCACATTACATCCTTTAAGGCCTAGCTCCCCTAGCTCCCCCTTATCAGCTTAAACCAGAAATTTCACTAAGGCTCCTACCTAACCCCAAGGTTTCCCGAAGCCCCCAAACACATTCAAACAGCACACAAAGCATACCAACACATAGATAGGAATTAAAATGCAAGACCCCCAAATCCTGGATGTTACATGGGCGTGCCTAGTGACCGTGGGATATAGTCAGTATATAGCTTAAGAGTACATGGCCTTAGTACACGGGCGTGCTTGGTGGCCGTGTGGGGAAGTCAAAATACATGCTCTGTTTTGGCACGGCCAAGACACATGGGTGTGTCTAGTAGCCGTGGGAGGCACACGGCTTTGTTGCAGGCGTGTGACCTCTCTGATGTTCAAAAGTTTTAAATTTCCAAGAATTTCTGTAAGTGTTCAGTTTAGTCACGACCCCTTTCTAGCATGTGTTTGAGGTCTCGAGGAACTCAATAAGGGACTTTACGATGATGTTATGATATGCTTTAATGATGATTGACTTTGTGATGAGAATTGATTGTGAAATGTTTCGATTGATCGGTAACGCCTCTTAACCCTATTCTAGCGACGGTCTCGTGTTAGGGGTGTTACACTTACATGCATAAACAAGCATCATTTCAAGCACCAAAAACAACCAATACATACCAAAATGACCATCTTTTCTAACCATTGAAGAGCACATCAAACATGCCAACTTTTGAACCATTTATCTTATTATCATCACAAGCATTTCTAAGCATATCAAATATATTAACCTTTGCACAACTTGTCTCAAATCAATCTCAAACATTTCTATGTAAAATTCATCTAAAACTTACAAACTCAATTAGACAACCCTTCATAAACAATATACCAACTTAGTATCTCAAAACATAGATTGAAAGTTACCATAAGCACATATTTAAAAGAGCCATTCGCATGGCTTATATTTACATCCCAAACATAATCCAAAACAACTAGCCTATACATGCCCTACTTAGCTCTGTACGCATTCAAAAGGTACCAAAATAGAGTTTGATAGTGTGATGATGACCCTCGACGATCCCCGAGCCTTCCGTAGCTTCAACGATCTATAAAACAATGCAAACACACATAGAGTAAGCTTTCAAAAGCTTAGTACGCCATAAACGAATAAACTTAATACATATAACATTTATAAACATTTCAATTACAAGAACTTTAGCATATCTCAATAGCATATTCAAATTTCTTCTTTAGCTCAAAGGTATCTAACCATTTGTTTAACAACAATTCACATCTCCATGTATCTCATTAAGCTTTAGCACATTCATACAAATATCTCATTTTTGTCTCAACAATTCTATGCACATATCTCACTTTTGCAAATTCACATATACTTACTTTACATACTCAAATATAGAGTATATTTCAAACGTACCTGAATCGGTTACACATTTCGCATAGTCTTTTATTTCTCAGAATTTCCCGTTGAACCATTCAGAATTAAATAGGATACTCAGATAACTCGAAATACTAGTACAATGCCAACGTCCCAGACGTGGTCTTACATGAAATCAAATATCGATGCCACTGTCCCAGACAGGGTCTTACACAAAATCATATACGATGCTGATGTCCCAGACATGGTCTTACACGTAATTCTCAAATCGATGCCAATGTCCCAGATGTGGTCTTACACGATATCACATACCAGAACCCTATGTCATGACTTATTAATCCTATCTATTCCTAAGGTTCGTACAGGACTTTTCAGACATTGACACATTGTCAATACTTTCTCGGTTTTCACATGTATATCTTCCAAAGCCATTCATTACAACTAAATAATATATGAACATGAATAAATCAACTCAAATACATTTATTTGTATATAGACTTACCTCGTACGGATATAAACGGACGGTTTCGATTACTCGATCACTTTCGACTTTCCTCGGTCTTAATCTGTTTTCTTTGGTTCTTGATCTATACATATTCAAATTTAACCCATTTATTCACCAAATCATTCAATTCACTCCAAAAACACACATTTAGGGCATTTTACAAATTAGCCCTCACATTTTCACATTTTGACATTTAAGTCCTTATTTCACAAAATCACAAAATACACATAATTTCTTTGTACCCATGCGTAGCTGAATTTTCATCATAATCATACAAGTCCATAAATTTCATTTATTTCACATTTTAGTCCCTCAAAATATTATTTTCACAATTTAGTCCAAATTACTCAAATTCACCAAAAGTCCAAAAACAAAACATGTTAATCTAACACATATATTTCATATTTCATCATCAACTATCACAAAACTTAAGCATTCATCAATGGCACATTTCAAAATCATCATCAAATTCCAAAATTAAGGCATGGGCTTGAGAGAACACAAAGCAACGATCTCAAAAACGTAGAAATTATCAAAAATCGAAACCAAAACATACCTTAATCAAAGCACTTCAATGGCCGAATATTAGAGAAGCTTAAAACCCTTTTTCTTTTCTTATTTTTGGCTAAAGTGTATGAACATTCCACTAACATTTTTTTCATTTGTTTTATTTATTACCTATTAATATATTATTTACTAAATTAACCTTTGAAATATAATAAGAAAACCATATAAATTAAGCCCATAATCGTCTATCCCATGGTCTAATGGCCAAATTGCATCATAAGGACTTCTCATTTAATAAGCCATGACAATTAAACACTTTAACAAGTAGAAAGCCACTTTTACCTTTTATGCGATTTAGTCCTTTTCTCTAATTAAACACACAAACAATAAAATTAATTCACGAAACTCTCACATATGCTTAATCACATACTGTAGGCACGTAAAATAATATTAAAATATTTTTCTGACTCAGATTTTTGGTCTCGAAACCACTATTCCGACTAAGGTCTAAACCGGAGTGTTACATCTTCTGTCAATAAACCTGCTGCAATAATCACAAGCAATGTGTTCTTCTCTCTCAAATACTCATATTTTAGATGATCAATGAGAGGTTTTAGTTCTAACATAGGTGGTTCTATAGTAAAATGCACCATTTTTGTTTGCAGATGGGCTTACTTGTTTTCACTGTTCTTTACTCTTACGCCACTAGTCGAGTAGAAGGACCAGTTCATCATTTTCTCATTTTAGATTTTCAATGGTCTCTTCCTCTTCCTTATTCTCTTTTCCCATTCTTACCCCATCCAACTCAGCTTCATTCAACACTTCCCTTTTTAGATTATCGATTATGATCTTTTGTGGTATGATTTCTACTACCTCTACAGTTTCTAGCTTTCGACTAATACCCCATGTATGTGTAACGGGATTTTTGTGCAAGTGTACAAAGTCGTTCAAGTAATAAGTAAATAAAATGAGTTATCGTCTCCATAGGGACTATGTATGTTAATCAATTATCAGCAAAATTATAAGTTGACAATTTGGTGATAAAAACACAATAATTTGAGTGATGATTAAACTATATTAATTTAACTGAATGTGAGATTGATCCCTAATGCAATTTTAACCTAAGTATGAAAAATTATCTAAATGTATGAATGGATTATAGCAACAGAAGCACAACTTCAACAATCAATAACTACATAGGCTAGGATAATTACATTAATCAAATTAATTCATTTCCATCATACTTAATAGTTTTCAAAAAACATTCCATGGCAATTCGATCTTTCATGAGTTTAGAAACCAAATTAAGTCCATTTGGAGTCTTTTACTTAGTGAAATATGCATTTTACTGATCATATTAAACTAAGGGTTTCTTAGTATTTATGTGAGGTAACAGGGACAAGTTAAGTTTGAAACAGTTTAATCACATAAACCTAAAAACTATGCAAGATAATAAAGCTATTTAAAGTTATTATGAAACTTAAATTTAGTTGGATTTAATGATCTAAATTAAGCATGCACTTTTCAATTATTGCGTCTACTAGTCGTCGTTTGGTTAGGATCGCTCAGTTAATCTGAATGCATCCAATCACGTATGAATGAAATACATCTTGATTTTAATTGAAAATATGATCGACTGAGGCACAAACACTTTAAACATGGTTCAAACAAATATTATTTAATTAACGCAAACATCCTAGCTAAACAAAATTAAGCTATCATTATTGATGAAAAAAATCATAAAACACATCGCAAACATGACTAAATTAAACAACTAGTAAGGGAAGAGTAAATTCTATTTCAATTCAGCAGCGTTTCAGATTTGGATTGAAAGTGTTCCACCGATCCACCCATTGCTCTTTTCCTAATGGTTCCTCAAGGTGGCCGGCCAAGAGGTGATCTTTTCAAGGATTTTGTTGGCTAAAAAGGAAGGGAAAATGGAATGGCTATGCATGGGGAGAAGAGAGCAAGAGAGGGAATGAGAGAATGAATGATGTTTGTGAAAATGAAGGATGTGACACCCTGAACCCAATCGAAATGGACCGACCCAAATCCAAAGCGATAGATTAGCCACCAACGTGACTCTCTAAGACAAAACCACCCCAAAACACACCTCAACCTTATAACACCACAATTTTGACTAATAACTCTCTAATTTTAATGTGGAAGTGATTTGTGAACCATTTTAAAATTGTTTTTAAGGATTTAACCCTAAGGGTAATTTAGTCATTTTACCACTTAAAACTAAACAATCCCGATTTTAATTCTAAATGATTACCAAAATCCTTGTAATCAATTTTAGGAAACCTCTAAAATTCATTTTAGTTAACCATTTTTCCTTTATCCATTTACTAATTAAGGCTATATTAGCTAAGTGTTTATACTTTAATCATATATATACAATTTTAATTAATCTAATTACAACTAATAAACAACATGTATTCATAATTTAAACATTCAAAATCATGCTTAACAAAAAAACAATTAAATCATGCAATGGACTTACCTTCGCCACAAAGTTATCCACTCACTGACAAGCTACAATTAAAATGTATTAGTGAAAAATTCATGCTTCAACCACCATGTTTTCAATCCCCATGATATCATTTAGCAACATACCATAATCCACTGATCGTGTGTCAGAGTCTTAAAAATTTATATAATGAATGATCTAGCCTAGAAACTAACTGTGATAATGATTGAGGTAAGCGCACCTATCGAACAGTAGTATAGTTTAGTGGCAAGACCGGATTATCGAACCCAAAGGAACCAAAAGTACTAATACTAACTTGCTTTCTATTATTTAACCTAAGAATTGAAGTGAATTATTGTTTACTTTAAAATTAACTAACTACTAAGCTAAAGACGCTAAGACAAAGAAAATGAATTGGGGAAACACTTTGGGAAAAACCAATTGATTAAGACAATACCCAAGGAGGAATCCACCTAGACTTCACTTGTTATCTAACTCTGAACCAGACGATTTATTCACTTGACCTGATTCGTAGGATTCCCTAATTTATATTAATACCTCTCTCGAGGCTACTAACTTCTAACCCTAGGTTGATTAATTGAAATCTCTTTCTAATTAAAACCCCTAGGATTGCATTAACTCGGTCTATGGACTCCCATATTAGGTTTGACCCTAATCCAGTAGATTTTCGTCATCCTATCCTTAAGGTTGCGATCAACTCCGCTTAACTATGCTAGATCTACTCTTAGGCAGGGTCTATTCCTCCTCTGCCTAAGCACATCAATACTTGAATCAATATCCTAAAATATCAAAACAAGAATTAAGAACACATAATTAAGAACAAATCAAGTAGTTATCATATAGTTCAGAAAACAATAACAAGATCCGTCTTAGGTTTCATCCCCTCAGGTATCTAAGGGGTTTAGTTCATAATAATAAAAGAATACATCTCAGAAGAAAAGATAAAACAAAACATAAGAAAACCCTAAAACCCCCTGAAGGAATTGAAGGAGAGATCCTCCGTCTTGAGTATGATTTTGGCTTCTTGAGATGAATCAACTGGCTTTCTTCGAGTAGATCCCACAATTCTGACCTCTCTGGCTCGGGTCCTTGGCCTAGCTAGACGCCCCCTGACAAAAGCCTTGACAGAAGGCTTCTGTCGACTCCCCTTTTTAGGTCATACTTAGGGTGTTTATATAGACTTTGGAATGTCTTTCTTCGCCCCTAAGTATCTTTTTCCGAGTAGAATTCCTCTTTGCCACGGCAAGGACACGCCTGTGCAACACGCCCGTGCAACACACCCGTGTGTGTAACACCCCAAACTCGGACAGGACACCACGTCCGAATCTGGTATGTTACGGGGAAAAACGTTTTTGAGTGAACAGATTTTCCGTTTAAAGGCGGGGTAAAAACGTAGGGAATTTGAGGAAAATTGAAGTAGGCCTGTTTGATTAGATTTGAAAACTTATCCAAAGTATATAGTTAAAAACGAGTTGATTTCATTTAGCATATCCACCAGTTTCTTAGTGCTATTTTGAAACATTTTTGACTTAGTAGAATATCGAGTTTGGTTTGAAGCTCACTTGAGGTTACTTTATAGCAAAGCATAGTGAGATACCCGATGGTATAGTTTAAAACACATTGCGTTATAGTTTTTGAAAACATTATCTTACCAAATTTTTAGTAAAATTTCATACCAAGTTATTTGTTAAGCAGGTTGAGAATCTAATTAAAGCATAACCATCAAAAACATAATTTAAAGGCCTCTTACAAATCCAAATTAAAAACCCAAATAAGAGTAATTAAACTAAAGTACCCAAATGATAGAGTTTGAGTAAAACTTTATTAAGCATGGCATGAGCACCCGAGTCCATCCTGGCTCCATGTCCGCGTCTCACGGGTCACTGAAATGTCAAAGGAGAGGGTGAGTCGAATGACTCAGTGCATAAATCCCGCTCCCGATGGAACAACATGCTAACACACATCACACATAGCAACATAATTAATGCAACCCGATCCTAACCATCCGTATCGCCTTTTCTACCCCGTGTGGTACCAAACCACGGTGGTGCCAAACCACTGTGACATATAGTCACAATGTGTTACCAAAACACTGTGTCCCAAAGACACAAATGTGCTACCAAAGCTTTGGTGACCAAAGTCACAAATCCAATGATGGGGCCAACCCATCGTGTGATACCAATCACTAGCGAGCGATCCCATATCTCATGTGGGGCCAACCCACGGTGGTGTTAACCACGGGGACAAGTCGCAATGAGGTGCCCAACCTCTGGTGTCCCAAAGACACAAATGTGCTACCAAAGCACTGGTGACCGTAGTCACGATAATCAAATGATGGGGCCAACCCATCGTGTGATACCCAATCACTAGCAGACGATCCCATATCTCAAAGTGGGGCCAACCCACGGTGGTGTTAACCACAGGGACAAGTCGCAATGAGGTGCCCAACCTCTGGTGTCCCAAAGACACAAATGTGCTACCAAAGCACTGGTGACCCAAAGTCACAAAGTGTGTTACCAAAACACTGGTGCTCGTTAGCATAAAGTATCACTGCTCCCTCCACTCATATCACCCATCAACATACCAACTCATGTGATCATGCATATCATACAAGTCATGCTTATCATGCCAACATGTCTAGCATTACATCTCATAGCATACATAACATAGATCATAATACCCAAGGTATCCACAATAGAATCGGTAATAAATTAGACTTACCCAGTATATTACACATACCCGTTTGGGTATCCAATTATCCGTCATCTTTGGTATAGTTTTTAACGAGCAACAGGTTTATTAATAACATTACTAGGTATAGTGTGTTAGTTTACACACTGTAATCTGAGTCTAAAGATCCCAACGAAACGACCTAAATCCCTCGAGTATCAAGCTCCTATAACAATCGGCCAACATAGGGTTAGTACACAAAAACCATTCGGCCAAAGGCTTTATACCAAGAGAAGTCATCTCAAACCCTTACCTTCACTTCTTAACTTGGTTTCCAACCAACCCCGAACCTCAATGGTCCTTCTAAGACAATCGGCCACCACCTTGAAAAGAGTAACATTAATCCTTTATCATTCCCGATTTAATCGAAACCAGACGATTTAACTAACAACAACCAATCACTTACCCTTACTAATCAATTGTGAGAAAGAAAACGGCTCCTCTTGCTTGCTTCCACAATCCAATGATCCTATAACGAAGAGAATAGAAACACGAGATTAACACCTAATATTCGGCCAAGAAGAACCACTAGGAGAAGGAAAAGATTCGGCTAACACCTTAACAAAGAGGGGAAAGAAGTTTCGGCTTCACACCAAGGAAGAGAACTCAAGAGAAAAGTGGGGAAACAAGGGGTTGATATTCAAGCTAATTAACAAAAAGGAACAAAGAAAAGAAAAGTGCTTTCGATTTGAAAGAAGAAGCAATGGAGAAAAGTATTTTGGAGAATGGGGTTTCTGGCTATCAAGGTTTCAAAACAAAGAAAAGAGTATGGAGAGAAGAGAGTTATAATTTGAAACACTCCAATGAAGAAGGAAGAAGATGTGGAAGGGACATTCGGCCACAAGCTCAAAATCAAGAAAACAAAGCAACTTTTCGGCAACTAAAGGGGTTTGATGTTTTTGTTTCAAGAAGTGTAGAAGATGAGAGAAATTCTTTAGAAAGAATCGAAACACCCTTTGATAAAAAGAATGAACTTCCTTTTTACCCAATATGACCGAAAATGCACCAAATGAAAAGTGCATTTCGGCACACTCTTTCCCCCCACACTAAAGCCGTCACTCCCCTCCAACTCCCCTAAATTCGGCCAAATCCCCACAACACTCCACTCCACACATTCAAACAAGCATGACCAAGTCTTCCTCCTAAACTCACTCTCCTCCCACCATTTGAGCAGTTTGACCAAGTCCAAAGAAGAATTTGAATTGCCTTCTACTTCCTCCTCCCATGCCGTCCAAAATGGGAACCAAAATGGGGACTTTGCAGGCTCGAACACTAGACCTCCACCCCATGCATTTGACGCCACACCTAGCTCCCAAGTAACATGCTTGCCACTTTGCCACTCACTTTTTTTGTTCAACAAAACCCCAAATAAAACTCTTATACCCCAGCTTCCTCAGCTCCTCTCCTATAAAGCCTAAAAACAAAAATTCTCCTACCTACTCAGGCACACTCCTAACCTACAATTAAGCCCCGAAACTACACAAACAGTAACACAACACACTTAACACATGCAATATCATGCAACAACAAAATAGCCCCTAACCCGGGATATTACAGTTCTACCCCCCTTAAAAATAATTTCGGCCTCGAAATTACCTGATCAAAAGAGTTGCGGGTATTGCTTGTCTCATCATATCCTCGGGTTCCCACGTAGCTTTCTTCTACGCCATGATTCCGCCAAAGTACCTTAACCAAAGGCACAGATTTCTTACGCGAAACCTTCACATCTCGATCAAGAATCTGCACAGGTTCTTCTTCCATGGTCAAGTCTGGATTTACCTCGATCTCTTCCACTGCTACCACATGCGGCGGATCGAGCGATACCTCCGAAGCATCGAAACGTGAAAAACGTCGTGAATCGACTAAGCTCTGCGGCAACTCAAGCTGATCGCTCTTCGGTCCAACTCTTCTCGGAACCTTATACGGCCCAATGAACCTCGGACTTAGCTTGCCTTTCTTCTCGAATCTCAATACCTTTTTCCAAGGTGAGACCTTCAGGAAAACTCGATCCCCCATAGCGAACTCTATATCTCTACGCTTAAGATCGGCATAAGACTTCTGCGGTCCAAGCTTTCCTTCAATCTAGATGAATCAACTTAACCTTGTCTTCGGTCTCGACAACCAACTCGGGTCCCAACAAGCGGCGTTCACCCAACTCCGTCCAACACGTGGGTGAGCGACATTTCCTACCATCTGACGCCTCATACGGTGCCATCTTAATGCTCGCTTGTAATCGTTGTTGTAGGCAAACTCGGCTAATGGTAGAAACTCCTCCCAACTACCTCTGAAATCCAAGATACAACCTCTCGGCATATCCTCTAAGATCTGAATGACCCTTCGATTGACCGTCGATTTGTGGGTGAAAAGTCTTTGAAATCCAAACGAGTACCCAGAGCTTGATGCGGTGCTTTCCGAAACCTTGACGTAAATCTAGGATCCCTATCCGAGATTATCGAAACTGCACACCGTGCAACCTTACTATCTCGACACATACGACCGCTTAGCTTACGAAGTGAGTAGTCAACCTCACGAGAATAAAGTGAGTGATTTAGTCGACGATCCACCACTACCCAAACCGAATCCTTCTTGCTTGGCGTAAGTGGTAACCCAGCGACGAAATCCATGGTTATCCTTTCCCACTTCCACCGAGGAATCTTCACGGTGAAGCAAACCCAACGGCAATCGGTGCTCGGCCTTGACTGTGACAAGTCGGACACTTCCCAACAAACTCGACACCTCTTTCTTCAAGCCGGGCCACCAAAAGCGCTCTCTAAGATCCCTATACATCTTGCTACCTCCGGGATGCATAGCATAAGGCTGCTATGTGCGTCTGAAGAATCTTCTGCCTCGACTCAACATCTTTAGGCATACAAGCCTTACCTTGAAAACACAGAACCCCATCACGGACAAGTTTGTAACCCTCCAAACCACCATCTGCACTGCAACCTTGGCGCTTTCAGCACCTCATCCAATAATCTGTTTCTCTCGATCTGCTTCAACCTAAGTAGGCTTAACTGCGAGTTACGCGAGAATACTCCCATCGTCATACAAACTCAAGTGGGCAAACAATGCTCTTAAATCAGAAACAACCTTGCGGCTCAACGCGTCGACCACCACGTTAGCCTTGCCGGATGATACTCAATCGAGCGATCGTAATCTTTCGACAACTCAACCCATCTGCGGCGCCTCAAATTCAAATCCTTACGAGTCGTGATACTTGAACTCTTATGATCTGTGTAGACTATCGATCTCTCTCCATACAAGTAGTGCCTCCAAATCTTTAAAGCGAAGACTACAGCTGCTAGCTCCAAATCGTGCGTCGGATAGTTGACCTCATGTGGCCTCAGCTGCCGAGAAGCGTAAGCCACAACCTTACCTTCTTGCATCAGCACACAACCCAAGCCCGTATGTGATGCATCGCAATAGACTGTGAATTCCTTACCAGCCTCAGGTTGAATTAAAACTGGTGCCTCAGTCAAAATCTTCTTTAACTTATCGAAGCTTTCCTGCTGCTTCTCAGTCCATACAAACGGAACTTCTTTCCTCAGCAACTTGGTCATCGGTGCTGCTATCAACGAAAAACCCTCAACAAACCTTCGGTAGTATCCGGCCAAACCCAGAAAACTCCGAATCTCAGCCACTGACTTAGGCGGCTTCCAATCCAAAACTGCCTCAATCTTACGAGGATCTACTCGAATCCCCTCAGCCGACACTACATGACCCAAGAAAGTCACTTCTCTAAGCCAGAACTCGCACTTACTAAACTTAGCATAGAGTTGCTTTTCCTCAAAATCTGCAACACCACTGCAAATGCTTATCATGCTCTTCCTCTGTCGCCTTGAGTACACTAAGATGTCGTCTATGAAACCACGACGAACCGATCTAGATCTTCTTTGAAACACCCTATTCATCATATCCATAAACGCTGCCGGTCGTTAGTCAACCCGACGGCATTACCAGCAATTCGTAGTGCCCATCACCGAGTCCAAACGCTGTTTTATGGATATCCGCCTCCTTAACTCTTAATCGGTGATACCCGGACCTCAAGTCGATCTTCGAGAATACCGCGACACCCTTGGTGATCAAACAAGTCATCTATCCGTAGCAGCGGATACTTGTTTTTAATCGTCGACTTGTTCAATCGGCGATAATCTATACACATCCGCATCGTACCATCTTTCTTTTTAACAAAGAGTACCGGCGCACCGCACGTGAAACACTAGGCCTAATAAAACCTCGATCAATAATTCTTGGATCTGAGCCTTAAGCTCCACCAATTCCTTTGGCGCCATCCTATACGGAGCAATAGACAGCGGCGCGATTCAGGGTAATAGATCTATCCCGAACTCTACCTCGCGATCTGGCGGCAAACCGGAAGCTCCTCGGGAAAAACATCGGCCAAAATCCTTAACAAATGCGAACCTTCTCCACAAGTGAACCCTTTAGCCTCCAAGGCATACACATGAACCACATACGCTTCCACGACCCTTCCTCGACCATCTTCTACGCTTTCAAGCGGATACCACATTTGATAAGTAATCCCTCCTATTACCTATCATAACCACCTCATCACCCTCAATCGTCTTAAGAACCATGCGCTTGCGCGCGCAATCCAACCTCGCTTTGGTACTTGACCAACCAATCCATCCCAAGAATCGGATCGAACTCCTGAGCGGCGGTTCCATCCGGATCGGCGAAAAACACTACCCCTTGGAGTTCTAGCGGTACATTTCTAAACAGTTTATCTACTACTACTGAGTGACCTAGAGGGCTAATCACGGTCATCTGCCTAGAGGATATCTCGAGTCTAAATCCATGGTCTCTACTATACTCACGGCAACATAAGAGTGCGTTGAACCCACATCAATCAAAGCGGTATAAGGAGAACCAAGAATCAAAAACGTCATGCGGTTATGGCGTCCGGTGCGTCGCCCTCCTCTCGGCGCCTCGCGGCATACACTAATCCGGTGTCTAGCATCGAACTACCGCACCTCGCGGTGCTCCACGGCCCCAACTAGAACCATTACCACCTGCTGCCATTACCACGGCCCCTCTGCGGTGGCGGTCTATTACCTCTGAGCCGATTACGGCCCGACTCTCGGGCCAGAATCTGGCCAACCTACGCGATGAGTCCCTCACACGGTGCTCGAGAGAACCACACTCGAAGCGACCTTTTCCTCGATCCGGCAACCACCCCAATGAGATTTTCCACACCCATCACCGCTGCGGCGGTCCACGCCTAGCGGCAAACAACCCCTAGCGGTGGTTCGGCCCACTCGGTCTAGCTCTCTTCTGCGGATTACGGCGATCCGGAAGACCCAAAGCTCCTCTTATGCCTATTTCTCCCATACCACTGTCTCACCGACTCCTTAACACCCTCGGCTACCTTAGCCTTCTCAACTAAGACAACAAACTCGCGTTCTGGCGAGGAGCAATCAGCGACCTCAAGTCGTCTCGCATACCATCCTCGAAACGAACACACCTCTCATGCTCGGTGGCCACAATGCCCCGGGCATCCTACTCGACCAGGAACTCGACCTCGTGCTCGACAAATGATTTACTCCCCGAACAAGCCTCGAAATGCCTTCCATTGAGAGTCAATATAACTAGCTCCGATGTATTTCTTTTGATATGCGACCACGAAATAATCCCATGTCGGATCCTCTGCTGCCACATTTATCCCGAACCGTGAGCCACCACTGATATGACTCATCCGGAGAAGCGTCGATGCCCTTGACTTCTCTTCAGGTGTTAAGTCGGATCATCCATGATCCGCTCGGTTGCCTCCAGCCAATATTCAGCGATCTTTGGGAGCAACACCAGAAACACCCCGGAAGAATTTGGCCCCATTTGCCCGGAGTCGCTCAGGAACAGATTTCCTAACTCTTGCATTACCACCTACACCAGCTACTCTTTCCAACACTCGCAGCATCGCTGTGACCTTTGCATCGTCCCGGTCGATCTTGGAACTCACCACCTCCGGTGGTGGCGAACCGTATCTCATTTTCTGACCCCTGACCAGATCCTACGGGCTCAGAAACTGTCATCCTACCACGACCTCGTCCACGACCACGTCCACCTCTAGTGCTCATGACTAATCTTTCTACGTATCTGGTTAAAGAATTTTATGCATCCGTATTTATTCCACTTGTTTAAAAGCAAGTCTTATGAATATTTTAAGAGGATTTGTTCTCGCGAGTTCACAGAATCCTATCAGTTTCAATCTCTAAAGTAGTATACTATTGCTATTCACCAAATCATATCACATCCAATCAATTTACAAGCAATAGTAAGGGTACTTACCTGGCGAACTGGTGCCGGAGACTCGGTGCCATGCCTTTCAAACCATACTTTAAGAATAAAGACTAACGAAATAATCTTTTGAAAACCTTTTGGGCCTCAGGCCCACAGCCGAGCCTTTGAACTTGGCTCTGATACCACAATTGTAACACCCCAAACTCGGACAGGACACCACGTCCGAATCTGGTATGTTACGGGGAAAAACGTTTTTGAGTGAACAGATTTTCCGTTTAAAGGCGGGGTAAAAACGTAGGGAATTTGAGGAAAATTGAAGTAGGCTGTTTGATTAGATTTGAAAACTTATCCAAAGTATATAGTTAAAAAGCGAGTTGATTTCATTTAGCATATCCACCAGTTTCTTAGTGCTATTTTGAAACATTTTTGACTTAGTAGAATATCGAGTTTGGTTTGAAGCTCACTTGAGGTTACTTTATAGCAAAGCATAGTGAGATACCCGATGGTATAGTTTAAAACACATTGCGTTATAGTTTTTGAAAACATTATCTTACCAAATTTTTAGTAAAATTTCATACCAAGTTATTTGTTAAGCAGGTTGAGAATCTAATTAAAGCATAACCATCAAAAACATAATTTAAAGGCCTCTTACAAATCCAAATTAAAAACCCAAATAAGAGTAATTAAACTAAAGTACCCAAATGATAGAGTTTGAGTAAAACTTTATTAAGCATGGCATGAGCACCCCGAGTCCATCCCGGCTCCATGTCCGCGTCTACGGGTCACCTGAAATGTCAAATGAGAGGGTGAGTCAAATGACTCAGTGCATAAATCCCGCTCCCGATGGAACAACATGCTAACACACATCACACATAGCAACATAATTAATGCAACCCGATCCTAACCATCCGTATCGCCTTTTCTACCCCGTGTGGTACCAAACCACTGGTGGTGCCAAACCACTGGTGACATATAGTCACAATGTGTTACCAAAACACTGGTGTCCCAAAGACACAAATGTGCTACCAAAGCACTGGTGACCGAAGTCACAAATCCAATGATGGGGCCAACCCATCGTGTGATACCCAATCACTAGCAGACGATCCCATATCTCATGTGGGGCCAACCCACGGTGGTGTTAACCACAGGGACAAGTCGCAATGAGGTGCCCAACCTCTGGTGTCCCAAAGACACAAATGTGCTACCAAAGCACTTGGCCACCGTAGTCACGATAATCAAATGATGGGGCCAACCCATCGTGTGATACCAATCACTAGCAGACGATCCCATATCTCAAAGTGGGGCCAACCCACGGTGGTGTTAACCACAGGGACAAGTCGCAATGAGGTGCCCAACCTCTGGTGTCCCAAAGACACAAATGTGCTACCAAAGCACTGGTGACCCAAAGTCACAAAGTGTGTTACCAAAACACTGGTGCTCGTTAGCATAAAGTATCACTGCTCCCTCCACTCATATCACCCATCAACATACCAACTCATGTGATCATGCATATCATACAAGTCATGCTTATCATGCCAACATGTCTAGCATTACATCTCATAGCATACATAACATAGATCATAATACCCAAGGTATCCACAATAGAACTGGTAATAAATTAGACTTACCCGTATACGTACACATACCCCGTTTGGGTATCCAATTATCCGTCATACTGGTATAGTTTTTAACAGGCAAACAGGTTTATTAATAACATTACTAGGTATAGTGTGTTAGTTTACACACCTGGTAATACGAGTCTAAAGATCCCAACGAAACGACCTAAATCCCTCGAGTATCAAGCTCCTATAACAATCGGCCAACATAGGGGTTAGTACACAAAAACCATTCGGCCAAAGGCTTTATACCAAGAGAAGTCATCTCAAACCCTTACCTTCACTTCTTAACTTGGTTTCCAACCAACCCCGAACCTCAATGGTCCTTCTAAGACAATCGGCCACCACCTTGAAAAGAGTAACAGTTAATCCTTTATCATTCCCGATTTAATCGAAACCAGACGATTTAACTAACAACAACCAATCACTTACCCCTTTACTAATCAATTGTGAGAAGAAAACGGCTCCTCTTGCTTGCTTCCACAATCCAATGATCCTATAACGAAGAGAATAGAAACACGAGATTAACACCTAATATTCGGCCAAGAAGAACCACTAGGAGAAGGAAAAGATTCGGTTAACACCTTAACAAAGAGGGGAAAGAAGTTTCGAGGCTTCACACCAAGGAAGAGAACTCAAGAGAAAAGTGGGGAAACAAGGGGTTGATATTCGGCTAATTAACAAAAAAGGAACAAAGAAAAGAAAAGTGCTTTCGATTTGAAAGAAGAAGCAATGGAGAAAAGTATTTTGGAGAATGGGGTTTCGGCTATCAAGGTTTCAAAACAAAGAAAAGAGTATGGAGAGAAGAGAGTTATAATTTGACTTACTCCAATGAAGAAGGAAGAAGATGTGGAAGGGACATTCGGCCACAAGCTCAAAATCAAGAAAACAAAGCAACTTTTAGGCAACTAAAGGGGTTTTGATGTTTTCTGGTTTCAAGAAGTGTAGAAGATGAGAGAAATTCTTTAGAAAGAATCGAAACACCCTTTGATAAAAAGAATGAACTTCCTTTTTACCCAATATGACCGAAAATGCACCAAATGAAAAGTGCATTTCGGCACACTCTTTCCCCACACTAAGCCGTCACTCCCCTCCAACTCCCCTAAATTCGGCCAAATCCCCACAACACTCCACTCCACACATTCAAACAAGCATGACCAAGTCTTCCTCCTAAACTCACTCTCCTCCCACCATTTGAACGGTTTGACCAAGTCCAAAGAAGAATTTGAATTGCCTTCTACTTCCTCCTCCCATGCCGTCCAAAATGGGAACCAAAATGGGGACTTTGCAGCTCGAACACTAGACCTCCACCCCATGCATTTGACGCCACACCTAGCTCCCAAGTAACGCATGCTTGCCACTTTGCCAGCTCACTTTTTTTTGTTCAACAAAACCCCAAATAAAACTCTTATACCCCAGCTTCCTCAGCTCCTCTCCTATAAAGCCTAAAAACAAAAATTCTCCTACCTACTCAGGCACACTCCTAACCTACAATTAAGCCCCGAAACTACACAAACAGCAACACAACACACTTAACACATGCAATATCATGCAACAACAAAATAGCCCCTAACCCGGGATATTACAGTGTGAATCGAATTGTAGACCGTGGTTTGGTCTGCTAGGGAGGCACGGCCGTATGGTGAAACCCCAGGTCGTGGTTGGGTCTGCTAAGGAGGCACGGCCGTGTGGTGAAACCCTAGGTCGTGTCGATTTCCTACTTTGGCCCATTTGGTCTGTTTTTGGCCCGTTTCTCGTTCTTTTCATCCTCTTATGCTTTCCTAAGTATAAAACATGAAAAATAAAGGATTAGAAGCACTAAATTCCACAATTCAAGGAATAAATCATCCAAAAGTATGCTAAATGTAGGATTAAAATATGAACATATTACGGTTTATCAAATACCCCCACACTTAAGCTTTTGCTTGTCCTCAAGCAAAATTCTCAACTTACAATTAAAATAGAATTTCCTCAATTCATAACCTTCATCAATAATGTTTCATCATAATTCATAGGTAATTCATACATTGATAATTTAACCAGAAGGTTCCCAAAGATTCAAACCATCAGAGTCATAGTTTTTATAGTACCAAAAGTAGGTGTTTCCCCTTACCTAAATAATTACCTTTAATTCAAATCGACAAGATTTGACATCCTCACTAAGGGTTCACTCAAATCACTCAAGGTGTTTAAGGTTCAAAAATAAGCACTCAAGAGTCAAACATGAAAAGTTAATCCCATAGGCTTGCATGAAAATCAAATCTCCACCACTGTAAAATGATATGATACACAAATCAAAAGGTCTTTTATGGGTTGTAACGGTGCTTGGGTTAAAGGTGTGGATAAAGGCTTAAATTAGAGGGTTAGTATCGAGACTGAATTGAAAAATTACCTAACTAAAAAGTTGTACTAATACTAAATAATTACATCACGGAAACTTAATACTAATAACATGAGCTTCTTCTAGAGATAATGAAATTAACAGTTTGAGCTCAAATAACATAGAACTAATAATGAATATACTTCATTTTTTTTAGGAACAAATCATACAATAATAAAGAAATTAACAACTGAAATGGAAAGCATAGTTTAGCTAAGTAATCTGTTCAAATCAGACCTCAACTTAATGTGGGTCAAATTTATTAAAGGGATTTCAACAATTATGGTTTTTGGTTAATGTTAAGGGTGAGTCAATAAAAAGGGTTGTTTGGATCAAAGGGGTTCACTAGGGGTTAATTGTGAAGGTAGGCTTTTTATGGAGTAAGTGGGTTAAAACCTAAGTGCCTTTATCATCTCTGTATATCAAATCAAAGGTGTGGTCTCGACATGTATAATCGAAGCAAGTTCTAGAATAACAAATCAATGTTGACACACTCATAATCAATAAAGTGAGCAAGAAAGGAATATGCTCTAAAGGCTCAAAATATCACAAAAATTATGGGCTTTTGATGTCAACTTTGTAAATTTCAAACTTCAAGGTAATACTTAGATTCAGGTAGACAGCCTAGAAAAAAAATTTTAAATTCTGAAAAATAGACTTATCATGCTTGATTCTCTAGTCTCCTAAAGTTTAACTCATCACTGCGTAATTAACTATGACTTAATCCAAAACATATCAATGAAAATCATAAATCAAAAGAAATTTCATTCTAACAGTGATATGAGAAAATTACTTAAGAATAAGACATAATTCAGGGATTTTCAAATAATACTGTAGTTAACCCCCCACACTTAAGATGTACATTGCCCTCAATGTACAAACATAGATAATAGCAATATAGTAATAAAATCATAAGATAGGGAGAGAAGCAAAACTTCCTGAATTTTGGATGGAGTCAATGAAAAGAAATGGTAAAGTTGGAGAGAGGTGAAGGTGGGGAGGATACTCCGGTGGTGGCGTGGTCGTTCGTTAACAGCCCCTTGAACCTAAATTAAAGAAATCAAAATATAATAATATAAATCAAAGACGAGAAAGATAAAAGAAAAAAAAATTAAAAAAAATGAAAATAAGAGAAAAAGGAAAAGAATAAATGGACTCAAAGGTCCCACGGGCGTGTCGCACGCCCGTGTAGATTTCTCAGTTTCGACCACGGCCTAATCGCACGGCCGTGGTGTTTTATCGCAGCCCATGCTTTTGGGAAAAGTTTTGCCCTATTTCCACACGGCCACGGCATGCCCGTGTGCAAGGCCGTGTGGGTAGAGAAACATGCGCCTTAAAAATTTGGTTAATTTTTTAGTTAGGTGCTTAAAAATCGAAAATATGAAAATTAATTGGGTTAGTGCTCGGGTTGCCTCCCGAGAAGCGCTCGTTTAAAGTCTTGAGCTAGAGTTACCTGTTATTCGTATGGTCATGGTGGTTCACGGAGTTTAAACTCCTTTTTCTTACTATCAATTCTATCAACATATGATTTGAGTCGGGCAATATTTACCTTAAAAGTGCCGAAATTAGAATGAGTTACCTCAACCGTTCCGTATGGAAAGACCTTAAGTACCTTAAAAGAAGTCGCACCATTTGTATTAAGCTCTGAAGCGGCTATTCGAGGCTCAGTTGTATATGGCAGTACCTGGTCCCCAACTTTGAAGTGATTGGTTCCACCTTTAATACTTGATGTCCTAGCCGTGTCAAGAACCTGAAGAGTGATCGTCTCGTCATTTACACGAAATGTGAGCTCACGTGGTAGTTTATTTTGTAGAATGGCTGGGCACACTGCGTTTAGCTCCAAATGCGACGTATCGTCTAACTTCCGTTTGTTTGTCAAAAACTCTTTTGAAAATTTCCTTGAATCTGGCATCTGCGAAAGAGCTTCAAGAAACAGAAAGTTAATATGTAATTTCTTTGGAAGTTTAAGAAATTTACCGAATTGTTCCTTTGTGTGGTCTTTCTTCATCGCATTGGGGTATGGCACACGAGGTTGGTACTCTGTAATTACCGGGTTTGGTTTATAATGGCTTACCTCAACCTTACCTTCCTCTACAACATTCTCTTGCTTCAATTTTGGTTCATCTAACCATTCACTATCATGAGCAGTTATTGCTTTAGGTTGCTCTCTTGGGTTAGGTTTGGTGTTGCTAGGCAAGATACCTTGTGGTCTTTCTAAGATCAGCTTAGCTAGCTGGCCTAATTGGTTATCGATCCCTTGAATTGATGCCTGCTGATTTTTGAGCATTGTCTCGTTGTTTTGAAAACGAGTTTCTGACACCGCGATAAATTTTGTTAGCATCTCTTCAAGGTTCAGCTTCTTTTTCTGCTGGTAAGGTGGTTGTTGAAAACCTGAAGGAAGTTGCGGTCTTTGATTACCTTGACCACCCCACGAGAAATTGGGATGGTACCTCCAACCTGCATTATAAGTGTTACTATAAAGATTATTTTGAGGTCTAGAATAGTTACCCATATAGTTGACTTGTTCGTTCTCTGTGCTAGGGTTGTAGGATAGATATTCTGTGTTTGTTCACCCTCCTCCATTTGTATCGTCTTGTATTCACACGGATGTACTGCGTGAGAACCATACCAACCATCAAATTTTTTTATTTAAAAGCTCTACCTGGTTAGATAACATGGTGACCGCGTCAAGGTTGAAAACACCGGCTACTTTATTAGGCATTGTTCTCATGTTTTGCCATTGATAACTATTCAGTGACATCTCTTCGGTTTCTGCGAGTGGTATGTTTTATTTCACTATCAAAAATCAAGGGTCCTGACGGGTTTCTTCTAGTCATAAACTAGAAATACCTGCCAAAAGCAAAGAAAGAGAAAAATTAGAAAAGTTAAAAAAAAATTGTAAATAAATAAAATGGCTAAAGTAATAAAAATTGAGCGTTCTTAATATTTTAGTTCCCCGACAACGGCGCCAAAAACTTGATCGTGTGTCAGAGTCTTAAAAATTTATATAATGAATGATCTAGCCTAGAAACTAACTGTGACAACGATTGAGGCAAGCGCACCTATCGAACAGTAGTATAGTTTAGTGGCAAGACCGGATTCTCGAACCCAAAGGAACCAAAAGTACTAATACTAACTTGCTTTCTATTATTTAGCCTAAGAATTGAAGTGAATTATTGTTTACTTTAAAATTAACTAACTACTAAGCTAAAGACGCTAAGACAAAGAAAATGAATTGGGGAAACACTTGTGGGAAAAAAACAATTGATTAAGACAATACCCAAGGAGGAATCCACCTAGACTTCACTTGTTATCTAACTCTGAACTAGACGATTTATTCACTTGACCTGATCCGTAGGATTCCCTAATTTATATTAATACCTCTCTCGAGGCTACTAACGTCTAATCCTAGGTTGATTAATTGAAATCTCTTTCTAATTAAAACCCCTAGGATTGCATTAACTCGATTTATGGACTCCCATATTAGGTTTGACCCTAATCCGGCAGATTTTCGTCATCCTATCTCTAGGGTTGCGATCAACTCCGCTTAACTATGCTAGATCTACTCCTAGGCAGGGTCTATTACTCCTCTGCCTAAGCACATCAATACTTGAATCAATATCCTGAAATATCAAAACAAGAATTAAGAACACATAATTAAGAACAAATCAAGTATTTATCATATAGTTCAGAAAACAATAACAAGATCCGTCTTAGGTTTCATCCCCCTCAGGTATCTGAGGGGTTTAGTTCATAATAATAAAAGAATACAACTCAGAAGAAAATATAAAACAAAACATAAGAAAACCCTAAAACCCCCTGAAGGAATTGAAGGAGAGATCCTCCGTCTTGAGTATGATTTTGGCTTCTTAAGATGAATCAACTGGCTTTCTTCGAGTAGATCCCACAATTCTGACCTCTCTGGCTCGGGTCCTTGGCCTAGCTGGACGCCCCCTGAAAAAAGCCTTGACAGAAGGCTTCTATCGACTCCCCTTTTTAGGTCATACTTAGGGTGTTTATATAGACTTTGGAATGTTTTTCTTCGCCCCTAAGTATCCTTTTTCCGAGTAGAATTCCTCTTTGCCACGGCAGGGACACGCCCGTGCAACACGCTCGTGTGAATCGAATTGTAGACCATGGTTGGGTCTGCTAGGGAGGCACGGCCGTGTGGTGAAACCCCAGGTCGTGGTTGGGTCTGCTAAGGAGGCACGGCCGTGTGGTGAAACCCCAGGCCGTGTCGATTTCCTACTTTTGCCCATTTGGTCCGTTTTTGGCCCGTTTCTCGTTCTTTTCATCCTCTTATGTTTTCCTAAGTATAAAACATGAAAATAAAGGATTAGAAGCACCAAATTCCACAATTCAGGGAATAAATCATACAAAAGTATGCTAAATGTGGGATTAAAATATGAACATATTACGGTTTATCAGCCATACAAAATTTAACCATAAAATCAATCATTAAAAAAAAAACAAGTATAACATCTCAAAATTAAAATCCAAATAAAAGTCTCAAATGTCCATCACAAGTATATCAAATTATCCCAATTGAGTGCCACAATACCCTTTAATGTTTCTAAAGAAGAGCCCTTAATCTATACCACCAAATAGCCTTAAACATGGACCAACCTTGCCCTTACTCCTTAACACCCCAAAGCCCGAAAAAGAAACTTTGCACAAAGCTGTGAGGGTGTGAGCTGAAAAAGCTCAGTGAGTGGCCATAAATTCAATAAGTAAACCACACCAAAAACATACTTAAACCGAGGCAAATCATGTATCAAATTTTGAGTATATGAATCATAGTTTCAATTATATTTTCATCCTCAATTATAGCATTCAATTGACTAAAATTTCTTGCAACAATACAACATCATAACATCATAATTCCATATGTTATTCCATGAGTAAAAATCACATTTATTATGGCATATGGAAACATAATTTAATTAAAAACAAACACTTATATTGGCAAATGACATCCATGAAAAAATATAAACATGTGATCATGCATTGGATAAACGGATCTTCGGTCTCCCAAATATCAAATACATTACTCCGGTTGAGTGGGGTGTAGCCATACACTCCCTTATATCGCCTCAAAATCCCCAATAATTGAGTGGAAAAAAAGACTCCCACTCCCTTATCCACTCTAACAAAATCAATACTCCTAGAGCCATATGTTCACAAATAACACATATAGTGGTGAGTACCCACTAATCCTATGGCATGTCATCTATATCCAATGGATTCACCATGCAATGTTTCCAATATAACCAATCATACAGGGCATAAAAACTGATATTTAAGAACTTAATTCATGATATAAAAATTCAATTTAAATAATGTCACATAGCAATTTTAGTATCAACTTAGATAAGCACAATGAGTGTCTTTGTCCATGGATCTAAAACTAATTATAAAACCATCATCGAGTCCTCTAATATACAATAATCCATGATCCAATTATTATTCAATAGAATCCAAATCAATCATACCAAACACACAATTCACAATTTTCATAAATCATTTACAAATATGCTTATATAAAATTAAAATCAATTTTAATAATCTAAACCATTTGAGATACAATTGAATCATTAGAAATACAATTCAAAACCACCCACCTTCACACTTTGTTTCTCAAGCCACAGTGTATCAAGTAGCTGTGTTTGGACCTCGATTCTGATTAACAATGACCTCTCCTCATTGTGGAGCTTAAACAGAGATAAAATACATGTTACAAACAAGAAAATTGAAAAAAATCATGAACTACACAGATCTAAAATGCCTCTCCAATCTACCTTACCGAAAACTCATGGTATAATCCAAACACAAATTTCAACCCCTAAATGACCTTATCTACACCAAAAACCATTTCTAAACATCATAACTAATCTATCAACACAAAACCTAAGCATCAATTTCATCAAACAAACCATTTCATAATTTTCCAAAAAATCAACTCATGTTCTTAGTTAAAAACGGATTTGTCAAAATTGATCTATCAAACGAGTTTAATCTTTTGGTTTCTTATCAAAAACCTCTTAATAAACAATATTTGAGCTTAGATATCCATTTAAACTTAGATTCCAACTCAAAACCATGAATTCACCATTGATGAATTTCATGTTCACGAGAGAAGAGATCAAGATTTGAAAAACCATTTTAATCGATTTAAATTGAACATAATTATTAAAAACAAATTTAAAATGAATTTAGAGTTGAGAAATTACCTTCAATTGACTTGGAATCATCAATATTGAAGATTGGATCAAGATCTTTGAAGAACTCATATAAGTTTTTTTCCCAACTTTGAAAATCTTTTCTGGAGAATTTTGAGAGAATTTGGAGAAAGTAAACGATGAGATCTAATATTTGATATGTGGACTTAGAAAATGAAAATGAAAAATGAGAGAAAACACTTAGAAATCGGGTGAAAATTGTGTGTGAAGTGAGGGGGTTGCAGTGTTTTTGAGCTAAAGAATCCCCACCTAATTTTCAAAAATTAGGGAAATTACCATCAGGCTACTCCCACAATTCCCTCGTTTTACAACGTAATCCTTTCCCTCCAGAATTCTAGAAATGTGGGTAATTTTCCATAAAACCACTCAAACATTTCCCTTATTTTGCAAAATGTTCCTATGTAATTAATATTTTAAATTCTCTCAATTAAACCCCATTTTAATTTATTTTTCCTATTCCAATTTGACCCAAAATATTTATTTTACCCAAAAATTATTTAAAACTATAAAATTAATTTTTCTAAAAATATTTTTATTTTCCAAAATATTATTTCTTGATTTTTTAAATGAAATTAAGCTAATTAAACTAAGAGAAAAATTACTAACAACCCCGATTAACTTCTAATTTTTCACTCGAAACCTGGTAAACTTACCTGAAACTACTAGACCAATTTTTAGGGCCTTACAAAGGATGAGAGATGTGAAGGATGATTTGAGAGGTGAGAGTAGTGTGGTATTTACAGGTGAGGTTGAGGGTGAAGTTTACTAAAAGTAGGGGTTGGAATCCCTCCACCTTCTCCATTGCTTGGCCGGCCACAATATGTGGAATGGGAGGTGATTTGGTTGCCTATTTTAAGTACAAAATCATGATATAATTAGGCATAGAGTGGACGGTTTCAAAGACAATCTTCCAAGACTCTTTTATGATTAAATTGCAACTACGGGGACCTCCAATAAAATATCCCAAAGCTAGTTTTTGTGTAGCCATATGCTTGTGCCGAATTTGGGCTTGACTCCCCCTTGTTGGACGGTTTCATGATCAAATAAATAACCAAACATGTCCACTTTGTAACAACACTTTAGAGGGGTAAAATTAACATTCTTATGACCCAATTTTGCATGGTTTTGCCGTCCAAGTAAGATGGATTTGTTTTTGTCCATGCAACATTATGATAATCTAATCTTCCATGGAGCCACTACATAATAAAAATTAACATATTAATAATTAACATGAAAATAATATAATTTACGCACAAAAATCATGTAATAAAGCATAATTTATCATAATTTATAAATTCATGTCCAATATTAACATTTAAAAAAATCCACTTAATTTATTAACAATTACTCAAGATTAATATAATTATTAAGTCAAAAGGTTGTAAAAATTGCTAGAAAAATCCTATATAATTTTGAGTTTACAGTATGCTCATTGCTACTCACCTTTTTAAGAAATATGACTATTTCACGGCCCATTTTTGACTAAATACTTCCTCCGGTTATAATATCAAACTGTCATTTATTTTGCCTGTCCAACCCATCATAGAAATGTTGCAATTGTATCTCGAGGTCAATACCTCCTCCCAATATCATCCGAATAATCACCTTAAATCTTTCACATGCCTATCCTAATGTTTTGGTAGCAACTTTCTTGAATCCGAACAACTCCTTGTATGTGCTAATTACCGTAGTCATTGGTACAACTTAGTGCAGAAATAACTGTACGAATTTGGCCTAAATAGTAATGGTGTCTAGAGGTAAAGCATATAGCGAGGCTTTTACCTGTCCTGTAACGCCCCAAAATCTAAGAATTTATTTTTGTATGTTTGTAGCACAAATATCTGCCTGTCTTAGGGGCTAAGTGATTTGGGTGTGTTTGGGAGTGTCTAAGAAATCCTGGGTTCAAGTCTGGGCTTGTGAAAAAAGTTTTGTTTTTAGGGAATAAACCCTTGCCTATAGTTAGTATGCTTTTAAATTATTTTGGGTAAAAGCAAGACATAAAAAAGCCTGTTGGTCTAGAGGGTAAGCGGCGTGTCACCTATGCCAGTGGACTGAGGTTCGAATCTTGGTGGAGGCAAGGAAGTATTTATTCTGCTGCTGTGTTGTGGGGGGAGTTGGTGTTTGATTGAAACACTAAAGTGGTTGAGGAGAATTCAAATTGAGTGGTTGAGGGGAGGTGTGATCAGGTGGAGAGATTTGAGGAGGGATTTTAGGAGAAAATCAAGAGAAGTAAAGGGAGAGGGAGAGTTGTGTCGAAACTGGACCGTGAGCACTCAAGAATTTCGACAAGAGTGGTACTCCTCATTGGGTATGCCTCATTTTGGTTTTGTAGTGTTTTTTCTCTCTTTGGTCGAATGTGGTAGGAGTTTTTGGCATATTCTTCTATTCACTTTTCTTCATTTTTGACAACCTTCCTTTTGGCCGAAATTACTTCAAGTGCTTCCTTTCTTTTCTCTCATTTGCAATTGCTTTCCCTACTCAAGTCTACCGTAACTCTCTTTCTTTCTTCTTGTTTTCCTGAATTGTGTAAGGTGTCCGTTCGGCTAGTCCTCTTCTCTTCTTTTTATGTTGTTGGCCGAATATACCTTCTGCCCTTCCTTTGTTTTCTTTTCTCTTTCTCCCTTAAACCGATTTCTCTTATCATCTTGGTATTCAGGCGGATTACTTCATTCCTCTATCGCTACAGTGTCTTTGGTGTAGCGACTATTCTTTGACAAATCGATAAGAGCACTTGACTTCTTCTTGTTTTCTCTTAATTTGTAACAAGTCTCCTCCTTTCTTACACTGACAAGCCAAATACTCTTGTGTTCCTTTCAGTTTTTAGAACTTCTCAAAGAGTGAAGGATTTGCAAGTGGTATTGAAGCATTTAAAACCTTTCTTTCATCACTCGGTCAAAGGTAAGTTTTTATGAGTATAACGATTGGGATAACTTATACTTATTCGATTAAGTAACTGCTTAAGTGAATAATTGAGGATTGTTGATCAAGTGTAGGTTTCAAAGGCGTGGGCGGTTTTCTCAGCAAATAGAACCCAGGTGTGTAACAGCACTCTATAAACGATATGTGGTGAAATGTCGAAAAGTGTGTGTAAACACTGTCTAAAGCGTGAATCAACAAAAGCCGAAAAATATGACCATTGGCACTACACGAGCGTGCACTCGCTCGTGTGGTAACTGGAACGCGTAAAACATGGGTGTTCGACTGTTGAGGCCACAATGAGTGATTTTATGGTCTTGGGCCGTTTTGGGCCCAAAAGGGCCGTGTGGGCCCAACGGGCTTGTAGGCCCCACACGGGCATGTGGAGAAAATTTGGTCAAACTGTGTAATTTTCATGACCGAGACCAATTCTGGGCTATGTGGGCCACGCGGGCGTGTGAGCCCACATGGGCCCGTATTATGGGCCTTGAGCCCATTTTCACTGTTTGACTGTAAAGGTTGCACGGGTTGCCCGAGACAACTGTGGACCTACTGATGGGTGGGTAAGTATACCTAGACCCCAAACTAATAAATGATTATTCTGCCCCTATGATAGAAAATGACTATTATGCCCCTATATTATAAAATGTGTAACACCCCAAAACCTGGCCTAGAAGTTAGGCCCGAATCTAGCGTGTCACATTGAAGTGTTTTTCGAAAACCATGTTTTCATTGAAAACCCTTCTTGTTTAAAAGCTTAAGTAAAATCCCAGTTACGTTAATTTATTTTAAAAAATATGGTACATTGAAAAAGTATTAGTTTTATTCCCAAAACATCTTTTCGGTTGCGGAAGTTGCTTTTGAAAGTAATTGATTTACGAAAAAGATTTAAGTCGCGAATCCATTTCAAAAAAATTGGGAAAATGTAGTGTTGTTTTAAAAATAGTTAACATTTTGGAAAACCGTGATCTACTTCTAACAGATATAATTCAAAGTAAAGAAAGACCCGGAGTTAAAATCCAGAAACTTAAGAGGCCTTATTACAACCCGAATCAAAATACTTGAATGTAAATAATCAAAATGGAAATCATAAGCAGTGTGTGGCCTTCTCTAAGTCCCTCGCAGCACCGATCCATCTAAAGCTGGGGATTACCTGCACAGTTAAAGACGGGGTGAGTTTGCAAAAACTCAGTGTGTAATCCCCTATAATATAAACAGTCAGATATACGGTATGCAGAAATAGACTGGGCCTGAGCCCATTACAGACACAGTATCAGATGGGTCTTAGCCTATAATAGAACCAGTATCAGATGCAGATATGCAGACAGAAATCTAGCCCAATCCAACCAATTCACAACCCGTACCAACCAACACAGCATGGGGGGATAAAATCGACGCACCAAGCCAACACACCAAGCTTAGCACTGGTTGCGGCACTAAGTCAATAGAACGGCTCGGCGCCGTAGACAAAATGGCTAAAAGCCATAAATATTACAGCATCACTGCCGGTTAACAGAATGGCTAAAAGCCATAAATATCGCAGCATTGCTTTGCTGTTATGAAACGGCTAAAAAGCCATAAATATCGCGACATCGCTGCTAATGTTATGAAACGACTAAAAGCCATAAATATCAAGCATCGCTGCCGGTTAATAGAAAGGCTAAAAGCCATAAATATCGCAGAAAGGCTGAAAGCCTCGTACAGAACGGAAATGGGCTGTACACTTCCTCCGTAACTTTGTCCCAACCCCATGCAATATGTCATGTATGTCATGCTCAATCATCACAGGTGTATGCAAAATGACCATACTCAGTAACAGTCATTTAACATATATTACAAGCATATCAATCACAAGACCACAGTCAAGTCAGTTAAAACACAGTCATATGATCACAGTCAAGTCATGGCACAAAATCAGTCATTTACCCTCAGGGGCAAAATAGTTATTTTACCCTATAAGGGTATTTCGGTAATCCTACCCTTCAGGGGTAAAATAGTCATTTAACCCTATAAGGGTATTTCGGTAATCCTACCCTTCAGGGGTATTTTGGTAATTTTACCCTACAGAGGTAATTCAGTAATTCTACCCTACAGGGTATTTTAGTAATTTTGCAAGCCGGGGGTATTTCAATAATTTTACAATTTAGGGGTACTTTGGTAATTTTGCAAACCGAGGGTATTTCGGTAATTTTACAAACCGGGGGTACTTCGATAATTTTATAAGTCGAGGGTGTTTCAGTATTCTTACAAACCGAGGGTATTTCATTAATCTTGCAAACTGAGGGTATTCTAGTAATTTTGCAAACTGAGGGTATTTTAGTAATTTTGCAAACCGAGGGTATTTCAGTAATTTTGCAAATCAAGGGTATTTCAGTAATTTTGTAAATTGAGGGTATTTCAGTAATTTTGTAAACCAAAGTATTCTAAACAGAGATAACGATGCGAATGGGCCTAGGGCCCATTCTCGGCCCAAATGGGCCCACACGCTCGTGTGGCCCATTTAGCCCAAATCTAGCCACAAATATTAGATTCACATAGTCCAGCCCAATATTTACTACACAATCATACAACTTATCTGATTGGGCCCACGGGCCCATTGGCCCCACATGGCCCCTTTCAGCCCATCGTGGCCCAAACAACCTAAACCCACAAGAACACTCATGATGGCCTCAACTATCGCGTTGAAGCTCCCACACGTGCGCTCGCACACTCGTGTGGCTACCATCGTCGTGTGACCGGCATTTCGGCATTTGTCGGTCTACAGCTAGAGTAGTGCGAAATACACACCTGATATGAATCTGGAGTTAATCCGCGCTCCAAACACTCCTATGCCCAAATGCCAACCAAGGTATGCTTACTCTCCTCATAGATCACTCTATTTAAAGCCAGCTTCTCGCATACTCTCATGCTAGCTTCTCGATGTGGGATCCCTCCATCAATCCTCCAAAACCGTCCCAAATTAGCAAAATAGTCACATTTCGCATTCAAAAGGTTTCAAACTTAAGCTCCCCTGTAACTTAATCCACGCCGCTATCCACCTTACCAACTAGCTCCTTGTGTAACAAAACAAGCACAACTAAATATAAGCCTATGGGCCAAAGTCTAAGTTCATTTAAAAGGAAATAAAAATGAATTGCAAGCACTAAGACTTGAACCCATGCTCCCCTGCAACCTTAATGACGCCTTGCCACTACACCACTCACTTCCTTGTGTCATATTTTAACCAAACGAATTTATAAGGCCTTCCAGCTAATGCCAACTCCCCTTTAAGGAAAAACTAATTTTTTTGCTAGAGCTCTGGTTTGAACCCAGCACTTTTCAAACACTCCCAAATCTTCCCAAATCACTTAGCCACTAGACTAAACATGCAATTAGTGAAATTTCCTAGCACAACTAAAATCCAATTGTTCCGATACTCGAAGCCCATTTTTCTAGGCCCAAAATTCAGGGTGTTACAAAATGACTGTATGCCTTATGTTATGTATGACTGTATTTGAGCATGCCATGAGATAGATATGTTGCATACATGTGTGATATGTTGCATGGGGACGAGATTATTATGATTGGAGGAAGTGTACTGTACTGGCAGCTCTGCTGTAAATACTGTTTAGTGCCGCAACCGGTGCTAATTTTGAAGTGTAGGGATGGGTGGGTGATTTTATCCCCACATGGAGTGTAGGGCTGCACGGAGTGGAGTGTAGAGGCTGGTTAGGTAGGATTTCTGATTACATGCCTGATGTCATTGAAATGGGCTAAGGCCCACACTGATACTGATACTGTAATGGGCTAAGGCCCAACTAATCTAAACTGTTATTGATTTGGGCTTAGGCCCAGACTGTACTTGCCTACGGCCTGATTGGCCATTTTGCTTATATGGGGTTACACACTGAGTTTTCACAAACTCACCCCTCTGTTTATTTGTACAGGTAATCCCAGTCTTAGGCGAATCAGTGCTGCGAGGGATTCGGTTGCGGCCATACAACCGCACCTGCTTTTATATTTGAGTTTTATTTCCAATAAATTTAATTTTGGTTTTTATTATGTAATAAGGCCTCTTTAAATTTTAACTTTTAATTTGGGTTTTTACTTATTTAATTCATATCAGAAAGAAGTAGGACGTGGATTTTCAAAAGATAAATGTTTTTGAAACCCCACATTTTCGTAACATTCGATAAAAGCTTCCGCATCAAACATTGTTTTAATTATAGCAACAAACTAATAAGATCGACAAACTGCTAAAAACAACTTGAGTTTTAAATGAACAAAATACCCTTAAATGTCCGTTATGATCATAAACGATAATTAATATAGAATGGGGTTTTCCAATGAAAGTATGTTTTCAAAAAACACTTCAATGTGATATCGCCAGATTCGACCATAACGTCTAGGCCGGGTTTGGGGTGTTACATTTAGTGGTATCAGAGCCAGGTTACAAAACTTGGTTGTGGTTTTTGGGTTTCTTCTAAAAAACTCAGAATTTTCAAAAAGAACTATTCCAAGCAATTTGGAAGTATTTTGAAATATTTTTACTGATGTGTGGTATACCGAATCTCCAGCGCAGATCTGGTAAGTCCTCTGAAACTTCTATTTGTTTAAAGTGAAACATTGAGATTACTATATGTAGTAGACTGTACTGAAATATTCTGGTTAGGGAAAACTAAAACTGTAGTAAGACTGCGTTCTGCGAAAACAAACTCTTAAATACCGATATTGCTTTCTTTAAATATTTATTAATCAACACTGGAACTTTAAACTGATGCATAAAATTGTTAAAACCAGATAATATGCAAATAGATAATAAGCACCAGAGGTGCTGGTGGAAGGGATACAAGAGGCCGTGGCGGAAGCTATAGAGGTGCTCGGGCTGGGTCTTTGTCATCGGGCCACTGCCTAACGCTGAAGCTAGAGAAGCATTGGCTTTACCTGTGACTGAGACTGGGTAGTACGATCGAGCAGCTGGGGACGATGCATTGTCCCAAGCTATGTTACGAATTCTAGAGAGGGTCACTAGGCCCAATACTGGTACTGTGGGCCGTGGGTCGGTCACGGAGCCACTCCGATCTAATGGGGCTGAGATTTTTAGGGGTATCGCTGGAGTTGCCCCTAACATGGCAAAATATTGGATTGAGGCCACAGAGAGGTTCATGGATGACCTCGACTGCACCTCTGAACAGAAACTAAAAGGTGCAGTGTCATTATTGCGAGATGAAGCCTATTAGTGGTGGCTTACAGTTAAAGAGGGTACTTAGGCTGATCGGTTGACATGGGAATTCTTCAAGACTGCTTTCCAAGGGAAGTATGTGGGCGCTAGTTATGTGGATGCCTGGAGGAGGGAATTTCTAAATCTGACTCAGGGGGATAAATCAGTGGCTGAATATGAAGCTAAATTTTGGCAATTAAGCCGATATGCGCGTAGGATGGTGGCAACTGAATATGAGCGGTGTGTTTGTTTCTAAGACAGCCTCAGAGATAGTCTGAGAGTTTTGATAGCTCCACAGAGGGAGCGAGATTTTGCCACAGTGGTAGATAAGGTGAAGATCGCCGAGGAGGTGAAGCGTACTGAGCGTCTGAACAGAGAAAAGGGTAGGAATAAGAGGGATTCAGAGCCCTCAATTTACGTTTAGAGGCCGAAGAAAAAGGCCAGAGTGGATGGGCCGGTTAGAGTTGAGGCCCTTAATGTTGATACTGGACCGCAGCCATACGTTGACTGTTGTAGACGCCATCAGTACGAGTGCTGGAAAAGGATTGGGGCATGTTTGAGGTGCGGATCATTAGAGCACCGTATTAGATATTGTCCACGGAGGCCCGAGCATATGCAAGCTACAGGTCGGGGTACTGTTCAGCTGCCGAGAGGTGTGCAGCAGCCACCGAGAGGCTGTGGTCAGGCTAGAAATGGAAATGGTATGGGCCGTGGTCGTGGAGCACCGGGCAGAGGTGCTAGTCATACTGAGGCGAGGCAACCAGCTCTGGTCTATGATGCACATTGCCGAGAGGACGGAGACACCCCAAATGTTATTACTGGTACGTTCTTTATCTATAATGTACCTTATACTACATTGATTGATGTTGGGTCTACGCATTCGTATATAGCATGCTCGGTATCTGAAACTTTGGGTTTAATGGTTGAAACCACTGCGAGTGAGATTACTGTGTTGAGTCCTTTAGGTCAGTCAGTTAAGGTAAACAAATTGTTTAGAGATTTACCCTTGGAGGTTCAAGGAACCATATTTTTGGCAGATTTGATGGAACTTCCATTTGGAGAGTTTGACTTAATACTGGGCATGGATTGCCTGGTTAAGCATCAAATGAATTTGGACTGTGCTACTAAACGGGTGGTACTGAAAACTATAGAGGGTGATGAGGTGGTGGTAATAGGGAAGCGTCGAAATTATTTGTCAAATGTGATTTCTGCCCTGAAGGCCGAGAAGTTGGTTCGTAAGGGTTGTGAGGCTTATATAGCCTACATCGATCTTTTTGATTCTGAGATTTCGTCTGTTAAAGATATCAGAACAGTCAAAGATTTTCCAGATGTTTTTCTCGATGAACTACTTGGACTACCTCCAAACTGTGAAGTTGAATTTGGGATTGAGCTCCTACCGGGTACAGCTCCGGTGTCCATCGCTCCCTATAGAATGGCACCGAAGGAGCTAGTGGAGCTTAATGCTCAGGTTCAAGAGTTACTGGATCGAGGGTTCATCTGTCCTAGCGTGTCTCCATGGGAAGCACCAGTGTTATTTGTGAAAAAGAATGATGGATCCATGCGTATGTGCACTGACTATCGGCAACTGAATAAATTAACTATTAAGAATAAGTACCCCCTACCGAGGATTGATGATCTATTCAACCAGTTTCGAGGAGCTTCTATCTTCCCTAAGATTGATCTCTGATCGGGGTACCATCAACTGAGACTCAAAGAGGCTGATGTTCACAAGACAGTGTTTAGGACTCGTTATGGTCATTATGAGTTCCTGGTGATACCGTTTGGACTGACGAATGCACCAGCAGCTTTTATGGATCTGATGAATCGAGTCTTACAGCCTTATCTGGATCGATTCGTAGTGGTTTTTATAGATGACATCTTGGTGTATTCGAGAACTGAGGATGAACATGACGCATATCTCTGAGTTGTTCTGCAGATTCTGAGGGAAAAACAATTATACGCTAAGTTTAGCAAGTGTGAATTCTAGCTACGAGAGGTAACCTTTCTGGGCCATGTGGTATCTACATTAGGGATTAGAGTTGATCCTCAGAAAATTGAAGTTGTTTTGGATTGTAAGCCGCCTAGGACAGTATCTAAGATTCGAAGTTTTCTGGGACTGGCAAGGTATTATAGACATTTTGTTGAGGGGTTTTCGTTGATTGCTGCACCTCTGACTAAGCTGTTGTGTAAACGAGTGTCATTTGACTAGACTGATAAGTAGCAAGAGAGTTTTGAAAAACTTAAGAAGGTTCTGACGGAGGCCCCTGTCTTAATACAGCCAGAGTTTGGGAAGGAATTCACTGTCTGCAGTGATGTATCATAGGTCAGTTTGGGATGTGTGTTGATGCAAGAGGGTAAGGTGGAGGCATATGCGTCTCGCCAGCTCAAGTCTCATGAGGCTAATTATCCGACGCATGACTTGGAATTGGCCGCGATGGTATTTGCACTAAAAATCTGGAGGCATTACCTATACGGTGAAAGGTGTATCATTTACACAGATCACAAGAGCCTCAAATACCTCCTCACTCAGAAGGAGCTAAATCTTAGGCAGCGTAGATGGATTGAGCTGCTTAAGGATTATGACTGTTCGACCGAATACCATCCGAGTAAGGCCAATGTGGTGGCTGACGCACTGAGCCGTAGGGCTATGACGAATCTGAGGGTGATGTTTGCTCGTCTCAGTTTATTTGATTATGGTAGTTTGTTGGCCGAACTTCAACTTAAACCATCGTGGATTGAGTAAGTTAAGGGTAAATAGTTAGAGGATGGGTCGTCGGGTCCTCGATTCCGACAGATTGAGAGTGGGGAAACTTCAGATTTTGGACTGAATGGCGAAGGGGTACTGTGTTTCCGTGGGAGTGTCTGTGTACCAAGGGATACTGATTTGAGGCAGTCTATACTGCGAGAGACGCATAGTAGTCCTTATGCTATGCATCCCGACGGGAATAAAATGTACTGAGACCTTTTTGAGTTATATTTGTGGCCGGGTCTTAAGCGTGAAGTTACCGACTTTGTGAGTAAGTGTCTGACTTGCCAGCAGGTTAAAGCCGAACATCAGTTACCTTCAGGGTTGCTTTAGCCAATTAAAATTCCACTTTGGTAGTGGGAGAGGGTAACCATGGACTTCGTTAGTGGGCTGCCCCTAACGCCTACTAAGAAGGATGCAGTATGGGTCATCGTGGATCGGTTTACCAAGTCAGCCCATTTCATACCAGTTCATACTGATTATATTTTGTAGAAGCTAGCTAAACTGTATGTGGCTGAGATAGTGAGACTGCATGGGGTACCAGTTTCCATAATATCAGATAGAGATCCTCACTTCACATCTCGATTCTGGAAGAAGTTGCACGACACTTTGGGTACAAGATTGGACTTCAGTACTGCGTTTCATCCTCAAACAGATGGTCAATTAGGGAAGGTGATAAAAATACTGGAGGATATGTTAAGAAGTTGTGTAATAGATTTCCGAGGCTGTTAGGAAGACTATTTTCCATTGGCAGAGTTTGCGTATAACAATAGCTACCAGTCTAGCATACAGATGGCACCTTACGAGGCGTTATATGGTCGTAGGTGTCGTACTCCTTCTTGTTGGACTGAGTTGGCCCAGTGACGTGTTTTGGGCCCTGAATTGGTTTCTAATACCAAGGATAAAGTTAGATTAATTCAGGATCGATTGAAGGCGGCACCAGATAGACAGAAGTCGTATACGGATTTGAAGCGTAAAAAGATTGAGTATTCTGTGGGGGACTTCGTTTTACTTAAGGTCTCGCCATGGAAAAAGGTACTGAGATTTGGACGGAAGAGCAAGTTAAGCCCTAGATTTATTGGGCCTTATCGCATACTGAAACGTGTGGGACCGGTTGCTTATCAACTTGAGTTACCTCCAGAGTTGGATCGGATTCATGATGTGTTCCACGTCTCTATGCTAAGGCGTTATTGCTCTGATCCCACACACGTGATTTTGACTGAGGAGATTAAGGTTAGACCGGACCTGACTTTTGAGGAGGAATCGATTCAGATTTTAGAACGTGAGGTGAAAGTTTTGAGGAAGAAGTCTATCCCACTAGTTAAGGTACTTTGGCGCAATCATAGCTTAGAGGAGGCCACGTGGGAACCCGAAGAGGTGATGCGTCAACAATACCCTCATTAGTTTTGATCTGGTAAATTTTGAGGCCAGAATTTTCTTTTAGAGGGTAGAGTTGTAACGCCCCAAAATCTAAGAATTTATTTTTGTATGTTTGTAGCACAAATATCTGCCTGCCTTAGGGGCTAAGTGATTTGGGTGTGTTTGGGAGTGTCTGAGAAGTCCTGGTTTCAAGTCTGGGCTTGTGCAAAAAGTTTTGTTTTTAGGGAATAAACCCTTGCCTATAGTTAGTAGGCTTTTAAATTATTTTGGGTAAAAGCAAGACATAACAAGCCTGCTGGTCTAGGGGGTAAGTGGCGTTTCACCTATGCCAGTGGACTAAGGTTCGAATCTTGGTGGAGGTAAGGGAGTATTTATTTTGCTGCTGTGCCATGGGGGAGTTGGAGTTTGACTGAAAAACTGAAGTGGTTGAGGAGAATTCAAATTGAGTGGTTGAGGGGAGGTGTGATCAGGTGGAGAGATTTGAGGAGGGATTTTAGGAGAAAATAAAGGGAAGTGAAGGGAGAGGGAGAATTATGCCAAAATTGGACAGTGAGCACTCAAGAATTTCGGTAAGAGTGGTACTTCTCATTGGGTATGCCTCATTTCGATTTTGTAGTGTTTTTTCTCCCTTTGGCCGAATGTGGTAGGATTTTTTGGCATATTCCTTTGTTCACTTTTCTTCGTTTTTGACAACCTTCCTTTTGGCCGAAATTACTTCAAGTGCCTCATTTCTTTTCTCTCATTTGCAATTGCTTTCCCTGCTCAAGTCTACCGTATCTCTCTTTCTTTCTTCTTGTTTTTCTGAATTGTGTAAGGTGTGCGTTTGGCTAGTCCTCTTCTCTTCTTTTTCTGTTGTTGGCCGAATATACCTTCTGCCCTTCCTTCATTTTCTTTTCTCTTTCTCCCTTAAACCGATTTCTCTTATCATCTTGGTATTCAGGCGGATTACTTCATTCCTCTATCGCTATGTGTCTTCGGTGTAGCGACTATTCTCTGACAAATCGGTAAAAGCACTCGACTTCTTCTTGTTTTCTCTTAATCTGTAACAAGTCTCCTCCTTTCTTACACTGACAAGCCAAATACTCTTGTGTTCCTTTTGGTTTTTAGAACTTCTCGAGGAGTGAAAGATTTGCAAGTGGTATTGAAGCATTCAAAACCTTTCTTTCATCACTCGGTCAAAGGTAAGTTGTTGTGAGTATAACGATTGGGATAACTTATGCTTATTCGATTAAGTAACTGCTTCAGTGAATAATTGAGGATTGTTGGTCAAGTGTAGGTTTCAAAGGCGTGGGCAGTTTTTCAGCAAATAGAACCCAGGTGTGTAACAGCACTCTATAAACGATAGCAGTGAAATGCCGAAAAGTGTGTGTAAACACTGCCTAAAGCGTGAATCAGCAAAAGCCGAAAACTATGACCATTGCCACTACACGAGCGTGCGCTCGCTCGTGTGGTAACCGAAATGCGTAAAACGTGGGCGTACGACTGTTGAGGCCACCATGAGCGATTTCATTGTCTAAGGCCATTGTGGGCCATGTTGGGACGAAAAGGGCCGTATGGGCCCAATGGGCTTGTGGGCCCCACACGAGCGTGTGGAGAAAATTGGGCCAAACTGTGTAATTTTCATGACCGAGACCAATTCTTGACTATGTGGGCCACGCGGACGTGTTGGCCCATATGGGCCCGCATTATGGGCCTTGGGCCCATTTTCACTGTTTGACTGTAAAGGTTGCACGGGTCACCCGAGACAACTGTAGACCTACTGACGGGTCGGTAAGTATACCTAGACCTCAAACTGATAAATGACTGTTATGCCCCTATGATAGAAAATGACTATTATGCCCCTATATTATAAAATGACTGTATGCCTTATGTTATGTATGACTATATTTGAGCATGCCATGAGATAGATATGTTGCATACATGTGTGATATGTTGCATGGGGACGGGATTATTATGATTGGAGGAAGTGTCTTTGTCTTGATCGCTCTGCTCTGCACGCAAATATCTTGTTTAGTCGCAACCGGTGCTAATTTTGGAGTGTAGGGATGGGTTGGTTATTTTATCCCCACATGGAGTGTAGGGCTGGACGGAGTGGAGTGTAGAGGCTGGTTGGGTAGGATTTTTGATTGCATGCCTAAACTGTTCCTGTTACTGAAATGGGCTGTAACACTCCAAACCCAGCCTAGAAGTTAGGCCCGAGTCTGGAATTTCACATTAAAGGCGCACTCCAAAACGATTTTACAATTTAACATTTTAAGGCCCAAAATCCAATATATCTTGTTAAGTTAAGAGGAAAAGCCCACATTTTAGGAAAACGTTCATGTATTAAGTTATTTAGAAAACCATGTCATCTTTGGAAATTTGATGAAATTTATTAAGCAAATAGTTGAATCAATAATAATAAACCCAAAGTCTAAAGTCAATTAGGAGTTACATGGCCTTATTACAATCCAAAAAAAACCAAAATATTTAAAGCAATTTCATTTGATCAAATTAAAACATTTAAACAACTTGTAGTGTGGCCAACTCCGAGTCCTTTCCCACGTCGAGCCGTCTATTCAGGATTACCTGCAACATTAAAATTAAGGGTGTGAGTTTTGAAACTCAGTGTGTACAACCCTTGGCAATCAAATCACGTACAAATATTCACATTGGGCCTAAGCCCTATCAAAATCAGTGGTCTTGGGCCGTAGCCCACCATGACCTCATATCACATCATATCGCATCATAAACAAACAAGATAATGCAAAACCCACCCCAAAAATCCATCTGCTACACACCATTTCCCTTTCAACCTTATACACCTGTGGGGAATTCTAGCTCGACCCACCCCTCCGCTACACACCAAGGGTAGCCTGGTTGCGGTACTACCGAATGTTGCAGCAAAGCTGCTAATCATATATTGGGCTTAAAGCCTCCGGTGGATCCATGCCATACGACTATGTGATCCTCAAATCTTCCTCCGTACCATAATTCCCACCCATATGCATCCTAAACAGAATATCATATGAATGCATCAAACACACGAGTAACATCCATAAACTCATATTCGTCACATAGGGGTATTTTCGTCATTTCACTACCCAGGGGCATTTTTGTAATTCTACCCTACAGGGGTATTTTGGTAATTTGGAAAAATAAGGGTATCTTGGTAATTTGCAAAATAGGGGTTTTGATACTTTTGCAAAACAGTGGTATTTTGGTACTTTTGCAAACAGGGGTATTTTGGTAATTTTGCAAAATAAGGGTATTTTGGTAATTTTACAAAATAGGGGTATTTTGGTAATTGTACAAATATAAGGGTATTTGGTCCCTCTCGGGTTTTAGTTATGAACTTTGGCCCATAAACAAGTCCTCGCGGTTAAAGTGAACAAACACTATGCACCAGGTAGGATCTCAGAAAAGAGGAGGTGGGTCACAAGGACCACTTAAGAACCAAGCTCTCACTAGATCCAATCCTAGACATGCATATGTCAGTTATCACACTCTAACAAATCGACTTGTCCACAGACATGTTTGATTATTAGATTAATTCTTATGTGATTTAAGAGTTGTTCAGAACTAGGCCTAAAGTCCATTAAACCCTAGCATACTTGTCTACGTCCCCCATAAAGCCCATATTACATCCTTACGTCCCATTAGGCTTAAATCTCATTCATATGACGTACTAGGCCCAAAACAATTCCAAATCATGTAACATGCGTGACTAACTTAATACGTATGACAAAACCAACAAATTTCATCAAACTTAGCCTCGGGGCCCACCGGGCCCATTTAGCCACTTTTGGCTTTTCCTCTTTTTGGCATTGTCATTATCGTGTGTTTAGTGTTTGTACACACCTGGTAACCTGGCGTGCTGCAAACCCCTTAGTCACAAACCTACAATTGACATTACTAGCGATTAACCAAAGTGTTAACACATACTGACCAAAAACCGAAACCTCAACGTACCCTTACCGTGTGCCTCATGTCCTAGTAGCCCTTTCTTTGCTACTATTGGCGACTATCCTCTAGATCTGCACCCAAACACCTATATCGTCAAAACCAAGTGACCCATATTGATCATAAGTCACCCCTATGAGCCACAATAGATTCGGCCATTTACTAAAACTCTAACTGAGTCGAGAATACTTATTGCCTTGATAGTAATCCTTACCTACCGCGCTTGCGATTGCTGAGCCTCACCCTTGTTAATACATGGTAACGGCAAAGAGGGGTTAGATAGCCCTTCGGCTTTTAATAAAACACTTTAAAAAATTTAACTAAGCTCTTACCGAAATCTTCCTTTGATCTTGCGGCCTAAGTCCGGCTTTTGAGACTCGTAAGGTGACAGAGGCAATTTGGCAACACTAGGGAGAATAAGAAAAAAGGTGATTCGGCTAGAACCAAGAGGTGAACCAAAAAGGGAATTTGAGAAGGGAGAGTATGAAGGATTCAGCTTTGGCACACTTAGAGAAAAAAAAAACGTCTGAACCTCTCACAAGTGAAGAAATTCGGCCAGAAGGAAAGCAAAAATTTGGCATTAACCTAGGAACTTAATTCGGCACTCATATATATAGCCCCTAGCCGAAACTTCCCTTCCCTCAGAGTCCAATTTGGTACCACTATATCCACCTCCCAATCCCTATCTTTTCTCCCTTATCTTCACCTTAAATTTCTCTCCTGAACACTCCCTTTTAGAGTCCCCTCCAACGCCAACTCCTTCTGTCCAGGCACAAAAATAAAACTCCTTAACTCCCCCTCCTAGGCCTCGAACCTTGGACCTCCTTAACTGCCAGACACGCCACCTCACAGCCCCTATATGATGCCACTTTCCACTGGACTACAAGCCCATCTGTGTCCCTTTTCTTCTCTTAATCTGCTTATGAGGCCTCCTGCCTGAGATTAGGGTCCACTAAGTAAGAAAAATAAATTTTCCCCATGGTCACCCCTAACTCTAAGGCTTTAAATAATCCCTATACTATCTTAATAATATTATTCAAAGTTCTATACAAACATTGGCACGAAAATTAGGGTTTCAGGATTTTTAAGGCATTACAATTCTACCCCTCTAAAAAAAATTTCGGCCTCGAAATTTACCTGTTTAAAACAAGTGAGGGTATTGTCGATGCATTGCCTCCTCGGGTTCCCAAGTAGCCTCCTCGGCATTATGATTACACCAAAGCACCTTGACTAAAGGAACAGTCTTCCTTCTTAACACATTGACATCTTGATCAATTATCTGAACCGGCTCCTCTTCAAAAGTTAAATCTGGTCTAACCTCGATCTCATCGACGATCACGATGTGAGAAGGGTCTTAGCGATAACGCCTCAGCATTGACACATGGAACACATCGTGTATTTGGCTCAAGTCTGAAGGCAATTCCAGCTGATAGGTAACCTGCCCAATTCGCTTCAATACTCGGTAAGGCCCAATGAACCTTGGGCTTAACTTGCCCTTCCGACAAAACCTTAACACCTTCTTCCAAGGGGAAACCTTGAGAAAGACCATGTCCCCCACAGCATATTCGATCTCTATTAGTTTAAGGTCAGCATATGACTTCTGCCTATCCGTCGCCTCCTTCAACCGATCCCAAATCAATTTCACCTTATCTTCAGTGTCTGCTACCAATTCTGGACCTAAAACTCGTCGCTCGCCCAACTCAGTCCAACAAGTCGGAGTACGACATCTTTGTCCATACAGTGCTTCATATGGTGCCATTCCAATACTTGCCTGATAACTATTATTATACGCAAATTCAGCTAATGGCAAGTAGTCCTCCCAACTTCCTCGAAACTCAATCACACACCCTCTCAGCATATCCTCCAATACTTGAGTTACCCTTTCCGACTGACCATCAGTCTGAGGGTGAAATGCCATACTGAAATTCGACCTCGTACCTAGCGCTTCATGCAGCTTCTTCTAAAAGCAAGACGTAAATCGAGGATCTATATCAGATATGATCGAGACTGGAACTCCATACAACCTTACAATCTCCGCCACGTACAACCTTGCCAATTTCTGTAGTGAGTAGTCAGTGCAGTCTGGTATAAAATGGGCAGACTTGGTTAACCGATCCACAATGACCCACACAGAGTCCTTCTTAGCAGACGTCAAGGGTAGCCCACTAACGAAATCCATAGTAACCCGCTCCCAATTCTATTGTGGGATCTTAATCGGTTGAAGTAATCCTGATGGCAACTGATGTTCCACCTTCACTTGTTGACATACCAAACATTTGCCCACAAACTCCGTAACCTCGCGTTTCATTCCCGGCCACCAATACAGCTCTCGCAAATCTCGATACATCTTGTTACCTCCGGGGTGTATAGCATAGGAACTACTATGCGCTTCCCGAAGTATAGACTTCCTTAGCTCTTCGTCCCTTGGCACACAAATTCTACCACGAAAACACAATAACCCATCACCATTCATCCCAAAATCCGCTGTTTCCCTATTCTCAACTTGCTTGAATTGAGAACTCAAAGTTTCATCCAATGACTGTTTAGCTTTAATTTGCTCAACCCACAGTGGCTTCACTTGCAATTCGGCTAACAAACTCCCGTCGTCATACAGACTCAACCGAACAAACATTGCCCTCAAATTCAACATAGTCCTACGGCTTAGCGCATCAGCCACCACATTTTCTTTACCCAGGTGATATTCGATTGTGCAATCGTAGTCCTTTAACAGCTCAATCCATCTGCGCTGCCTCAAGTTTAACTCCTTCTGAGTCAAGAGGAACTTCAGACTCTTGTGATCTATATAGATGGTGCACTTCTCTCCATACAAATAGTGCCTCAAAATCTTAAGTGTGAACACCACTGCCGCCAATTCCAAATCATGGGTTGGGTAGTTTCTTTCATGAGCCTTAAGCTGGTGTGATGCATAAGCAACCACCTTCCCTTCTTGCATCAAAACACAGCCCAAGCCCATGTGCGACGCATCGCTATAAACCGTAAACTCCTTCCCGTGCTCTGGCTGAATTAGAACAGGAGCCTCCGTTAAAACCTTCTTAAGCTTTTCAAAACTTTCCTGTTATTTATCTGTCCATACAAACGTCACCCCCTTCCATAGCAGCTTGGTCAAAGGTGCTGCGATTAGGGAAAACCCTTCGACAAATCGCCTATAGTACCCTGCCAGGCCTAGAAAACTCCAAATCTCTGACACCGTCTTAGGTCGTTTCCAATCCGACACCGCTTCTACCTTCCGAGGGTCAACTCTAATTCCCTCAGCGGAGACTACATGTCCTAAGAAACTGACTTCCCTTAGCCAGAATTCGCACTTGCTAAACTTAGCATATAGTTGCTTCTCCCTTAGAACTTGCAACACAATCCGTAAGTGTGCATCGTGATCCACCTCCGTTCTCGAGTATACCAGGATGTCATCTATGAAGACCACTACAAACCGGTCTAGATACGGTTGAAAAACTCGGTTCATGAGATCCATAAAAGTAGCAGGTGCGTTTGTTAACCCAAACGGCATCACCAAAAACTCGTAATGTCCATAACGAGTTCTGAAGGCTGTCTTATACACATCGACTTCCCTAACCCTCAGTTGATGGTACCCCGAACGCAAATCAATCTTCGAGAAAACTGAGGCTCCCCTAAGTTGATCAAAAAGGTCATCTATCCTAGGCAGAGGGTATTTATTCTTAATGGTTAACTTGTTCAACTGCCTGTAATCAACGCACATCCTCATGGACCCATCCTTCTTCTTTACGAATAATACCGTTGCTCCCCATGGAGACACACTTGGTCTAATAAACCTGAGGTCCAACAACACCTGAATCTGGGCCTTCAACTCCACTAGTTCCTTCGGTGCCATCCTATAAGGTGCGATAGACACTGGTGCCGTACCCGGTAACAACTCTATTCCAAATTCCACCTCTCTAATAGGGGGTAATCCCAAAAATTCCTCTGGGAAAATGTCAGGGAATTCTTTTACTGTTTCCAAATCCTTGACAGTAAAACTCTTCGATTCCGAATCACTGATATAAGCTAAGTAAGCTGCACAACCTTTCCTTATCAACTTCTCTGCCCTTAAAGCTAAAATCACATTCGATAAATAATCACGTTGTTCCCCGATCACTGCCACTTCATCACCTTCCACACTTATTAATACCATTCGCTTCATAGCACAATCTAGAGTTGCTTGGTGCCTCGGTAACCAATCCATGCCTAAGATGAGGTCGAACTCACCAAACGGTTACTCCATCAAATTCGCTGGGAAAATAACTCCTTGAACCATCAATGGCACATTTCTAAACAGTTTACTAACTTTCACCGACTGCCCTAAAGGACTTAACACAGTCATTTCATTCTATATTATTTCAAACTCCACCCCTACAGTTTCAGTCCTATTACAAGCAATGTACGAGTGTGTCGACCCCACATCAATAAGCGCAATATAAGGTAGCTCACAAATAAAGAACGTACCCGTTATCACATCTGGTGCATCACCTTCTTCTCTGCGATGAGCAGCATAGACCAACGCTGGCTGTCTTGCCTCTGCCTGACCTGCACCCTTGCCCGGTGCTCCACGTCCTCGTCCTGTGCCATTACCACCTCTGGCTTGACCATGGCCCCTTGGTGGTTGTGGTCCACCCCTCTGAGGCTGAAAATTACCTCTACCATCGGCTTGTTCCTGATCTAACCTTCTCGGGCACTGCCTAGCCCTATGCTCCATCGATCCATAGCCCAAGCATGCTCCCATCCTCTTCCAGCATTTGCCCAGATGCCTTTTCCCACACTTAGCACAACGTGGTATTCCGTTATTAGCAGCAGCAACAGGGGCCACATCTCTAACCAGCCCATTCACTCTGGCCCTCCTTATGGGCCTTTGTCTGGCTCCCATAGGTTCCATATTCCGCTTGTTCTTGCCCTTCTCTTTCTCTCGGTTGCGATGCTCCATGCTCTTTACCTCCTCTGCTATTTTTTATTTCTCTACCAAGACCGCAAAATCTCACTCCCTTTGTGGAGCTATCAGTACCCTAAGGCTATCCCTTTTTCATGCTCGGTTGCTATTATTCCTTTGGCGTATCGACTGAGGCGCAAAAACTCAACCTCATACTCTGCTACTGACTTATCTCCCTGAGTCAGACTCAAAAACTCCTTCCTTCTGGCATCCACATAGGCCACTCCAACGTATTTCCCCTGAAATGCCGATTTGAAGAATTCCCAAGTGATCTACTCCGGTTGGTTGCCCTCCTTAACGATCAACCACCACTGATAAGCTTCCTCCTTGAGTAGGGACATTGCTCCTTTCAACTTTTGTTCAGCCGTGCAATTCAGGTCATCCATTATTCTTTCAATAGTTTCTAACCAATACTCTGCCACATTCGGGGCCACCCCTGCTACTCCTTTAAAAATCTCAGCCCCATTAGCTCGGAGTCACTCTACGATCGACCCACGACTCCCCGTACCATTATTGGGCCCAACGACCCTTTCCAATATCCTCAACATAGCCTGCGATACGGCATCTTCTGTAGCGGCAGCCCATTCATTTGTTCCTCTTTTAGCTACTGGTGAGGCTGGAGCCTCCCCTACTCCCACGTTGGGCATATGGCCGGACTCAGACGATCCTGCCCTAACACCTCTACAGCCTCTTCCAGCTCACTTAGCGCTCATCGTTGCGTAGTTCTGAATTAAGAATTTTATGTAATTAGTACTTAGTTCCACTTGTTTAGAACACATGTCTTATGTAAGTAATAACACTTTTTTTTCTTAAAGTTATTCCGTGGTCGAGAATCCACTACAGGCTTAAGTTCCCTACGGGCTTTAGTCTCTAAAAGCCTATTTTAAGTAGCCCATTATCTACACAGTTCAGTAATTTAAGCAATTGTAGTACAGAGAACTTACTTGGCTCGACGTCGACGGCTCGGTAAACCACACTTCAAGAATCCTGCCAAAAAATTTTTTAATCTCCTTATTTTAAAAACCAAAATTAAAGGCCCATTTCACAGCCCGAGCTTTGCAACTGGACTCTGATACCACTGAATGTAACACCCCAAACCCAGCCTAGAAGTTAGGCCCGAGTTCGAAATGTCACATTAAAGGCACACTCTAAAACGATTTTACAATTTAACATTTTAAGGCCCAAAAGCCCAAAATCCAATATATCTTGTTAAGTTAAGAGGAAAAGCCCACATTTTAGGAAAACGTTAATGTATTAAGTTATTTCGAAAACCATGTCATCTTTGGAATTTTGATGAAATTTATTAAGCAAATAGTTGAATCAATAATAATAAACCCAAAGTCTAAAGTCAATTAGGAGTTACATGGCCTTATTATAATAAAAAAACCAAAATATTTAAAGCAATTTCATTTGATCAAATTAAAACATTTAAACAACTTGTAGTGTGGCCAACTCCGAGTCCTTTCCCACGTCGAGCCGTCTATTCAGGATTACCTGCAACATTAAAATTAAGGGTGTGAGTTTCGAAACTCAGTGTGTACAACCCTTGGCAATCAAATCACGTACAAATATTCACATTGGGCCTAAGCCCTATCAAAATCGGTGGTCTTGGGCCGTAGCCCACCATGACCTCATATCACATCATATCGCATCATAAACAAACAAGATAATGCAAAACCCACCCCAAAAATCCATCTGCTACACACCATTTCCCTTTCAACCTTATACACCTGTGGGGAATTCTAGCTCGACCCACCCCTCCGCTACACACCAAGGGTAGCCTGGTTGCGGTACTACCGAATGTTGCAGCAAAGCTGCTAATCATATATTGGGCTTAAAGCCTCCGGTGGATCCATGCCATACGACTATGTGATCCTCAAATCTTCCTCCGTACCATAATTCCCACCCATATGCATCCTAAATGAGATATCATATGAATGCATCAAACACACGAGTAACATCCATAAACTCATATTCGTCACATAGGGGTATTTTCATCATTTCACTACCCAGGGGCATTTTCGTAATTCTACCCTACAGGGGTATTTTGGTAATTTGGCAAAATAGGGGTATCTTGGTAATTTGCAAAATAGGGGTTTTGGTACTTTTGAAAAAATAGGGGTATTTTGGTACATTTGCAAATAGGGGTATTTTGGTAATTTTGCAAAATAGGGGTATTTTGGTAATTTTACAAAACAGGGGTATTTTGGTAATTTTAAAAATATAAGGGTATTTGATCCCTCTTGGGTTTTAGTTATGAACTTTGGCCCATAAACAAGTCCTCGCGATTAAAGTGAACAAACACTATGCACCAAGTAGGATCTCAGAAAAGAGGAAGTGGGTCACTAGGACCGCTTAAGTACCAAGCTCTCACTAGATCCAATCCTAGACATACATATGTCGGTTACCACACTCTAACTAATCGACTTGTCCACAGACATGTTTGATTATTAGATTAATTCTTATGTGATTTAAGAGTTGTTCAAAACTAGGCCTAAAGTCCATTAAACCCTAGCATACTTGTCTACGTCCCCCATAAAGCCCATATTACATCCTTACAGCCTATTAGGCCCAAATCTCATTCATATGACCTACTAGGCCCAAAAAAACTCCAAATCATGTAACATGCGTGACTAACTTAATACGTATAACCAAACCAACCAATTTCATCAAACTTAGCCTCAAGGCCCACCGGGCCCATTTAGCCACTTTCAGCTTTTCAGCTTTTCGGCATTGCCGATATCCTATGTGTAGTGTTTGTACACACCTGGTAACCTTGTGTGCTGCAAACCCCTTAGTCACAAACCTAAAATTGACATTACTAGCGATTAACCAAAGCGTTAACGCATACTGACCAAAAACCGAAACCTCACCGTACCTTTACCATGTGCCTCACGTTCTAGTAGCCCTTCCTTTGCTACTATTGGCGACTATCCTCTATATATGCACCCAAACACCTATATCGTCAAAACCAAGTGACCCATATTGATCATAAGTCACCCCTATGAGCCACAATAGATTTGGCCATTTACTAAAACTCTAACTGAGTCGAGAATACTTACTGCCTTGATAGCAATCCTTACCTATCGTGCTTGCGATTGCTGAGCCTCACCCTTGTTAATACATGGCAACGGAAAAGAGGGGTTAGATAGCCTTTCAGCTTTTAATAAAACACTTTAAAAAATTCAACTAAGCTCTTACTGAAATCTTCCTTTGATCTTGCGGCCTAAGTCCGGCTTTTGAGACTCGTAAGGTGACAGAGGCAATTTGGCAACACTAGGGAGAATAAGAAAAGAGGTGATTCGGCTAGAACCAATAGGTGAACCAAAAAGGGAATTTGAGAAGGGAGAGTATAAAGGATTCGACTTTGGCACACTTAGAGAAAAAAAACGTCTGAACCTCTCACAAGTGAAGAAATTTGGCCAGAAGGAAAGTAATAATTCGGCATTAACCTAGGAACTTAATTCGGCACTCATATATATAGCCCCTAACCGAAACTTCCCTTCCCTCAGAGTCCAATTCGGCACCACTATATCCACCTCCTAATCCCTATCTTTTATCCCTTATCTTCACCTTAAATTTCTCTCCTGAACACTCCCTTTTAGAGTCCCCTCCAACGCCAACTCCTTCTGTCAAGGCACAAAAATAAAACACCTTAATTCCCCCTCTTAGGCCTCGAACCTTGGACCTCGTTAACTGCCAGACACGCCACCTCACAGCCCCTATATGATTCCACTTTCTACTGGACTACAAGCCCATCTGTGTCCCTTTTCTTCTCTTAATCTGCTTATGAGGCTCCTGCCTGAGACTAGGGTCCACTAAGTAAGAAAAATAAATTTTCCCCATGGTCACCCCTAACTCCAAGGCTTCAAATAATCCCAATAATATCTTAATAATATTATTCAAAGTGCTATACAAACACAGGCACAGAAATTAGGGTTTCAAGATTTTTAGGGCGTTACATGGGCTAAGGCCCACACTAATACTGATACTGTAATGGGCTAATGCCCAACTGATCTGAAATGTTATTGATTTGGGCTTAGGCCCAAACTGTACTTGCCTACGGCCTAATTGGCCATTTTGCTTATATGGGGTTACACACTGAGTTTCGCAAACTCACCCCTCTGTTTATCTGTAGAGTTAATCCCCAGTCTTAGGCGGGTAGGTGCTGCGAGGGATTCGGAGGTGGCCACACAACCGCACCTGCTTTTATATTTGAGTTTTATTTCCAATAAATTTAATTTGGGTTTTTGTTATGTAATAAGGCCTCTTTAAATTTTAAATTTTAATTTGGGATTTTACTTATTTAATTCATATTTGAAAGAAGTAAGACGCGGATTTTCAAAAGATAAATGTCTTTCAAAACCCCACGTTTTCGTAACATTCGATAAAAGCTTCTGCATCAAACATTGTTTTAAATATAGCAAAAAACTAATATGATTGACAAACTGCTAAAAAGAACTTGAGTTTTAAATGAACAAAATACCCTAAATGTCCGTTATGATCATAAACGTGAATTAATATAGAACAGGTTTTTCCAATGAAAGTATGTTTTTGAAAAACACTTCAATGTGATATCACCAGATTCGGCCATAACGTCTAGGCCGGGTTTGGGGTGTTACATGTCCTTCTAGGGTGAATGGGATAAGTAACAATTTAATAGCCTCTGATGAAACGTCTGCGTACACAAATGTGTTGCATAACTGTTCAAACTAACGTAGAAATACTATTAGATCTCCTTCTGCTTAACTGCTAAACCTGATATTCAGAGATATTCATGTTAGTAATGCAGGGTTAAGCTCAAACTGGGGATTCCTAATATCAGGTCGAACAATGCTAGGTCTTAACTAATTCATGTCAAAGGGGACTACCCCTAGCACTTGCATCATTCTACTAATTTCTAATAACAACAAAACCAATTAATAGTAATGCTAGGACTTAATTGAAAATAATCTTTTACAGTCAATTCTATAGACTTTCATGCTAGCCAACTTTTCGATAATATCCATGCCTCTGCTCGTATGCTGAAATCCACAAAGAAAAGAAATAAGTTAGTAAATTAGATCAATAAAAATTTAGAAAAAAAATCATATCTATAATTTAAAAATTTCCCAACTATCCTATTAAGTGCAAAAAATTAAGATTAATTTAATGGCATTGCCTCCCCAGCAACGGCGCCAACAACTTGACCGCCTCCCAATATACCAACATCGAAAGTGAGAATACTGCAACTAAGGATAGGATTTAAGGCGGTGTCTGCAAGTATACGGATCGGTTTGTAATATAGTTTAGACAAAAAAGTATTGAAGTACTTTGAGGATCGTACCCAAGGGAGGCGAGACTAAACTAATATTAACTTCTACACTAATGGGTCTAGTTAGTACTTTGACCGAATTATATTATGATTGTTCCTAAGGTGATGAGGAAAAAATATTTTATAAAAATAATAAAAAAAATTGAGGAAATAGATTGCGGATTTTATCAAACTAAATGACAAAAGACTAACTCACATCAATGTTCATAATTAACTCCTACTTCAGGTTCTATTCAATCAACTAGTCATTAACTTAGCAGGGCCTCTCGACCTTCCACTAACCTAATGAGTCAGCAATAACTACTTATCTCTTGATGTCACAATGCAGACCGCATTGGGGTAAGGTTTTCACGGATAGACAATATCGATTTCAGGTTCATTCCCACCTATATGACTTCCTAGGGTCGTTAAGTCTAGGGTTTTAAGTTCTTCATATCCCAACCAGTTGATTCGCTAAGAAACCCTACATATAAGTTAATCAATCCCACATTCACTCGTTAATCTCCCTTATCAAATTAGTTTCTCATGTATTTTGTAACATCCTAAAATTTGGAATTTTATGAGTTGCATTATTTCTTGCGTTAAGCTAGTTAAATTATTAACTGTGTATGTTTAGGGGTCCTGAGAAGGCTTGGGGTTTATTTGGGCCCAAGTAAAAATTTTGTGTTTTAGCACTTTAAGGAGATATAGTAAGTGACCTCAATGTTTATAGAAATAAATAAGTAATGTGCTAGCATAATTGAGCATATGGCAAAGAGGCTATGGCGCCACATGAAGGACTTTAAGGGAAGAGGTTCAAATCCCATAATGTGCAAATTTTGACTATTATTTTTGTACTCTTTCCCTAAGTGTCGGCCAAGCTTGTAAATAAGGCAAGTTGGACTTTTTATTTTTGGCAAGGTGGCTAAGGATATTAAGAAAGGATAAAGGTAGGGAAAGAAATCAAAAGAAAGGGGAAAGTATGGGGAACATGTTGGCACAAAGAGAGGAAAGTGTTATGGAAAGTTTTAGGTTGGAAAATTTTGGCCTATTTGCAAAGGCATGGATGGTTTTGGCATAGGGAGGGCTTAGCCGAATTTTCTTTGCCTTTTGGTAAAAACTTTGGTGTTTGTTTTGGCCAAAATTCCTACTTGCAACCTTTTGTGTCAATTTTTTTTTCTTTCTTTCCAAATTTCTTCTCCTCTTTGCCGAATCTTCAAGCCTTGAGTGTGCATTTTGTTTCTTCTTTTCTTCCTTGTTGCCGAAAGTACCTAAGTCTTTGAGACCAATTTGTTTCACTCATTTTCCTTTGGAAAACCGAATTCTCATAAACACTCCTTTTCATCTTTCTTCTCCTTTTTACAAAATTGTCCAACCCTTTCTTCTTCTCAAATCCATATATTCCATAGCCGAATATCATTGCTCATTTTCCTCTATAACCGAACCCTTCATCCCTTCCTTATCTTTTCTTCTCATCCGTATTATCACTCACTCCTTTGATCAATCGGTAAGTGGTCCTTTTCAAACATTTTATTTTTCTTTCTCTTAATGCCAAATTTATGCCTTGGCTTGGGATGGTCATATTAACCGAGACCATCATTTTATTCTACTCTCTCAAACGAGATTGCTTTCCCTTTTGTAATATTTTAGAGGGAGGCCGAACATCATTATAGCCTTAAGTTGAACGGTGAAATCAGATCCAACGTTGATAAGGTAAGGAGTTCTTATGAATTATTGATATTATTCAAGATTCGATTGGTTGTTAACGGAGTAATGATTTGAAATAATTGACTATATGTTTTAGGGACTAAATCACTTGATCTATTGACTTGAGATCATACGATTCTAGTGGTAAGCCGATCTTTTCCTTAGTCAATCATCTCATATCAACGTAATATCGATCTAACTAAGATCTAATCAAATGGAGGCTTGTGGTGCCGATTCGAAAGGAAAGGCGAGTGGAGAACTCAAAAGGAGAGGATGTAAGATTCCTACTCTTAAATTCAAGTAAAGGGCGGTATCGGCGGTTCGAGATTTTCCACCGGGTTGTGGACCGTCATCCGGGGAAAACCAACAAATCGTGGTCATTCACGATTCCAAGGGTAAACACCTTAGATCGTTCATTTTAGAGTTGATTAATAAATCACGTATGTCGACTAATTGAGTGTTACGATATCTTATGTGTCGACGATCAAGAAGGCTTAGTGCTTACCGTAATCAGGTGTATAATCTCACACCGTTTTTCGTGGGTTTAAGGTTGATATCGTATTGGAAACAAATCACTATGATTAAAATCGTAATATGGTGTAAACTGGAAAAATTGGCCTAAAATATATTATTTTGATAAAAGTGATAAAATCGGTAATAACACTGTGAGAATTACAAAATTGCCCCTAAAGATCCGAATTATGAAAATGCCCTTAATGGGCCGATTTGATATATTGTTAATGGGCCGATTTGATATATTGCTTAATGGGCCGCTCTGATATATTGCTTAATGGGCCGACCTGATATATTGCTAAAAGGGCCAATTTGATATATGGCTTGATGGGTCGATTTGATATAATGCCCTAATGGGCCAATTTTGCAAAGTTTTAATGGGCCAAATTGTTTGTAATAAATCTCTGAATTATTAATTATCGTTGTTATATTGTAAATATCATGATTTGCTATGTATGATGCATTTACATGACTTTGCATGGGATGGGAAAATGTTGAAGAGAAGTGATTCAGTAATACTTTGTCAAGAATTTTTTAATGGGAAATTTGTTTTACTTAATTTTAAATCATTATCTATTTACGTATGAATGAAAATGACCTAAAAACATTTTTCTCATGTGACATGTCAGATCTGGCCTTAACGCATGGGCCGGGTTTGGGGTGTTACATATTTAACACAAGTAATGTAATTGATTAAAAAGATAAACATTAAAACATATCAAGAACAGAGATAAGAAAAATCCTAATGTAATTATAATTGCGCGAACGGTAATCCTTGAAGAGTCGATCGATCTACAATATGATCCCTCGAAGAATGAAATAGAAGACTAAAATAAAAACTACAACTGAAAAGAAATCTAAGTTATATTTGAAAGTAAAAATAAAACTAAGTAAAAAGTTGTTCATAAATTGTTTTATAGCAATTCTATTTATTGGCCAAGGTTTGGTCGCTGATCCTTGACCTAATTTGGCTGACTATTTTGCTTTAAATTTCATTGTATAGATGAAAACACCTTTGACCCATTAAGTGACCTCGTCACGTTGGTGTTGCGACACACTCTGGCCTATGTCGCGACACTGATGGCAGTTTACTAGCTAAGGTGTGTCTGCAAGTCTGTGTCGCGACACCCTGTGGCTGTGTCCTGACATCAATGGCAGACTACTCCTTTTGGCACTCTATTCACTATGTTGCCACATCCACGCTCTATGTTGCAACATCGCGGGCAATCCACTTTCTTTGTGCCTCTGAATAAAATCCTGCAAACTCACCAAACATATTAGTCTACCTTTAGGCCTACTTTTGCCCCCAATGTCATACAAATTACTTAAATTGCTTCTTTTATTACCTATGTACTAATAGTGAAAACTAAACAAAAACATAACTAAATTGCTTTTCCACGAGCTCATTAAGTATAAAAAGTAGTTTAATATATTGTAATGAATTACGACAGATCAATTCACTTATTAAAGCTAAGAACGGAAGTTAAGTAAAAACATGATAAAAACATATAAATTGCCCAGAAACAAGCTCGTTAAATGTAATGGAGAGCTTAATTTAATATACCAAATTACGACATATCAAGAATGTAACACCCCTAACCCACATCCGTCGCCAGAATAGGGTTACGAGATGTTACCAGGCAAAACACCACTCCAAAGCATTTGCATATGTGCACATGTCATATTCATATAATTAAATCATATGTCTGTTTAAACAATAAAATTACATTATAAATCATCAAACAAATACATTTCATATCTAAAAAATTAACCAGACTCATATCAAACAAATAATCCTAGTTACACTATTCAAATCTTCTATAAACTTCATTCATGCTTTTAAATTATCAAAATAATTAGATAACTCAATTAAATTATAAACACCATGCGCATACATATTAACATTCGATCATATGTCTTATCAATTTATACATAAAATATACTACTCTTTACCTCTTCGTAAATACATATTAACTAAACAAATCATGTAACATAACTTACAATAAATTTGCATAATTCAATTATAACATATTCATTGTAATAAAGTCATTAACTAAATTAAACCACACAATTAGTCAACCATCTCATGAACAATTAGACCGATACATTACTCACCCTAAATTATCCATTCTACATACTTCCTTTACTTATAATACATTTGCAAACTATGCTTCATATCTCAAACATATTAACAACATTTATATAACCACAAATTCAAATTAATAATAGCAACAAAACCATATTACATGTACCTAATACATATAAAGGTCCGAACCATATAACTCTAATGTTAATGGCATTTATATACTTAATACATATTCCAGCATATATCATTGCATTTCTTACATCAAATATATTCCAATATATATATATATATATACTTCATTAAACACAAATGTACGCACATATAATCAATCCATTAAAATCAACTAGAGTACAAACAATTACCATAAATTCAATCAATTCATTAACTAGTTAATATGCCATAATATACACATACCAAACCATTCAAGTAATCACATATAACTATTCGGCCAACCATATTAATTTCATACAATCTACTTCGAATATATTCATTATTTAACTCACATTTCAAGACTTAACTCTAAGTACACACCAATTTAAAAAAATCACATACATATACAATCCATAACCAAACTTAAACAAATCATTAACAAAACATACCAATATATCTAAATTACCATAACCAATTATCATCAATCTCAAGCATAGAAATCAACCACACAAACACTTAACCAAGAACATTTAAAACCAAACCTTAACAAAATGACCAAGCCATTTTCGCATGGTTTATATACATATAAATTCCAAAATCAAATATACTCCATCTATACTATACATTCCATAAACCCATATTCACTTAGTAAAATACCGAAGATACAGTCGATAGTGTGTTAGGCTTTGCTAACGATCCCCGAGCTCGTAACTTGAATCCAAAATCTATAAAACAGAGATAGACAAAAATACACAGAGTAAGCTATTTGAGCTTAGTAAGTCATAAGCAAACTAAATATCAACTATTACATATTTAACACCAAGTTAACAATACAAAATATACATATCCACAAATATAAGCTTATCATTTAAATCTTGTATACTCATATCGTATGCTATTTGTACAAATTCACCTGAACATATATCATTTTTATTGTTAAGATCACATAAAACACATTTGGCCGAATATACATAATTAGTATGCTTATGCATAGATTATATTTAATACTTTAGCATTTATTTGATCAAATAAACAATCAACTTACCTTATTTCATAACACAGTTTAAATACATACCTAAGCCCTTTTAAATCGATTTTCACATTGATTCTTCACTTAACAATGCCCGTTGAACCGTTCAAAATTAAAAAGGATACGCGGATAGTAGGAAGCTTGAACAATGCCAACGTCCCAGACGTGGTCTTACATGTAATCACATATCGATGCCACTGTCCCAGACAGGGTCTTACACGAATCAAATACGATGCCAATGTCCCAGACATGGTCTTACACGTAAACACAAGTCGATGCCAACGTCCCAGACGTGGTCTTACATGATAACATATATCGGATATCCTATGTCATGACATATGTATTCTAACTATTCTTAGGGTTCGTACGGGGCTTTCGGACATCGAATCTTGATCGAATCAAACTCAAAACATAGTAAATTCTCAATTTTACATTCGGATAAGGCATAATTTTAATCAAATAATTCAAGTTATCACATAGCAATATAGATTCATAAATATAACAACATTTAAATGCTTATTGACTTACCTCAGATGTCGACGGACGATAAAATCGACTAATCGACTACTTTCGTTTTTCCCCGGTCCAAATCCATTTTCTTTGGTTCTTGATCTAAACATATTAAAATTAAGCTTATTTAAACACCATTCTATTCAATTTAGTCTAAAAACATATAAATGGGCAAATTACCATTTTGCCCCTGACATTTCACACTTTTTACAATTTAGTCCCTATTGCACAAAACACAAAATACAAAAAAATTGCACACACTATGCTTAGGCCGAATACTACCCATGCTCATACAAGTCCATACATTTCATTTATTTCACATTTTAGTCCCTAAAATTTTTTTTACAGTTTAGTCCTAATTACTCAATTTCATCAAAAATTCAAAGACAAAACATGTTAATCCTTCACATAACTTTAATATTTCATCATCAAACAACAAAAATCACAAACTATCATCAATGGTAAAACACAAAATCATCATCAATTTCAAAAATTCAAGCATGGGTTTTGAAGTATAAGAAGCAACGATCTAAAAAACGTAAAAATTATAAAAAATCGAACAATAACTAACCTTGAATCAAGCTTCTTCAATGGCCGAATATAGCTTTCTTTTTTCTTTTTCTTGTTTTGGTCAAAGGTTAAAAAGATGATATAAAATGGCTTTCATTTTATGTTTTCTTTATTATATTATAACATTAAATTATATTATTATAAATTTTATTTTATAAAATTAACATATAAAAACATATAATAATAACATGTTGACGTCCACTATATATTAAAATGGCCTAATTGCAACATAAATCCTCCATATTAAAAAGACAACAACAATTAGGCACTTTCACAACTAACCATCAAATTTTCATTTTACGCGATTAAGCCCTTTTATTAAATTAGACACTCAAATGACAAAATTAAAACACGAAAATTTAACACAAGAAAATTCACACATAATAAACACTAAAAATAATTTGTAAAATATTTTCCAGACTCAGATTTGTGGTCCCGAAACCACTATTCCGATTAGGGTCAAAATCGGGCTGTTACAACTCTCCCCCCTTAGGGATTTTCGTCCCCGAAAATCTTACCGGTGAATAGGTTTGGATAACGCTCTTTCATTGTATCCTCTGAATCCCAAGTTGCCTCCTCAACACCGTGCTTTTTCCACAGTACTTTAACTAACGAGATTTTCTTATTTCTCAATTCTTTAATTTCACGAGCAAAAATTCGAATCGGTTCTTCTTCATATGTCATGTTAGACTGAATCTCAACCTTTGTCGGACTAATCACATGTGAAGGATCGAATCGATATCTACGGAGAATTGAAACATGAAATACATTATGGATCTTTTCTAGCTCATGTGGCAACTGCAATCTATAAGCAACCGGCCCGATACGCTCTATAATCTCATATAGCCCAATAAATCTCAGACTCAACTTGCCTTTATGACCGAATCTGAGTATTTTCTTCCACAGTGAGACTTTTAGAAACACTTGATGTAACAACCCAAACCCGGCCCAAACACTACGACCAAATCTGAGTTATTACGAGGTAAAACCTTGTGATCGCTTTTTCGAAAAACATTTAATTTTCTATTGAAACCTCCTCGTTTCGGTTGTCTTGTTAAGCTAACCTTAGATCCAATTTGGGATTTTAATTAAGCCCAATTATTTTATCAGTTTCAAGTGTACCCGATGGCACGATTAAACTTTTTCGTGTTTACCAAAAGAAAACATGTGATTTAATTTAATTTAATGATATAGTTTAAGTCGACATCCAACATATAAAAAAAACCGCAACTATAGTTTATGGAGGCCTTATTACAACCCAAAATAAAAATTAAACAACTTTAAAGTTCTCAGAAATTAAAATCCTTTGCATGGCCGCTCGAGTCCCACCGGCTCCTCAACCGCCATCTACGAGTCACCTGAAAAATATTAAAGGAGAAGGTGAGTCACCAAGACTCAGTATGTAACCCTTCCCCCGGTTAATACAACATTTCATACACCACATATAACAGTCAATTAAGCAAAGTATCGAGTACCCAACCTAGCCAACCAAACACCTTTGTCTACCCCACGTGGTACCAAAACCACCGTGACCGCAGCCACGATGTGTTACCAAAACACTGGTGGTGCCAAACCACTGGTGACATATAGTCACGATGTGCTACCAAAGCACCGGTGTCCGTGAGACACAAATCGGGTGATGGGGCCAACCCATCGTGTGATACCAAATCACCGCGACGATCCCATATCTCAAGTGGGGCCAACCCACGGTGGTGTTAACCACGAGGGACAAGTCGCTATGAGGTACCAAACCTCTGGAGGTACCAAACCTCCGGTGACGATAGTCACGCGTGTGCTACCAAAGCACTGGTGCTCGCAAAGACGAATACACCGCCTCCACTCAATCAACCCACATAGTCATCAATCACATATAGATTTATCATATGTATTATCACAAAGATGCTTCCCAAAAGCATAAAATAGCAATCATATGCACAGTACTTACAGATTACCCCATATACCGTTATGGTATTCAAGCCATTGCTACATACATCAAGCTAGCAATCACATTACTTAGCATAATTAACAAGTTAAATGGTGTGTATGTACACACTGTCACCAACAAGGAGTCTAAATCCGAGAAGAGAAGTCGGCCACACTCAAGTCTTTGCCCCTATATTCGGCCAACTCTCAAGGTTAGTGATATGGCCCATTCGGCCAAACCAAACAATTTAAAGGGTCATACTTTGTACCCGAATCCTTACCCAATCGCTTCGAGTACTAGCCTTAGCGTCCGATTTGCGAATCTGGTTTACAACCTTGGTTAATTAATAACACTAATAACCACACCCTTTCGCTTTTAAACACCAATATAAGCCTTACCTATACTTACCCGTAGATCGAATTCTAGAGATCGGCTTTGAGTTGATCGCTTTACGTCCCCGAGCACCTAGAGGAAATCGGTTACCACTTATTTAAAGGCCTTATAACCATTGCCGAAATCGGCACTTCCTTTATAGAAATCGACAGGATATAGAGAAGAGAAACCATAAGTATTCCGCCAAACTCACCTTCACAATCGAGAGGAATCCAAAAGCCTCAATGCCAAAGAGGAAGTAGGGAAGAGGAGGTAGAGTTTCTGGCTAAAGATCGTAAGAATGGGAGAGTGAATGTTAATAGGATTTTCGGCTTGAGAGAACTTGAAAGAGAATAGTAAAAGATGGGATGTAGGCTTGCCAAATTTTTTGAAGTAAGTCACCAAGGCATTCGGCTTTGTGTAAGGTTGAGCAAAACGAAAATAAGGTGCTAGGTATGTGCTTTATATAGGATTCGCCCCCTTTCAAGCTTGCCATTCAACCTTGGCAACAAGGAGTCCAACCCCTAGCCAACTCCTCTTTACCAAGGAGCCCCACTTTCGGCCATCACCTATTTTTGCTCCAAGCCACCCATTTAATTTAATTCAAATAATTTTGAATTAGCCACCTAATAATCCTTTAAAATAAAAATATCCTTGATGCAATTATCATATCTCTTATATTATCAAAAAGGTTTAAGCAAATTAAAACTAATTAAAATGCTTAAATTATCCTTTGATAATTACACCTAAAAAAGAGTTTGAAGGAGAAAAACTCTCCTTGTGCCGTCCAAATAAAACAAAAACAAAAGGGGATTTCCGTGACTCGAACACAAGCTCTCCCTTGCTCCTTGGTGGCGTCACATGTAGCTCTTAAGTGGGCTTCTTTTTGCCACTTATCCAAGGCCTATTTTGTGTTAAAAATACCCATATTTATTCTTATAACACCACTTACCAAGGCTCCTTCTTTTTAAAAGTTAAGAACTAAAATTTTCTACCAAAATGAGACAACTCAAGGCCTTAATTTAAACTCTCTTATTCCATAAGTACTATCCCAGGTAGTTCATACATAAGAAAATAATGAAATTTCAAATAACCCCGTTTTTGGGATGTTACAGTTCTACCCCCTTAAAATAAATTTCGTCCTCGAAATTCCTTAACTAGAAAAGGTGGGGTATTGCTGCCTCATTACATCCTCGGGTTCCCACGTAGCTTCCTCTATACCATGGTTCCGCCACAAAGACCTTCACCAAGGGCACCGACTTTCCTACGTGAGAACTTTCTCATCTCGGTCTAAGATCCGAATCGCTCCTCTTCAAAAGATAAATCTGATTCACTTCGATTTACGCTCATCGCACAACGTCACGAAGGATCTGGACCGATACCGCCTCAATTGACACGTGAAAGACGTCATGAATCGACTCGATTCCGCCGGCAACTCTAGCCGATAAGCCACCGGGTCCTATTCGCTTCACAACAAAGATATGGCCCAATAAACCTTGGGCTTAACTTCCTTTTCCGTCCAAATCTCAACACCTTTTTCCAAGGCGACACTTTCGAAAAGACCTTGTCTCCCACAAAGATACTCCATTTCCTTGCGTTTGAGATCGGCATAAGACTTCCGCCTATCCGATGCTTCCTTGAGACGAGACCGAATCACCTTGACTTTGTCTTCCGTCTCTTACTACTCGCTCTGACCCATAACTTGTCGTTCTCCCAACTCCGTCCAACATGTAGGAGTACGGCACTTTCGTCCATATAGGGCCTCGTATGGAGCCATTTGAATACTCGCTTGATAACTATTGTTATAAGCGAATTCCGCTAATGGTAGGTACTCCTCCCAACTACTACTAAAATCCAAGACACGCCTCCTTAACATGTCTTCTAAAATCAGATCACCTTTCCGATCAGTCCGGTCGATCGTGGATGGAAAGCCGTCATCAAATCTAACCGTGTACCCAAAGCTTGATGCAACGCTTTCCAAAACCTTGACGTGAATCGGGATCCCTATCCGAGATAATCGACATCGCACGCCATGCAACCTTACTATTTCACCCACATACGCCTTTGCTAGCTTCGAGAGAGTAATCCATTCTCACCGGCATGAAGTGAGCTGACTTAGTTAGGCGATCCACAATTACCCAAACTGCATCCTTCTTAGTGGGCGTAAGGGGTAGCCCACTAACAAAATCCATGGTGATCCTCTCCCATTTCCATTGAGGATCTTTATCGGTTGAAGTAGTCCCGATGGTGACCGATGTTCACCTTAACCTCGCGACACGTCGACACTTTCCTACCAACTCCGTTATCTCACGCTTCAACCCCGCCACCAAAATGCTTTCCGCAAATCTCCATACATTTTGCTTCCTCCAGGTGCATAGCGTATGATGGGCTGCTATGTGCATCTTGGAGAATTTTCTCGCTTTAAATCTGATCCTTTGGCATACGGACTCGTCCCTTGAAAACAAAGCGCTCCTTCACTAGTCGATCGTACCCTTCCAAACCACCGTCTTGAACTTGTACCCTCTTGAACTCAAGCCTTCATCCACTAACCGCTTTCCCTTAATCTCCTCAATCCATGTCGGCTTAACTTGAAGTTCGCCAAAAGACTCCCATCGTCATATAGACTTAACCGAGCGAACATCGCTCTTAAGTCCGCTCACCACCTTCCGGCTCAATGCGTCGGCTACTACATTAGCCTTACCCGATGGTATTCAATTGAACGATCGTAGTCCTTTAGTAGTTCAATCCATCGACGCTGCCTCGATTCGCATCCTTCCGAGTCGGAAGATACCTCAAGCTTTTGTGATCCGTGTAGACCATCGACTTCTCTCCATACGGTAATGTCTCCATATCTTCGAGAGCGAAGACGCCATCACGCTAACTCTAAGTCGTGAGTTGGGTAGTTAACCTCATGCGATCTTAATTGACGGGATGCATAGGCTACTACCTTCCCATCCTGCATCAACACACATCCCAAGCCGGGTGTGAGATGCATCACAATAAATCGTGAATAACTTTCCCGCTTGGTGTACCAAAACCGAGCTTAGTCAAAATCTTCCTTAACTTATCAAAGCTTTCTTGCTTGCTTTTCCGTCCATACAAATGGGACACCCTTCCTTAGCAACTTAGTCAACGGCGCCATGCTATTAGAGAGAATCCTTCCACGAATCTCCGATAGTATCCTCGCTAAACCTAGAAAACTTCGTATTTTCACCCACCGTCCTAGGTGGTTTCCACTCCAATCTTTGCCTCAATCTTGCGGGGTCTACTCTAATTCCTTCACCGACACTACATGACCTAAGAAAGCCACCTCCTTCACCAAAATTCACACTTATCAATTTGGCATACAATCGCTTCTCCTCAATACTTGCGAACTATCTCGTAGATGCTTGTCATGCTCCTCTTCTCGTCCTGAATAAACCAATATGTCGTTTATGAATACCACGACGAATCGGTCCAAGTCTTCTTTGGAATACTCTGTTCATCAAGTCCATGAATGCCGCCGCGCATTAGTCAACCCAAATGGCATTACCAAGAACTCAAAATGCCCATACCGAGTTCGAAATGCCGCTTTGTGAACATCGACCTCCTTTACCTTAAGTTGATGATAACTCGACCTAAGGTCTATCTTCGAGAACACCGAGGCACCCTTCAGCTTGATCGAACAAGTCGCCAATCCGAGGCAACGGATACTTGTTCCTGATCGTCAACTTATTTAACTGGACGGTAGTCGATGCACATCCGCATAGAACCGTCCTTCTTCTTGACAAACAACACAGCGCTCCCACGGAGATATACTTGGTCGTATAAACCCCTATCCAAGAGCTCCCGAATTTGAGCCTTTAGCTCCACCAATTCCTTTGGTGCCATTCGGTATGGTGCTATGGACACAGTGCCGCTTCGGTAGCAAGTCTATACCGACTCGACTTCCGATCCGGAGGCAAACCCGGAAGTTCTTCCGGGAACACATCAAAGAAATTCCCCAACCGTTCGGACCTTTTCAACTTCCAACTCCTTAGCTTCCAAAGCATAGATTTGAACCAAATACGCCTCACAACCCTTCTTGACCATCTTTTCACCTTTAAGGCGGTCACTACGTTGGATAGATAATTCCTCCTATCTCCTATCATAACCACTTCATCACCTTCCGCCGCCTTAAGAACCATGCGCTTGGTCGCAAGATCAACCTTGCTTGGTACTTAACCAACCAATCCATGCCAAGGATCAAATCGAACTCTCCAAATGGTAGTTCCATTAGATCGACTACAAACACTACCCCTTGAAGTTCTAGGGGTACGCCTCTATAAAGTTTATCTACGACTACGGAGTGACCTAAGGGGCTAACTACAGTCATCTCCCTAGAAGCAGTTTCAGAGTCTAGGTCCATAGTTCCTACCACATTACTAGCAATGTACGAGTGTGTCGAGCCCACATCAATCAATGCAACATAAGGAAAACCAAAAATTAAAAACGTCACTCGGTTATGACATCCGGTGCGTCACCTTCTTCGCGACACCTTGCCGCATAGACTAAGCCAGCCGCCTAGCCTCTGTGTTGCCCGACCTCTCGCCTTGAGTTCCACGACCTCGGTTGGGACCGTTGTTTCCTCTACCATTACCACGACCCTCTCGTGGTCCTACATTTCTATCTTGTGCACGGCTTACGCCGCCCTTCCGGCCGCTTCTTAGCTAGCTTTTGGGGACAATCTCTCGACGCGATGCTCCAAAGACCCACACTCAAAGCATCCTTTATCACCGCCCAACAACCTCCCCAATGGGTCTTCCCACAGCGATTGCACCGAGTCGGCCTCGATTAGCGATTGTAGGCCTTGTCGCCTGATTGGGCCCACTTGGCCTAGCCTTTTTCTCGAGTACTACCGCTTGATCCAAATGACCCAAAACTTCTCTTCGATTGTTCTTACTATAATTCGCCTCACACCTCCTTGATTCCCTCGGCTACCTTAGCCTTCTCCACTAGGGATGAGAACTCACGAACTTTCTTTGTGGGGCAATCAAGAACCTTAAATCATCTCGAGTCCATCCTCAAAGCGGACACAGCGCTCATGTTCGATAGCCACTATGCCTCTCGTGATACCTACTTAGCCTTAAAAATTCCGCCTCATATTCCGACACGGACTTAGTTCCTTGAACTAATCCCGAAAAGCCTTCTCTGCAAGGCGTCGGTGTAGCTAGTGCCCACATACTTTTTCTCTCGATAGGCGGTTCAAAATACTCCCAAGTCAAATCATCGGTTGTAGCCCCATCTCGAACCGTAAGCCACCACCGATACGCTTCATCCTTTAGAAGCGACACTCGCCTTTCGCTTCTCTTCTTCATCAAAGTCAAGGTCATCCATGATCCTCTCGGTTGACTCTAGCCAGATTCCACAGACTGGGTGCCACTCCCGACACACCTCGGAATACCTCCGCTCCGTTAGATCGGAGTCGCCGGGACGATTTCCGAGCTCCAACATTTCCACCACCCCACCACCATCTCCAAGACTCGCAACACGACTTGCGATACCGATTCCATGCCACCGCTCGGCTCCTCCTCCTCACTCTAAAAAGAGGAGGTGGTGGTGGCGGTGGTACCTCATTTTCTCGAGCCTTGTCCTCGACTGACGGGTTCGCATACACCGTCATCCTACCCCTACCACGTCCACGGCGTCCACGTCCTCTAGAACTCATTCTATCTACCGCGCTTTTAATCGATTAAGAAAAATTTATATGCGTTAGCATTTGTTTCACTTTATTACTCGCGAAGAAGTTTTATGGATGAGGTTTAATCGCAGATTCTTTCGAGCAACCAATGTTTCAGATTTCCTATCCTAGTTCACACAAAGAAGTCCATGCATCCATTCCTTAATACTTTCCATACCTATTCACTCATCGGACATTTCTCGCCCATTTCTAACCCGTGGGTATTTTCGCCTTTTTCCTACAGGGTATTTTCGTACTTTTCGTGTACAAGATATTTTACGATGATTTCCAAAGCTAATTATTGAATGTTTTATAAAATAGTTGAAATTTTTAGGCAAAATCATTGAATCAATATTTTAGGGTCAGGGGCATTTTGGTAATTTTACTCCTAGGGGTATTTCTGGTAATTTTTCACAAGTCAAGTTTTCCGAAAAACATGGTATACCTAGTGTTCTAGGGTTTAAGAGGGTTATTGGATACGTTTTTAAAACATTAGGGCTTATTATTCCTTCTTTCTCGAAAATATGGTCGATTCCTTTTTTCTCGGGTTTTAATCATTGTGTTTAGCCTATGACCGAGCCCTCCCGGTCGTGGTGAACCAAAGCTACGCACTGTGCGTAATTCAAGTGAAGAGGAGGTGGGTCACGCGACCGCTTAAATACCAAGCTCTCACCAACCTTTCTAGACATGCGCGCACGCAGGTTACCACACCACCGAGCCTTCTGAGTTAGGGTGAACTGAAGCTACGCACTGGTAGGATACTGCGAAGAGGAGGTGAGTCACGAGGACCGCTTAAATACCAAGCTCTTCCGGATCCAATCCTAGACATGCGTCTGGGGGTTACCACACCCTACCTCATTGACTAAGTCATAGGTTGGTTTAGTTCTTTAAGTCTTATGCTTCGTTGTGTTTGAGTAATCTAACCCTAGGGTCCAAGTCCTATAAGTCTATCTACGTTCCATGCTTCCTACCCTTCTACGTAATATATTTCACACAAAGGTTTAGATGTACTTACAGGCGGATCGGTCTGGGAGACTCGGGCCATGCCGCTTAAAAACCCGTAAATCATACCATAAGGCCTACTAAAAACATTTTTGGGCCTTGGGCCCCACACCGAGCTTTGAACCCGGCTCGATACCAGTTCTGTAACAACCCAAACCCGCCCAAATACTACGACCAAATCGAGTTATTACGAGGTAAAACCTTGTGATCGCTTTTTCAAAAACATTTAATTTTCTATTGAAACCTCCTCGCTTGGTTTGTCTTGTTAAGCTAACCTTAGATCCAATTTGGGATTTTAATTAAGCCCAATTATTTTATCGATTTCAAGTGTACCCGATGGCACGATTAAACTTTTTCGTGTTTACCAAAAGAAAACATGTGATTTAATTTAATTTAATGATATAGTTTAAGTCGACATCCAACATATAAAAAAACCGCAACTATAGTTTATGGAGGCCTTATTACAACCCAAAATAAAAATTAAACAACTTTAAAGTTCTCAGAAATTAAAATCCTTTGCATGGCCGCCTCGAGTCCCACCGTACTCTCAACCGCCATCTACGAGTCACCTGAAAAATATTAAAGGAGAAGGTGAGTCACCAAGACTCGATATGTAACCCTTCCCTGGTTAATACAACATTTCATACACCACATATAATAATCAATTAAGCAAAGTATCGAGTACCCAACCTAGCCAACCAAACACCTTTGTCTACCCCACGTGGTACCAAACCACTTTGGTGACCGCATCACGATGTGTTACCAAAACACCGGTGGTGCCAAACCACTTTGTGACATATAGTCACGATGTGCTACCAAAGCACCGTGTCCGTGAGACACAAATCGGGTGATGGGGCCAACCCATCGTGTGATACCAAATCACCGCATTTATCCCATATCTCAAGTGGGGCCAACCCACGGTGGTGGTGTTAACCACAGGACAAGTCGCTATGAGGTACCAAACCTCCGAGGTACCAAACCTCTGGTGACGATAGTCACAAGCAGTGCTACCAAAGCACCGGTGCTCGTCAACCGCGAATACACCGCCTCCCTCCACTCAATCAACCCACATAGTCATCAATCACATATAGATTTATCATATGTATTATCACAACATGCTTCCCAAAAGCATAAAATAGCAATCATATGCACAGTACTTACTGAGACACCCCATATACCGTTATGGTATTCAAGCCATTGCTACATACATCAAGCTAGCAATCACATTACTTAGCATAATTAACAAGTTAAATGGTGTGTATGTACACACCTGTCACCAACAAGGAGTCTAAATCCGAGAAGAGAAGTCGGCCACACTCAAGTCTTTGCCCCATATTCGGCCAACTCTCAAGGTTAGTGATATGGCCCATTCGGCCAAACCAAACAATTTAAAGGGGTCATACTTTGTACCCGAATCCTTACCCAATCGCTTCGAGTACTAGCCTTAGCGTCCGATTTGCGAATCTGGTTTACAACCTTGGTTAATTAATAACACTAATAACCACACGACCTTGGCTTTTAAACACCAATATAAGCCTTACCTATACTTACCCAGAGATCGAATTCTAGAGATCGGCTTTGAGTTGATCGCTTTACGTCCCCGAGCACCTAGAGGAAATCGGTTACCACTTATTTAAAGGCCTTATAACCATTGCCGAAATCGGCACTTCCCTTTATAGAAATCGATGTGATATAGAGAAGAGAAAACCATAAGTATTCGGCCAAACTCACCTTCACAATCGAGAGGAATCCAAAAGCCTCAATGCCAAAGAGGAAGTAGGGAAGAGGAGGTAGAGTTTCTGCTAAAGATCGAAAGAATGGGAGAGTGAATGTTAATAGGATTTTCGGCTTGAGAGAACTTGAAAGAGAATAGTAAAAGATGGGATGTAGGCTTGCCGAAATTTTATGAAGTAAGTCACCAAGGCATTCGGCTTTGTGTAAGGTTGAGCAAAACGAAAATAAGGTGCTAGGTATGTGCTTTATATAGGATTCGCCCCCTCTTTCAAGCTTGCCGTCCAACCTTGGCAACAAGGAGTCCAACCCCAGCCAACTCCTCTTTACCAAGGAGCCCCACTTTCTGCCATCACCTATTTTTGCTCCAAGCCACCCATTTAATTTAATTCAAATAATTTTGAATTAGCCACCTAATAATCCCTTTAAAATAAAAATATCCTTGATGCAATTATCATATCTCTTATATTATCAAAAAGGTTTAAGCAAATTAAAACTAATTAAAATGCTTAAATTATCCTTTGATAATTACACCTAAAAAAAGAGTTTGAAGGAGAAAAACTCTCCTTGTGCCGTCCCAAATAAAACAAAAACAAAAGGGGATTTCCGTGACTCGAACACAAGCTCTCCCTTGCTCCTTGGTGGCGCCACATGTAGCTCTTAAGTGGGCTTCTTTTGCCACTTATCCAAGGCCTATTTTGTGTTAAAAATACCCACATTTATTCTTATAACACCACTTACCAAGGCTCCTTCTTTTTAAAAGTTAAGAACTAAAATTTTCTACCAAAATGAGACAACTCAAGGCCTTAATTTAAACTCTCTTATTCCATAAGTACTATCCCAGTAGTTCATACATAAGAAAATAATGAAATTTCAAATAACCCCGTTTTTGGGATGTTACACTTGATCTCTGATCTGAAACTCAATATCCTTACGTTTTAAATCTGCATATGACTTTTGACGATCTGATGCAGCTTTCAAACTATCTCAAATCACTATCACCTTCTATTCAGTCTCTTTGATCAAGTCAACCCCGTGTATCTTATTTTCACTGAGCTCAGTCTAATGCAAAGGTGTACGACATTTTTGACTGTACAAATCCTCGTAAGGTGCCATTTTGATACTAGATTGAAAGCTATTATTATAAGCAAATTCAATCAAAGGTAAGTATCGTTCCCACGTACCTTCGAACTCGAGAATGCAACATCTCAACATATCCTCAAGTACCTGAATGATTCGTTCGGACTGGCCATCTGTTTGTAGATGAAAAGCCGTGCTAAAGTGTAGTTTCGTACCTAAAGCATCTTGCAATTTCTTCCAAAATCGCGATGTGAACCTCGGGTCTCGGTCTGAAACAATCGAAATAGGCACACCATGTAATCTCACAATCTGAGAAACATATAATTAAGCCAATTTATCAAGTGAATAATATGTGAGAATCAGAACAAAATGAGAAGATTTAGTCAATCTATCCACAATAACCCAGATTACATCTTTCTTGCTCGGTGTCAACGGTAAACCAGATATAAAATCCATCGTGACTCTGTCCCATGTCCACTCGGGTATCATAATCGGCTAAAGTAACCCAGAAGGTACCTGATGCTCGACTTTTACTTGTTGACAGACTAAGCATTTCGAAACAAATTCAGATATGTCTCGTTTCATACCAGACCACCAATAGAACTGTTTAAGATCATTATACATTTTCGTGCTACCCGGATGAATAGATAACCGACTGCTGTGAGCTTCATTCAAAATCATTTAAATCAACTCTTAGTTTCTCAAAACACATATTCGGTTTCTGAACCTCAAACAACCATTTTCATCAACTCGGAATTCAGATTCAACATTTGTTTCACACTGAACTCGCTTTGCTATTAGATCGTTATCAACTTTCTGAGCATCACAAATTTGTTGAACAAATAATGGTCTTACTTTCAATTCAGCTATTATCAAATCATCATCAGATATAACCATATGCGCATTCACGACACGCAAAGAAAATAATGGTTTTCAACTTAAAGCATCAGTAACAACATTAGCCTTTCCCGGATTATAGTCAATCACTAGCTCGTAGTCTTTTAATAACTCTAACCATCGGCGTTGTTTCAAATTCAGATCTTTCTGAGTCATCAAATACTTCAAAATTTTATGATCAGAATAAACATGACATTTCTCACCGAACATATAGTGACACCAAATCTTCAATGCGAACACAGTAGCTGCTAATTCCAAATCATGTGTCAGATAGTTCTATTCGTGTGACTTCAGCTATCTCGAGGCATAAGCTATGACTTTGCCTTCCTGCATCAAAACACAACCCAGACCACTAAAGCATGCATCACTGTAAATGACAAATTCTTTACCCGATTATGGCTGAACTAACACTAGAGCTTCGGTCAAAAGAGCTTTCAACTGATCAAAACTTTTTTGACACTTTTCTGACCACTCAAACTTAACATATTTCTGTAACAGCTTCGTCATCGGTGTCGCAATTATAGAGAAACCTTTCACGAACCGTCTGTAATAACAAGCAAGTCCAAGAAAACTTCAAACTTCAGAGACATTTCTCGGAGGTTTCCAATCAAGTATAGCTAAAAATTTACTCAGATCAACCCGAATACCCGATGCTGATACGACATGGCCCAGACAACTGACTTCGCGTAACCAGAACTGACATTTACTAAACTTTGCATACAACTGTTTATCTCGCAAAGTTTGTAACACAAGTCTCAAATGTCTGGCTTGCTCGGTTTCATCACGGGAGTAAATCAAAATGTCATCTATGAATACTACCACAAACCAACCCAGATACTGTCTAAATATCCGATTCATCAAATCCATGAAAACAGAAGGTGCATTAGTGAGTCCGAAAGGCATAACCAAAAACTCATAGTGTCCGTACCTCGTTCAGAAAGCAGTCTTTGGCACATCAGAGTCTTTAACTCGCAATTGATAGTAGCCTGATCTCAAATCTATTTTTGAAAACACTGTAGCCCCTTTCAACTGATCGAATAGATCATCAATCCGTGGCAACGGATACTTATTCTTTATAGTCACTTTATTAAGCTGTCTGTAGTCAATACACATTCTCATGGTTATGTCTTTATTTTTCACAAATAAAACTGGTGCACCCCAAGGAGAGAAACTCGGTCGTGCAAAACCTCTATCTTTCAACTCTAGCAACTGTGCTTTCAATTCTTTTAATTTTGTAGGCGCCATTCTTTACGGAGCTATCGAGATCGGAGTTGTCCCTGGCACTAATTCAATACCAAATTCAACTTCTCGAATAGGTGGCAAACCCAGTAACTCTTCAGGAAACACATCTGGATACTCACACACAATAGGTACTGATTCAATCTTCTTTTTAGTTACTTTAGAGTCGAGCAAATGAGCAAAATAAGCTTCACAACCTTTTCTTACATATTTATGAGCTAAAATTTAAGATATTACTACTGGTAAACCATTCAGATCATTAGATTCAATCAAAATAATCTCATCACTCTGACACCGTATGTAGCATCCTAGAATTAGGGGTACTGCATTTTGTGCTATTCTATGTGTTTGGCTCGTTTAGATTGTTGTTTTGGTGTGTTTGGGGGTCTTGGGGAGGCTCGGGTTTAAGCCAGAGCTTTGGTAAAATTTTGTGTTTAGGGCACTTTAAAGGGAGAGCTAGTGGATGGAGGCCCTAAGAGTGTTTGGTTGTATTTTGATGTCACAAGGAGAAAGGTGGCTTAGGGGTTGGCGTCACAAGGGTGCATGGAAGGGGGAGTGGGTTCGAATCCCACATGTTGCATTTTGGGAGGTTTCTTTTTGTGCCAGGAAGGGGGAAGTTGTAACACCCCAAACCAGGTCTATATGTTAAGACGAGATTTGGTTTGTCACACCGAACGAACATCCAAAATTTCTCTAATGATTTAAGTAAAACAGTAATGCAAAGCCTTTAGAAATAAGGTTTAATAAAAACTAAGTACAATGATAATGAATTAAGAAAAATTCTTGGTTAAAATCTTATATATATATTAGTCAAAACCTTAACGCAGTTTTTTTTTTTAAAAAAAGAATTTGAAAGAAATTGAAAAGTAATTTAGGTGTCCAAAATTGTTATAAAACACAATATTTTTAAGAAACTTTATAGATTTAACATAAGCCCATATTAACAGTCTAAAAATAAAGTTAAATCCATCCACACATAAAAACAATCCATAAAAACATAATTAGAGGCCTTATTACAACATACCCAAAATAGTAATTAAAATAAGTAACTTAAATAAAGTTCATAGTTTATAAAACCCACGCTCGTAGTATGGCCTCCACCATGTCATCCCCTACCCAAGTCCACATCAATTTCCATTACCCGAGATGGATAATAAAACGGGGTGAGTTACAAAGAACTCAAAGTGTGTAACTCACTTACCACCATTATTGGGCCGCACCATCAAGGCATTAATTTGGGTTTGAGCCCAATTACAAACTTTAACAATATAAAATGAAATAAAATATATTAAAATGCATGTAAAATGAATTTCCCAACCAAGCCTAATTTCCATCCGCTACACACCCCGCACTAACCAAAGACACCTGTGGGGATCAAGTCAACCCACCCCGCCAAACACACCAATCGTAGGCATTTAGCCTTTTAAATAATATTGTAGTGCACTCATCAACTAGATTGTGACATAGTCACCGAACTAGAGGCATTAAGCCAAAATTTGTGGCAGAGCCACCGAACTAGATACGTGGCCACATGCCTTTCTTCTCTTCCTCAAATCCCATCCCATGCATTTATGTATGAATAACAAACTTTAATCATAAATGATTTATCAAGTAACCCATAATACAAATGAGTTTTTAATAAAACCTTTCATTTGGGCCTATTAACAATATAGTATTAATCTTTGGCCATATCTCGAACTAGAGGGTTTTTGGCCCATTAGCGATCTAGCAAACTTTGGCCCATATTATCGATCTAGCAGTTTTATGGCCCAATTTATCGATCTAGTAGTCTTTCGGTCCAATTTAACAATCTAGCAGTATTTCGACTCAATTTATCGATCTAGCAATATTTCGGCTCAATTTATCGATCTAGCAATATTTCGGCTCAATTTATCGATCTAGCAATATTTTGGTTCAATTTATCGATCTAGCAATATTTCGGTTCAATTTATCGATCTAGAAATATTTCGGTTCAATTTATCGATCTAGAAATATTTCGGCTCAATTTATCGATCTAGTAATTTTTCCGACTTTAACCGTTTTCATGCATTTACACAAAAGTGTTAATTATCACATAAATTTCGATTTTGCCATTTTTACGATTTATCATAATACTTATCGCTTAGTATCTAACCCAAAAGATAAGTGTGAAGTTACACACCGGTTATGGTGAGAACTAGACTTTCCCGCCACAACACCTATACATATCACGATAACTTATGATCATTATAATCTAATAATAAAACGATCTAAACATAACGATCTAAAATTTACCCTCGGATTTTTGAACTACTTCCACTTCTGCGTTTTCTCCCCGATTGATGGTTCATTAACCGAATCAAATCCACGAACAAATAATGGTTCGGGAGTACGAACTACTTCAAACAATTGATTCTCCTCGGATGAACGCCCACAACCCGGTGGGAAATCCCTGATTGCCGATACATATCCTTTGTTTATACTTAGGGGATTAATGGTACCACCCTTCTTCCGAACACTATATACGGCCCGCTTTCTTCCCTATCTTGATTGTCTTCAAAGACAAAGATCGTTAGCACGTCCTAATCATATATATATATCGATTATGACTAAAGGCTTTGAGAACTAGATTTCCTTACCACAAATATTCTTGTTCCACAAGGGAAATCGATCCAAGCGTTCTATGTCACACACGACCTCTTGATTTCCAATCTTCCGTTATCGCACTAAAGTATAACAAAAATAAACGTTAATAGAATGAACGTTTATTTTGATCTAAGAAAGCCTTCAACCCACCATCAATATTCGACCAAATACTATAAACTAATCGAAGACGAAAAAGAACCCTTACCTATTTTCCACAGCTTGAAAAGAAACGATTGAGAATGTTGCTTATGAATAGAGAGATATTCGCTATGAAGAATCAAAGAAAAAAAGAAAATGGTTCGGTTAAGGTACACTAACATTCGCCCATGAAGAGATTAAAGGAGAAAGTATTGATTGAAAAGAAATCAAAATAAGAGAATAGGGATGATGATAATTCGGTTTTCAAAGAAAACAAAAGAGAAAGAAAGAGATGAGTTTAAGATCAAGGCACATTCTGGCAATGGAGAAAAGGAGAGAAAAGAAAGGAATGGTCTTTTGATGTAGGTGATTTCGGCACTAATGAGAAAAAGGCACAAAAAGAATACCAAATGATGTGCAATAATGACCAAATGGTCAAAATAATCAAGGCTTACCAAGGATCAAATTCGCCAAGGGAGAGAGGTTGAGAGAATTTGCAAAACTATGCACAAAACTAAGAATGACCAAAAAGAGACTTCAAATCCTAGCCAAACTAACACCAAAAATTCGGCTCCCCTGCACCATATTGCCGTCCCTATGCATGGTCAAATGGCCATGATTTTATTTCCATAACCTTTTCCTTGATACTTGCCCCATATCTTCATATCTTTCCTTAATTTCTTGATTCCCTTCCATAAGTTAACAATTTCCTTAATCCTTTGATATACTAACTAAAAATAACAAGGTCAACACTTACCATATATGCACTTGGCAGACACTTGCTATACATGTGCAGAAAAATTAAAAATAAAATTCATCTAGATGCTAAACAAGGGATTCGAACCTTCTCCCTCATGCACTAACTCATGCGCCAACACCACTTTGCCATATACTCATCTTATGCTACACTTTGACACATTAATTAACTTATGTGTCAATGCCACTTGCTCCACTTCAATAAATTTTAAAAACTAAAAAATTATTCCATCCCCGAATAATTCTAATTCTTCTTCAGGACTATAATAAACACGAAAAATAATAAGCAAATTTTCCTTCATAATCTAAACACCAAATCATGCAATAATCGATACTCGAATTTTAGGGTGTTACAGAAGTGGTGGAGTTGGCGTTAGACTCTTCTAGGAAGAGTTTGAATTGGTCAAATAATTCAAATGGTGGATGGAGAGGGCTTGGTGGAGAAAATCTAGGAGCAAATCATGGGATTGAGGTGTGAGGGAGAGTTTGGCCGAATGTGGGAACTTGGGAAGGGGTAAAATTCAGCTAGGGGGTGTTAGGTGGTGTATTCGGTTTTAGCTAGTAGGGGAGAGTGCCGAAACTTCCTTTAGATCTCTAGACATTTCTTTCTTGGCATTTTTCGGTCATAGGTTGTGGGAGTGCCGAATTTTGCAAAGATTCTTTGGGATTCTTTTCTTTTCTCTCTTTCAGGTTTCCATTTCTTTACTTGTGCCGAATTTCCAGTACTCTTTTCTCCATCTTTTCTTGCCTCTTTGGTATTAGCCGAAACTTGAGTGATTCTTTCTCCCTTCATTCTTTTTCTTTCTACTATTTTCTCTTTTATTCTCTCATAGCCGAAACCTTCTTTTCCTTCACTATTTTTCTATTTTTCCCTTAGGCCGAATTCCTTTTGTTCATCTCCTACAAGTTTCACCATAGTCGAATCTTCCTTGTTACCCCTTTCTAAACCAATTTCTTTCTTGTGTGTTCATCATAGCCGAATTTGGGTTGCTTCTAATATTTCTGCCAGTGCCGAATTGCCTTGGGTTCCATTCTGCTTCTCTCTATTCAAGGTAATGTTCTCTTCTTTTTATTATTCTGTTCATTCTCTTACTCCTCCTAAAAAAGCCGAACACTCATCTTCTACATCATCAAATCGAATGTGGTTTCTCTCTTTCGTAACTGTTTACTCCATCACGTTGTGACCTTGTGCTTTCTGTGATTCGTGATAGACTTTTGTTAGATAGGTCGAACATCCTGCAATCGAATCTGTGGTTGTGCAATTCCTCATTTATTAAGGTAAGGAGTTTCTTCTTAGTTTCTATACGATTAGTCTTTTTCGTTTTACTCTGCCATAACCAAAATCCCTTTTGTTAGATAATCACTGAATTCACTGTAGTACTGTACTGATCAAAGATTCTCTTCATGGATGCGAGTGCTAGCCAATCTAAGGAGGGGAGTGGACTCGTAGTTTCTACTCCTAAGTTCAAATGACATGCTATGTCGGCAGTTCAAGACTTTCTGCCGGTTTGTGGTAGAGAGCCGACATCCGTTTGGGATAGGCAGATAGTGGTTATTTCCGCTAGTGAGGGTAGCAACGATCATGAGTGTTTAGTCTTTCACGTAATCAGGTGTGTAATATTTGCACCACCTTTGTTTGATTATTAATTAGTATGTGAATTGTTTAAAACCCGAAACATCGGTGATGGCTGTTGAGTTACCCTTGGGGGGTAAAATCGGAGATACCAGGTTAGTTACCTTTGGTGGTGTCTTGTAAATTCTTTATCATGATTATCTATATGCTCTGATGATTCGATTTACGTTGACATGTGTGCATTCATTACATTATGATTATATGTTGTATGGGGTTGGGATATGATATTGATTAAAAGGAGAAGTGTATTTCAGTGGTTTGGTACCACATATATCAGTGACTCTGTCACATTATTTCAGTGGCTGGGTACCACAGTGGTTTGGTACCACAGTGGCTTGGTGCCACATATATGGAGTGTAGCGGGTGGAGGGTCGATTGTAGAAATCCCCACAGGTATGTTTTGGCTGGTACGGGTGGTGTGTAGAGGATGAAATACTAGGTTGGGTTGGGTTGCATTGCATACACTATTTGATATGCCATATTTTTATTCGTATGGGCTTCGGCCAAAATCATTTCTGTGAGAGCTAAGGCCCAATGTGCTTCTGTAGGCTTAAGCCCAGATTACGTTCGTAAGGGGAATTACACACTGAGTCCTCGTGACTCACCCCTCTGCTTAATTTTGCAAGTAACCTCTAGTTTGAGGATTTGGAGCCGAGGTGGACTCTGAGGTGGCCATGCATTATTTCTTTCGTAAACTCCGTTTTCTTTATTTGAACTTATTTTAAAGTTGGGATTTTGATATGTAATAAGGCCTCCGGGATTTTAATTTGGGTTTTTGATTTAACACGGTTATTATTATATCATGAAATGTTAAACACAAAGTTTTTCCTAAAAGTATAAATAATCATTTTCCAAAACATTAACAAGCGGATCACATGCGAATTAATAGTTAAATTCGGGAATTTTCTTAAAACTACAAACATTGTTTTCAAAATGTCACGTTTCAGAACACCACTAGTTTCGGTTTTTCGTATCACGATACCTGATTTTGACTGTTAGTGTTATTAATAAAAGTTTTTAAGAAAAACTTAAAACGAGATCTGATTTTCAAAAAGAAAACAAAACGCGAAGTTTCTAAAAATTTCTTTAAACAATCTTTCCTTGTGACATACCAGATCCGGTCGTAACTTTTAGACCAGGTTTAGGGTGTTACACCGTAAATCAATAGTCTTCCGTTTGCAGTTCACAATAGAATCATGCAGAGTTAACCAATCCATACCCAAAATTATATCAAAGTCATCGAATGGCAACAACATCAAATCGGTGGGAAAACATGAATCTCGAATCATCAACGAATAATTCTTACACACTTTATCAACCAAAACACACCGACCTAAGGGGTTCGATACTTTAATCACAAACTCAGTAGACTCTACAGGCAAAGTCTTACTGAATACTAAAGTCTCACACACATAAGAATGAGTCGAACCAGGATCAATCAGTGCAACAACACTAGTATCATAGAGAGTGAAAATACCAGTAATAACGTCCGGGGATGAGGCCTCCTCGCGTGCACAAATAGCATAGGCTCTGGCAGGTGCGCAAGCCTTGGATCTAACAGCTGTATCTTTGGTCCCTCTCTGACTGCCACTCACATTACTCGTATTTCTGGGTGGTCTACCTCGAGCTGCAGTGTTACCCGATCTTGTATTCTGTACCAGATTTTGATCCACTAACTCTGGACACTCACGGATTAAATGATCCCTAGATCCTCATTTAAAACAGGATCGATCATGTAATCTACAACTGCCAGGATGTCGTTTACAACAATGTTCACACTCGGGTTGATTTGATCTAACATTACCCACACCAGCTACTGAGGTAGCTCTCGAGCTCACAGGTGGTCTATCCCAATCACGTCTAGAATAACCCGCAGTAGTCTTTGAAAGGCTAGCATCATCTCAGAACTTCTTTGATGTCGACTGGAATTGACTTACTGAATGGTCTCTTTGTAAGAGTATGCCCAAAGATCAATCATGAGATGGTTGTAATAACATACTTGATTTACCATGTTTATTAATATAAAGCGTTGTCATTATTATTTCAGTTTTTCTTTCTGTGTGTACAAATAAACTATTTTATAATAATGTCTTGAGAATAATATGATTATTCTTAAAAGATCCTTAGTCAAGTATTATTGTTGACTAGGACAACAATAATGTATTAAGACTAACATGTAGTTGATTGATGATAAAGTGTTGTCATTGATATGGAGTGTCAAAATCAATGCATGAATATGTGTGTTAGAGAACAACATATTGGACTGACCCGCTATGAGTATGTTTCTTGGATTGTTATGCAATTGTCACAACATTACTCATAGTGATTAATATGTATATGATCCTCAGACTTGAGATCATCATTATCCCAATATCGTGAGTTGTATATTTTGATACAGTCAAATGTACACCGTAATAAAGTTGTTCTATAAAGGCTGATGTTGGATATACCACAATCTATGTAGAGGGATATGGTTGATCAATATAGGATAAGTCCCTCCTACATAATAGGAGTAATATCTTAGGCCACTTGATTGAGTGAGACTAGAAATGCATGGCCATGCTCAAATAAGTTGATATGAGATGTCATACTAATTTGTATATCATAGTCTACTCAAGATATCAAGAAACATGGGATGGACTATGCAAGTGTGACTATTCCATGACTTGTGTCCGCTCCGAGAGATAAAGGACTTAAGGATTAATGCATGAAAGGTTAATCACAAAAGGTTATGTCGAATCATGACTTCTTGTAACTTAGGTAGCAATGATGCATTACTAGATGCCACTCATTGTTTGTGACATTAGAATCGTTCTAGTATTATCGCTAACGTTACAAGAACCTACTGGGTCACACCCTATGGTTGAAATGAACTAATAAAACATAGTTGGTATTGTGTTTGGTTGTCACATGAATTAAATTAATTAAAGAATTAATTTAATTGGGCAATCAAATATTGAACATATTATATGTACAAGGATGTTGTACACATAATGACAACATAGTTCTATTAATATATGAATTTGGTTCAGATATAAATTTAAATAAATATAGTTTACATCAAATCCTTGTTATAATTAATGTATTTATAATTTTCTGGATATAATTAATGTAATTATAATTTTCTCATTAAAAACTTTATTGTATTTATTTAATTTTATGAGTCATTAAAGATATACCAATTATAAAAGGTAATAAAAGATACAAAGCTTAATATAAACCCTAAGAGATTGCTTGTGAGGTTTAGCAGCCGTCAAGCAAATAAACCTCCAAAATAATTTTGGAGATTTCTTTCGTTCATAGTCAAACCGAGTGGATTACCTAGAGGCCGACATCAGAAAAGGTTGCAGCTTGGTTCGACAGTAGATCAAACTTCTTGTTGCCGAGGCATCGCTGTCTACTCAGATTGAAGTTTTGGTAATTTCCAAACCTTTATTTCACCCCGATTTGTTCCGCACACATAGATTCATGGTTTGGATCGCCGGAATTAATTTTATTTTGCTGCGCCAAGGGGTTCCGGCGTTCTAACACTCTTACGTGAATCTCTAGCTTCAGAGTCAACTTTTCTTTTCTCTTTCCCAAGCTCTTCGGCTTTGCATGCTCGCTCAACAAGTACCACGAACTCTTTTATCTCAAGTATGCCAACTAACAGTTTAATGTCTTCATTCAGCCCATCTTCAAATCTTTTACACATTATAGCTTCATTCGAAACACACTCTCGGGCATACCGACCGAGTGTCACAAATTTTCGCCATACTCACACCGCTATCCAACCTGTTTCAATTCGTGAAATTCTTTGCGTTTCGGTCGATAAATCTCTGATCGATGTATTTCTTATGGAACTCGATGCAAAAGAATTCCTGTGTCACTGCTCTTTTCTAAACCACCGATACTAGTGTATTCCACCAAGTGGTATGCAAGGTCTCGTAGTAAAGATATGGCACATTTTAAGCACTCATCGTGGTGCAAGATAACTCATCAAACACTCGAATAGTATTATCGAGCCAGAATTTAGCTCGCTCAGCATCATCATCATCAGTAGCTCTAAATTCTTCAGCTCCGTGTTTTCTGATTTTATTAACAAGAGGCTTAGGCAATCTCAACGGATCACTCACTTGAGGCATAACAGGTATCGAAGAAGGATTAGTCGTGGGTGGAGGTTGTTGTGCAGCCGGATTAGTCTGGATATATTGAGTAAACCAATCATTCATCATTTGATAGAAGGCTTGTCTAGCCTCCCCCTCTTGGTTACTCGAAGTTTGTTGAGGTTCAACCGGCGCTGTCTGTAACACCCTGGTTTTAGGGGTTAGGCTTTTGGGGCTTAGCTCGGGGGGGTTGGCACACTTTAGTGTGTGGTTATGTAAGTTTTAGGGGTCCTGAGAACCCTAGGTGGTGGTAGATGCCCTAGGAAAATTTTTAGTTTTAGGGGTCAAAAGGGGAGCTTGGATAGAGGGGGTCTTAAGAGAAATTTTGGTGGGAATTAGGCACAAGAAATAAGCTGGCAGAGTGGCAAGGAGGCACCACATAAGGCAGGGGAAAAGTGACGCCTCAAGAGGGAGCCGGTAAGGGTCTCAGTTCGATTCAAGTAAGGGCAGCAGTGAGGCCTTGTTTTTGCGCCATTAAGGATTGGGGTGGACGGTTTTGAAGGCTTGAAAGGTGGAGAAAGACTTGGTCTTCTCTTTTAAATTTGGCTAGGTAGGTTTGACTCATTCAAATTATTTTGAATGGATGGAAGGGAGGTGTTTTAGGAGATTTGAGGATTTTTTTTGGGAGGTTGGAGCTTGGCCGAATAGTATAAATAGGGGGGGGAGGTGTTCATTTTCATTCATCATTTGCTTTCTCTCCCTTGCCAAATTTTGCCTCCCAAATTCCTTTGGTTGCCGAAACCTTCTTCTCCAAATTCTTTTGCTCTCACATTTTCCAAGTGGCCGAATCCGTCACTCTTTCTTTTATCCCTTCCTTGTTCCTTCAAAACCGAAAGCATCTAGGCACCTTTCTCTCTCTTCTCTTTGGCCGAAACCACTATTCCCTACCCCTTGATTTTATTGATAGCCGAATCTACACCACCACCTTTGCCGAATTTCTTTCCCTCAATTTGGTAGCACTATTGGCCGAATATTAGTTTAGACCTCTTCGGGTTTTGTTGTAATCGTGGTTGAAGGTATTCTGGGATTTTAAGGCTTTCGGTCTAGTCTCAGTAGTTAGCAGTCGGCTTGGGGGGAGAAGAGCCTAACGCAGGAGACCTTTTCGGGATTCATTTAGTCAGCTTTTACAAAGGCATTAAGTAGCATTTCGGGTTTTGATTGGTTGTGCTAGAAGGTGCGTAATCATCGCACTATTTCTCGGTTTGCTTGCTAATTATTAAACATATGTATTATGTGTGGAAGCAGATTATAATGGCTTAAGTGATGAGAACTGGTGATGGTAAGATTATTTGTGATGTATTTATGTATGTATATATATTTATATTCTTATGTGATATGATGACTTAACATGTAGCATCTACATATTTGCATGAGGTGGGGCTTGATTCGATAAAGGAGGAAGTGTACACAAGGTGTACGTGGTCTAATGATAGCTCCGCTACATTAGCGCTTGATGGTTAGCTTCGTGCTACCTCAAGGGAGATGTTGGCTAGGTGCCCATCTCGGCGGTTGATGGCTATGTGCATCACCGTGAGATGATATTGAGGTTGAGATCATTTTGGTTGATCGGTGGCTCACCCACGCTTTGAGCAAAGAAGTTTGCTGTAGTAATGTTTTGGATCACGAGGTGATCAATGGTGGTTTATCCACGGCCTTAGGCGGAGTCCGCTAAGGTTGGCGTACGGCCGATAGTAGGTTGGGTTGAAGTGCATCTTTGCATGATTTGTTTTGAGGATTGTGTGGGTATGGGCCAAGCCCATACGTGTGGGAAATTTGTGTTGTGGTTATGCATCGAGTCCGTGGACTCACCCAATTATTTTCCTAACATTTCAGTGATTCATGAGATGGACCGGATCGGAGAGGATACATGGTGGCCCATGCCAGGAGGAGATGTTTTTGGCTATATTAAATATTAAGTATTTCATTCAAATAATGGTTGTAATAAGGATTTATTTTATTATTTTGGTACCATTTTATTATTAACTCTATTATGGGTTGTTTAAATTGAAACACTATGTAAAGATGGTTATATTTTTATAACTTACTTATTCAAATATGAAACTATTAAACATGTGGCTATAATTTCAAAAGAACATGGTTTCCAAGAGCAAATAAATTTTTACTATTTTATTCTAAGTCTAAAATATTTTCACTAACATAACCAGATTCTAAGTAGTGAATGGGCCGGGTTTGGGGATGTTACAGCTTGGTATCGAGCCCGGTTCAAAACTCGGCTTTGAGGGTTTTGGGCCCGAAACAGTTTTTAAAATGGGTTTTTGAAATGTGGGCTTTTATAAAAAGGTTTTCAGTTTATTCGCATGGCACTGTACTCTCCGGCCCGAAGTCCACTGTAAGTACTTCGGACTTTCTTGAAGTGATTTGTTTATATGAATTGATTTGGGGTTAGTTTGGGCTCAGAGAATAGAATACTAGGATCTGTTGGACCCTAGGATTAGTCTACTCAAACATATGCATAAAACTTAAAGCTCTTAAACAAACCTCGTGAAGTTAGTCGTCGAGTTAAGGTGTGGCAACCATCGCATTTGCATGTCTAGGAATGGTATTCAAGAAGAGCTTGGTATTTAAGCAATCCTAGCGACTCACCTCCTCTTTACTTGAATCCTACCAGTGCGTAGCTACGGTTCACCTTAACCAAGAGGACTTGTTCATAGGCTAAACCGATTATTAAAACCCGAAAGGGATTTGGCCCGATTGTTTTAAAATCCTGCTTTAAAATTATCAATTTTACCCTTTGGTCTATAAACCCTAAATCTAATTTTGAAGGACGTTTTTGATTTATAAAATTACCAAAATGCCCATGATTTCCAAAATTACAAAAATAACCCTAATTTCTCAAATTTGTGCGATACCTCCGGTTTGGAAAAACAAAATTTTCAAGATGACCCTCAGTGATTTTGTAAATTTTGAAATATCTTTAAGTTGGAAAACTATTTTTCAAAATTGACCCCTGAGTTATTACCGATATACCTCTTATAGGAAAATGACGAAATTACCCCCGGGTAGGGAAGGAAACTTGATTGATCGAAAGAACTACTCTGAAACTTCATTGCATAAAATTTCTCGTGGATAAAACAAAGAAACAAGAATTTCTAATGCATAAAACTTTTTAAATGTACTAAATCGAGGCGCTAGATATGAGTTCTAGGGGCGTGGTCGCAATACTCATGGACGTGGTAGAGGCAGGATGTCGCTGTCTGAACCGGTTGGGTCTCGCCATGAGTCGAGAGCGATGTGCCACCACCACCGTTGAGGTGGAACAAAGCAGGATCGGGATCGAGGAGACGACGCAGATCGCAGCTATCTTTGCGGGTGCTTGAGCGAGTGGCGAGGAGCCAATGGGGGCGTGGGACTCTCGAGACCAAAGGCTTAGGCGCGAATGGAGCCGAGGTCTTCGTGAGGAGTGTCGGGGTAGCTCGAACGTGGCGAGTAATCGCTTGAGGTAGTGGAAAGGATTATGGACGACTTAGACTTAACCGCCGAGGAGAAGCTTAAGGGTGTTGTTTCGTTGTCGCGAGATGAGGCCTACCAGCTGGTGGCTCACCGTTAAGCAAAGTGCACTGCGGATCGAGTGGATCGGGCTACTTTAAGATCAAGTTCGGCGGGAAGTATGTCGAGCAAGCTATGTGGATGCTCGGAGGAAGGCGCTCTCAATCTGGTGCAAGGTAGCAAATCGATAACTGAGTACGGTCGAGTTTCGCGCTTGAGCCGGTATGCTCGGGGAATCGTGGCAACCGATTATGAGAGATGCGCTCAAATTTGAAGATGGGCTACGGATGAGTCGCGGGTTTTGATTGCGCCGCAACGAACGAAAGAGACTTCGCCGCTTTAGTGGAGAAAGCTCGGATAGCCGAGGAGGTCAAGAAGGCCGAGAGGCGCAATGCAGAAAGAAACCGTGATAAGAGGAGCTTGGGATCGTTAGAATCGCTTGAGAGGTTTCGTAAAAGACCGAGGGTTGAGACTCCTGCTCATATTGCTAAGCCACCACGGAAATCCAGATCGTCCGTGCAGCGCAGCGCGGAAGGTATCATGTTGGCGAGTCTTTGGAATCGAGTTCGAGAATGCTTCGGATGTAAGTCCAAGTCTCATCTCGTTAAGGATTGTCCCCGTGATCCGAATAGGACTCGGACGTAAGGTCAAGGTTTGTGCAACCAGCAGGAGGTGGTCGCAAGCGGCAAAGAGGTCGTGGTCCGAACCATGGAGGAAATGGTTCCGCCGAGGTCGAGCAAAGAGATCATGTAATGGTGGCACTGAGGCAAGACAACCAGTGTCCGGTTTATGCAAATCCGTCGGAGGAGGATAGTGATGTGCCTGATGTGCCAAATGGGTAAGTATCTTGTGTTTGGAATGTTCTCTCGTTGTTTTTCGTGTGGGTGGCTATTTGTTTGTTGCTCGTAAAGTATTTGGAACCTTGAGTATGATAGATACTGTGCCTAAAAGTATGTTAGCTCTTTAAAGATCGTGAGTGCGCAAATATAGCGTAGTGTGGTGTTAGTTTAGACAAGTAATTTCGAGGACGAAATTATTTTAAGGAGGGTAGAATTGTAACACCCCGGTTTTAGGGGTTAGGCTTTTGGGGCTTAGCTCGGGGTTGGCACACTTTAGTGTGTGGTTGGGTAAGTTTTAGGGTCCCGAGAACCCTAGGTGGTGGTAGATGCCCTAGGAAAATTTTTAGTTTTAGGGGTCAAAAGGGGAGCTTGGATAGAGGGGGCCTTAAGAGAAATTTTGGTGGGAATTAGGCACAAGAAATAAGCTGGCAGAGTGGCAAGGAGGCGCCACATAAGGCAGGGAAAAAGTGACGCCTCAAGAGGGAGCTGGTAAGGGTCTCAGGTTCGATTCGCAAGGGCAGCAGGTGAGGCCTTGTTTTTGCGTCATTAAGGATTGGGGGTGGACGGTTTTTGAAGGCTTGAAAGGTGGAGAAAGACTTGGTCTTCTCTTTTTAAATTTGGCTAGGTAGGTTTGACTCATTCAAATTATTTTGAATGGATGGAAGGGAGGTGTTTTAGGAGATTTGAGGATTTTTTTTTTGGGAGGTTGGAGCTTGGCCGAATAGTATAAATAGGGGGGGGGAGGTGTTCATTTTCATTCATCATTTGCTTTCTCTCCCTTGCCGAATTTTGCCTCCCAAATTCCTTTGGTTGCTTGCCAAACCTTCTTCTCCAAATTCTTTTGCTCTCACATTTTCCAAGTGGCCGAATCTGTCACTCTTTCTTTTATCCCTTCCTTGTTCCTTCAAAACCGAAAGCATCTAGGCACCTTTCTTTCTCTTCTCTTTGGCCAAAAACCACTATTCCCTACCCCTTGATTTTATTGATAGCCGAATCTACACCACCACCTTTGCCGAATTTCTTTCCTCAATTTGGTAGCACTATTGTCCGAATATTAGTTTAGACCTCTTCGGTTTTGTTGCAATCGTGGTTGAAGGTATTCTCGGATTTTAAGGCTTTCGGTCTAGTCTCGTGAGTTAGCAATGGGCTTGGGGGAGAAGAGCCTAACGCAGAGACCTTTTCTGGATTCGCTTAGTCGCCTTTTACAAAGGCATTAAGTAGCATTTCGGGTTTTGATTGGTTGTGCTAGAAGGTGCGTAATCATAGCACTATTTCTCGGTTTGCTTGCTAATTATTAAACATATGTATTATGTGTGGAAGCAGATTATAATGGCTTAAGTGATGAGAACTGGTGATGGTAAGATTATTTGTGATGTATTTATGTATGTATATATATTTATATTCTTATGTGATATGATGACTTAACATGTAGCATCTACATATTTGCATGAGGTGGGGCTTGATTCGATAAAGGAGGAAGTGTACACAAGGTGTACGTGGTCTAATGATAGCTCCGGCTACATTAGCGCTTGATGGTTAGCTTCATGCTACCTCAAGGGAGATGTTGGCTAGGTGCCCATCTCGGCGGTTGATGGCTATGTGCATCACCGTGAGATGCGATATTGAGGTTGAGATCATTTTGTTGATCGGTGGCTCACCACGGCCTTGAGCAAAGCAAGTTTGCCAGTAATGTTTTGGATCACGAGGTGATCGCTGGTGGTTTATCCACGCCTTAGGCAGGGAGTCTGCTAAGGTTGGCGTACGGCTGGATAGTAGGTTGGGTTGAAGTGCATCTTTGCATGATTTGTTTTGAGGATTGTGTGGGTATGGGCCAAGCCCATACGTGTGGGAAATTTGTGTTGTGGTTATGCACTGAGTCTGTGGACTCACCCAATTATTTTCCTAACATTTCAGTGATTCATGAGATGGACCGGATCGGAGAGGATACATGGTGGCCCATGCCGAAGGAGATGTTTTTGGCTATATTAAATATTAAGTATTTCATTCAAATAATGGTTGTAATAAGGATTTATTTTATTATTTTGGTACCATTTTATTATTAACTCTATTATGGGTTGTTTAAATTGAAACACTATGTAAAGATGGTTATATTTTTATAACTTACTTATTCAAATATGAAACTATTAAACATGTGGCTATAATTTCAAAAGAACATGGTTTCCAAGAGCAAATAAATTTTTACTATTTTATTCTAAGTCTAAAATATTTTCACTAACATAACCAGATTCGGTCGTAGTGAATGGGCCGGGTTTGGGGATGTTACACTGTCCCTTACGCGGGAGCAGGCGCTATACTCTCGACATCATCAGCTACAGCTCGATCGGGATCCATTACTATACGAAAACACATTTTCAGATGTCAGAAGTCATCACACTATCGCAGTATAAAATATGGCATGTATAGCTAGACTCATAGGCACTACGTTAGTCCTAGAATCGACTAAACCGTAACTCTGATACCAATCAAATGTAACACCCCTAACCCACATTCGTCGCCGAAATAGGGTTACGAGGTGTTACTAGAGAAAACACCACTCCAAAGCATTTGCATATGCGCACATGTCATATTCATATAATTAAATCATATATCTGTTTAAACAATAAACTTACATTATAAATCATCAAACAAATACATTTCATATCTCAAAAATTAACCAGACTCATATCAAACAAATAATCCTAGTTACACTATTCAAATCTTCTATAAAATTCATCCATGCTTTTAAATTATCAAAATAATAAGATAACTCAATTACATTATAAACACCATGCGCATACATATTAACATTCGATCATATGTCTTATCAATTTATACAAAAAATATACTACTCTTTACCTCTTCTTCAGAAATACATATTAATCGAACAAATCATGTAACATAACTTACAATAAATTTGCATAATTCAATTATATCATATTCATTGTATAAAGTCATTAACTAAATTAAACCACACAATTAGTCAACCATCTCATGAACTATTAGATCGATACATTACTCACCTTAAATTATCCATTATACATACTTCCTTTACTTATAATACATTTGCAAACTATGCTTCATATCTCAAACATATTAACAACTTTTATATAACTACAAATTCAAATTAATAATAGCAACAAAACCATATTACATGTACCTAATACATATAAAGGTCCGAACCACATAACTCTAATGTTAATGGCATTTATATACTTAATACATATTCCAGCATATGTCATTGCATTTCTTACATCAAATATATGCCAATATATATATACTTCATTAAACACAAATGTACGCACATATAATCAATCCATTAAAATCAACTAGAGTACAAAAAATTACCATAAATTCAATCAATTCATTAACTAGCTAATATGCCATAATATACACATATCAAACCATTCAAGTAATCACATATACCTATTCGGCCAACCATATTAATTTCATACAATCTACTTCGAATATATTCATTATTTAACTCACATTTCAAGACTTAACTCTAAGTATACCCCAATTTTAAAAAAAAATCACATACATATACAATCCATGAACAAACTTAAACAAATCATTAACAAAACATACCAATATATCTAAATTACCATAATCAATTATCATCAATCTCAAGCATAGAAATCAACCACACAAACACTTAACCAAGAACATTTAAAACCAAACCTTAACAAAATGACCAAGCCATTTTCGCATGGCTTATATACATATAAATTCCAAAATCAAATATACTCCATCTATACTATACATGCCATAAACCCATATTCACTTAGTAAAATATCGAAGATACAGTTGATAGTGTGTTAGGCTTTGCTGACGATCCCCGAGCTCGTAACTTGAATCCAAAATCTATAAAACAGAGATAGACAAAAATACACAGAGTAAGCTATTTAAGCTTAGTAAGTCATAAGCAAACTAAATATCAACTATTACATATTTAACACCAAGTTAACAATACAAAATATACATATCCACAAATATAAGCTTATCATTTAAATCTTGTATACTTATATCATATGCTATTGGTACAAATTCACCTAAACATATATCATTTTCATTGTTAAGATCACATAAAACACATTTGGCCGAATATACATAATTAGTATGCTTATGCATAGATTATATTTAATACTTTAGAATTTATTTGATCAAATAAACAATCAACTTACCTTATTTCATAACACAGTTTAAATACATACCTGAGACCTTTTAATTCGATTTTCACATTGAATCTTCACTTAACAATGCCCGTTGAACTGTTCGGAATTAAAAAGGATACGCGGATAGTAGGAAGCTTGTACAATGCCAACGTCCCATACGTGGTCTTACATGTAATCACATATCGATGCCATTGTCCCAGACAGGGTCTAACACGAATCAAATACGATGCCAATATCCCAGACATGGTCTTACACGTAAACACAAGTCAATGCCAACGTCCCAGACGTGTTCTTACACGATAACACATATCGGATATCCTATGTCGTGACATATGTATCCTAACTATTCCTAGGGTTCGTATGGGGCTTTCGAACATCGGATCTCGATCGAATCAAACTCGGAACATAGTAAATTCTTAATTTCACATTCGGCTAAGGCATAATTTTAATCAAATAATTCAATTTATCACATATAAATATATATTCATAAATATAACAACATTTAAATGCTTATTGACTTACCTCGGACGTCGACGGACGATAAAATCGACTAATCGACTACTTTCATTTTTCCCCGGTCAAAATCTATTTTCTTTGGTTCTTGATCTAAAAATATTCAAATTAAGATTATTTAAACACCATTCTATTCAATTTAGTCTAAAAACATATAAATGGGAAAATTACCATTTTGCCCCTAACATTCACACTTTTTACAATTTAGTCCATATTGCACAAAACAAAAAATACACAAAATTTGCACACACTATGCTTAGGCCAAATACTACCCATGCTCATACAAGTCCATACATTTCATTTATTTCACATTTTAGTCCTTAAAAATTTATTTTTACAATTTAGTCCTAATTACTCAATTTCATCAAAAATTCAAAGACAAAACATGTTAATCCTTCACATATCTTTAATATTTCATCATCAAACAACAAAATTCACAAACTATCATCAATGGAAAAAAACAAAATCATCATCAATTTCAAAAATTCAAGCATGGGTTTTAAAGTATACGAAGCAACGATCTCAAAAACGTAAAAATTATCAAAAACTGAACAATAACTAACCTTGAATCAAGCTTCTTCAATTTCCGAATATAGCTTTCTTTTTTCTTTTTCTTGTTTTGGTCAAAGGTTAAAAAGATGATATAAAATGGCTTTCATTTTATGTTTTCTTTATTATATTATAACATTAATTTATATTATTATAAATTTATTTTATTAAATTAACATATAAAAACATATAATAGTAACATGTTGCTGTCCACTATAAATTAAAATGGCCTAATTTCAACATAAATCCTCCATATTAAAAAGACAACAACAATTAGGCACTTTCACAACTAACCATCAAATTTTTATTTTACGCGATTAAGCCCTTTTATTATATTAGACACTCAAATGACAAAATTAAAACACGAAAATTCAACACAAGCAAATTCACACATAATAAACATTAAATATAATTTTTAAAATATTTTTTGGACTCGAATTTGTGGTCCCAAAACCACTATTTTGATTAGGGTCGAAATCGGGCTGTTACAAAGAACTAGAAGAGACAATGAGATCCACGTATCCTCACCTCCTTCTAGGTAAATTTCGGGGACAAAATTTGTTAAGGAGAGAGAATAGTATTGACCCAATTTCCAGTGGTATTAGAAAATGTGGTTTCAAAGCCTCATTCTGTGCACTGAGTCCATAAACATTAAATAGGAATATTTAAAGGGTTAATATCAAAATATTTTGAAATTTGATTAAGTAATTTAGTAAAACAAGTGGTTATTTAAGGCCTAGGGACTAAATTGTAAAAGTTTAATTGCTATAGATTTTTAATTAGGAAACAGCTTAGGGGCTTAGTTAAAAATTATCCAAAGGATTAAAATGGTAAACAAACTAAATTAAAATAGATGATAGTGGGATTTGATGGTGGTTGCCCTTAGCTTAAGTTAATTAAGGATTAATGGTTATTAATTAAGATTAAACTATGTTAATTAAAGTATAAATAGCAAACCAAGTGGAAAGAGAGAAAATGCTATCATATTCTTCTTCAGACCGTGGAAACCAAAGAAAAAAAGAAAAGAAGAAATCTTTTGAAACCCTTGGATATTTGAATATCAAATTCAAGTAAGTCCCTAGCCATTTTTCTTTTATTTTTATATAAATTGAACCATGGGAGCTTGATTTAGCTAGCCCATGGATCAATTTGTTCAACTAGTGAAATTTTGATAAGTTTCAATTGTTGATAATTTGATGAATTTGGTGTGAAATTGATAGAAATTAAGATTAGATTATGAAAAGAATTAAATTTTAAAGATTAAAAAGTTTGATTGTAATCTTGGTTTCATTAGGGGCCAAATTTAATAAAATGAAAAACTATTATGAAATTAAGATAGAAATAGAGAGTAGAAGCTCTATAACGAGTAAATTTGAAATCAGATTTTAGTCTGAAGCTTTAGATCGAAAGTTATGTTTGCTCTGGGTTTAGTGACTAAAATGAATAAATTGTAAAATATGTTTGTCTTTATAATTGAGTGTAAATTGGATGGAAAATTAATAATGTTATATGTTTTGTCACTATATGTGCCTAACGTCGACGCAGAAACTTCGAGAGGGAAAGGAAAAATGAAATTTATCGACGAGTGGCTCGGAAACTCAGTTTGTATTTCTATGATTCGAGATCAATTTAGTTATTGCATATTTATGATATTTTTCATAATATGGTATCATTTCCATTCATCCTCAAGTGGGAGACATTTTGAAGGTTCCCGCACTGTAGCTAAAGTATTACAAGTAGGATTGTTCTGGCCAAATTGATTCAAGGATGCCTACACATATGTAAAGAGCTGCGATTGATGCCAGCAAATTGGAAATATATCAAGGAGGAACGAGATTCCCTTGAAAAATATTCTTGAGGTAGATTTATTTAACGTTTGGGGTATTGACTTTCTTGGTCCTATTCCTCCTTATGGTAATAAGTATATATTAGTGGCAGTTGACTACGTGTCTAAATGGGTAGAGGCCGAGGCATATCGGATGAATGATGCCAAGGTGGTCATGCGCTTCCTACATAAGCACGTATTCACAAGGTTCGGGACTCCGAGAGCTATATTTAGCAATGAAGGATCTCACTTTGTCAATAAGTGGCTTAAGTGGTTTCTTGACAAGTATAATGTGAAGCACGAGGTGGCTACTTCCTATTCCCTCAATTAAATTAGCCCTAAATCTTAAATTTTGAACTCCAAGATCGATGCCAAACATCGCTTAGAAGTGCCATTGCCGTTTCTCTCGACTAGCTTGTGTAAGGTCTCTTCTCTCTTCAATTTCTTAATTAATCTTGTACATTAAAAACCTAAATTTTCAGATCTGGAATTTAGGGGATTTTAAATGTTTTTAAATGTATTTTTCAAGATTTTAATGAGGTTTCAAATCATTTTAAAATTCAGCCCCAATTTTGGCCACCATGGGCGGTGGTGCGTGTTCATATGTGTAGAATAGGGGGTTGTTTTGTTTCTTAAATCTTGCCCAATTAATTACAGCATTAATTTGAGTTCTTGAACCCTCCTAATCATCTATCAAACCCATGTCAATTAGGGGAAAAACGTTCCTGATCGTTTGGGCATTCGAATCTCACAAATCGGGAAGCGTAAGTGCGGTTAAGTGTAAAATTAATTTTTGCTTCAACATAGTTGTAGGGTAAATGTTATGGATTGATTAAATGAAAGAATTGAATAATTATTAGCTACTGATTTTCCAGTATATTATGGAATTAGGTGCTGATCCAAATGCCTTGAATCAATCGTAAACCCAAAGAATGATCGTACGTACAGTTCGCATGGATACAAGGTAAGGAATCAAACTAGTTGAATTCGTAATTTGGAAGATTCACTAGGGTGCTACGAGAAAGCGAAAAATAAGGTGTGGATCCTAAACTTGTAAAATTTGTTTGATAATGATAAATGTTATGTTATATTTGATAATTAGGTTGCTGATTGGTTTGGCATAGTAGCCAAAATATTAGTTTTGTGAGTGGCCGAACCAGGTACTTTTCGAGCCTTAAAAGATTGATGTGCTGGCAAAATTGCTAGTTTGACTGTATGAATGTGTAAATTAGACTGGTATGCATAGTTATATTATGTGGTATGAGAATGTTTAATGGAATGGTATGAAGTGTTGAGATATTTGTTTTATGCATGATTTAAATGCATGAAATATTTACTATGATATATATACGTGAGGTTGCTATTGGTGCAAAATGAAATTCGTAAAGTATGTGAATTGAACGATATTGATAGATTCCATCTTAGTCGTAATTTAGAAATTGGAACATTTTTTCCTTTCTCTGAAAGTATGTAATTATTGAGGACATGTTGCGCATGTCGAATAAAAGTGAAAAGTATTGAAATGTGATTGTGTATGAATTTGTATGACATATTGCATGTGCATTGGGATGGGATTTTGTGGTTGACAGAGGAGTTCCGTAGAGTACCGGCGGCATATTAAGTCCGCATATATTTTTAGTCAGTGCACTGCATTTGGAGTACCGAGGGGATTGGCAATTATATTGCGTTATTTGTTTGGCAATTTCACTGCATTATTGATTATTGGTGATTTTACCACATCGAGCATCGCTCACATACGTTGGAGTTTGGTAGACGGGTTTTAGGGAACTCGTGGTATGTAGCGGATGGTATGGGTAGGATCTCACATGTGCATTTTTCACGATCATGTGCATTTGAAAAATATTATTGTTAATGTTTGAAAGTACTTGAAGGTTTTTAACTATCATTAGGGTAAGTCCGACACTAAGGTGTCCAATGTGGCCTTCCCGATTCGACCATAATGTCTAGGTCGGGTTTGGGAGGTTATATTTAGTGGTATTAGAGCCTTGGTTCAAAACCTCGGGCTGAGATTTTAAATCTACTTAAGTTAGTCTACATGCATGCATACATGAAAAGGGAAAATTTTGGGGAAAACAAACCACAATAGATTTGGAAAATGTTTTATACAGGATACGACGAAGTCCGAAGGTCCGATGCCAAGTCCATAGAAATAGTACTTAAAATCTATTAAGATTATGGAGACTATTGCATAAAACTTTTATAAAAGAATTATAAAATGTGAGTGCGTAAAAGACTAAAACAAGGTACTGAAAGCTCTTACTTGTAAAATTTTAGAACCATAAAACACCGAAATGAATGCACGTGGAATGATAACTCGTGGTAGGAGGGGCCGTAGGGGGCGACCTCTGAAGGCTCCGGTTGAGTCAGCATCATCATTAGGGCCAGAATTGGGTAATGAACAGAATGAGGTTAACAATGAACCCACTACTGAGGGTGGGAATATGGAAAATGGGAATATGAATGATGACCATGTTGGGAATGATCCAGTAACTCAGGATTTATTGAGGGCTTTTAATAGGGTTGTTAGGGCTCCAATAGGAGGTGTTAGTCGTGGGACGATTGCTGAAAGGCTCCGCTCTAGTGGGGCATAATTGTTTAGGGGTATTGCTGGAACTACTCCTACTGTGGCTGAGTACTAGATGGAAACCACTGAACAAATTTTTGAGGATTTGGAATGTACTCCAGAGTAGAAACTTAAGGGTGACGTGTCTCTGTTAAGGGATGAGGCATATCAGTGGTGGCAATCAGTGGTTAGAGGAATGCTGCCAGAGCGTATTGATTGGGCTTATTTTTAGGGGTCCTTTCAGGGTAAGTATGTGGGCCCTCGTTTTGTGGAGGCTCGACGGTTGGAATTTATTTAACTTAAACAGGGAGACAAGATAGTTTCTGAGTGTGAGGCAAAATTTCGAAGGTTGAGCCGCTATGCACCTAGTATGGTGGCGTCTGAGCAGGAAAAGAGTTTCCATTTTCAAGAAGGTCTAACGTATGACCTCAAGGTTCAGGTCACTCCACACCAAGAGCGTGTGTTTGAGGCTTTGGTCGAGAAGACCAAAATTATTGAGGAGATTAAATGTGTAGAGCGCGAGAGGAAAGGGAAACAGAGGGATCATCCCAAAAGAGAAACGAGCCCTACTGGCCCAAATCCGCTACCTGTTAAGCGGGCCAAGGAGGCTAGGCCACTGCAGAATAGGGAAGCAGTGGAGCCTAAAGAAAGGCAGATTCAGGTTTGCTTTTATTGTCAGAGGTGCCATCCGGGCAAGTGTTGGAGGAGGATGGGTGCTTGTTTGGTATGTGGCTTGATGGAGCATAAGATTAGGGATTTTCCTCGTCATTAGTATCAGGTGCAAGCTCCGGCTAAGAATCAAGGCCCACCTAGGGGTCATAATCAGGGAGGTAATCAGGGTGTTCAGAGGGGTCGTAATCAAAATCGAAATGGGAATGGTAATAGGGGTCAGAGAGCACCAGTACAAGGTGCGAACCGAGTTAAGGCGAGACAACCTACCTTGGTTTATGCGGCTAGGCGCCGAGAGAATAGTGATGCGTCTGATGTCATAGCAGGTACCTTCACTATTTACTCGATACCCTATTTTACTTTGATTAACATAGGATCTACCCATTCATATGTTGCTTGTAATGAGGTTGTAAAATTGGGGATTGGCGTAGAGGAAACCAAAAACACTGTAATTGTAGTTAGTCCTTTAGAATCCTCCACACTTGTGAATAAAGTTTATAAATGTAACACCTCTAACTCGTATCCATCGCCGAAACAGGGTTATAGAGAATTACCAAAACTTTTAGAACATTTACAAATAATTCATGTAAATTACTATTCATTAACCGAGATTATTGATATTGTCCCTTAAATGGACCCTCGAGGCCCAATACAAGCATTAGAATCGAGTCGGGACTTAATCGGAAACTCTAAGAATTTTTCACGAAATTACAAAATTTTTCCAAGTTGCAGGGCTCACACGCCCGTGTGGTCTGAGGACACGCCCATGCTACAGGCCGTGTTTGACCCCATGTAACTCTCTGACTTGTGCACACGGCCATGCCACACACCCGTGTGCTAGGCCGTGTGGTTAATTAAATTCTTTCGAAATTAGGTGCAAGTTTCACACGGCCAAGACACACGCTCGTGTTCTAGGCCGTGTGGGACACACGACTGAGACGCAAGGCCATGTGCTCAATTCTGAGCATTCTGTTTCTTAAATTTAAGGTGCAATGGACACACAGCCTAACCACACGCCCATGTATCAGGCCGTGTGTCACACACGGTCTAGACACACGCCCGTGTGGACAAAATAAAGCCATTTCTAGCTTCATTTCTCACCCAAAATGTAACACCCCAAACCCGGCCTAGACGTCACGACCAGACCTGACTTGTCACATCAAAGTGTCATTTGAAAACCGGGCTGGTCAACAATAGCTCCTTATTGATTTTTAAATCTTTTTGAAAACGTCGGGGTTGTAAAATCAAAACTTGTTACTCACTCAATGGTAATATAATTTGTTATTCAGGTTTAAATATCGCGGAAGCTAGTTCTAGTTGTTAACTTTAAGGTTTGAAAATTTTAGTTTTCTTTAGAAACTGTTATTATTTTAGAAATCTCGTGTTTCCTAGACTAACAGGTAGAAATTAAAAGAAAACACCATATAAAAGTTAAACCCCGAATGGCCTTATAACAAAAATATTAAACCCGATATAAAATATTTAAAGGCTAGATATAAAATTAAAAATACTGGTGAACATCTGGCCACCTCCGAGTCCCTCGCAGCTCCAAATCCTCTAAGGCTGGGGATTACCTGTACAGTTAAAAGAAAAGGGTGAGTTACGAGAACTCAGTGTGTAATCCCTTATTATGCACAATATGCAGGGGCCAAGCCCTATTCGTAAACAGATCGACCGGGATTTAGCCTTATACAATGATCGAGTGGGTCTAAGCCCAAATCATAACAAAGGCAAAGATGCAAATGATGCAACCCAACCCACCCAAACAACACACCACCCGTACTAACCAACACACCATGTGGGGACCATGTCGACCCATCCAAACAAAGACACCAATAACGCAAAGATAATCAATACAATAAAGCGGCAAAGGTCGCTAATAACGAACGTGGCCAAGCCACTAAAGTCGTAATACGCTATGAAGCCACTAAATCGAGAAACGTGGCGAGCCACTAGTACAAGATTTCCTCCGAATACAAATCCCATCCCCAATGCACGTCGTGTCATAAATAAATCGTGTATGCAGTATGGCACAATCATAACCAGTCACATAAATATCACACATACATCACTTAAGCTACCACTAGGGGTATAACGTTCATTTTTTCAGTTAGGGGTAAAACGGTAATTTCGCCCGAGGGTATTCTAGAAATTTTACCCATCAAGGGTATTTCGGTAATTTTACCCATCGAGGGTATTTCGATAACTTTACCCATCGAGGGTATTTCGGTAATTTTAGTCATATAATGTCCTTTCCGAAGGCCTACAGTCGCCTCGAGCGACACAGATACCCTTTTTGGTCGAAACGGTGTAATTGGGCCCAAAGCCCAATTTTTGGCCCAAGTGGGCCCACATGCTCGTGTGGCCCATTCAGCCAAATTTCAGTTGCGGCTATGCGAACTTCGCAGCCCAATCCATTATCTGACACTATCGTGAATTTTACCCACGTGGGGCCCATGGGCCCAATGGCCCATCTAGGCCCATCTAGGCCCATTGCGACCTAAGCCCACAGGAATGTTCGTGATGGCCTCTACGGTCTAGCAACAACAATCGTGGCTCTTTTTCCCTATGAGCGTTTGCATGCTCGAGGGCCCACAGATGCCGAAAGTTCGGCTTTCTGACTTTTGCCGATTCACAGTAGCACAGGAGCATGAGAACACCTTTATCCAACGTTTAAGCAGTACGGTGTTGAGTGTGCGATTACACACCTGTCTGCGAGGCTAGGTGAGATCCACGCTCTCTGAATCCTACAATCCACCAACATATTGTATCAGCTTACTCCAAACAGGCTAACGTACACACTCAGTCCACCACCGTTATTAACTTAACCACAATCACTCACCTTGCTAGGACTAGCAAAATACTAGCGCCTCCCTGCTGAACAAACGCAATCTCCCCCTCCTAACATGATTTGGTATAATAAATTTGTTAGACCAATCCAACATTCGGCCCCCACAGAGAAAGGAGGGAAAATCGAAGTTTGATCATAAAGTCATAAGAGATCTAACTAATAACGAAATAATAAAATAATTGTATTATTCCACCCTTACCAATACCAATGAACAACGAAATTCGGCAGTTGTCTGACAAGAGGGTTCAGCCCTAACCACGGAGAACAAAGGGATTTGAGATGAAGGGAGTATGTAGATTCGGCCTAAAAGATTCGGTCAGCAAAATGAGAACCAAGGTTTTAAGAGAGATTGTTCGGCTATCTTGAAAAGAAAAGATAAGAATAACGAGAGGGAAGAAAGATTGTGTTCGGCTAAAGGAGAAACTGAAAAGAGAAGAAGTGATTCGACAACAAGTAGGCAGCACAGAGAATTAACAATGAAAAGGAGAAGTAGAGATAAGACCCAAAAGGTAAAAGATGACACAAGATGTCACAAAAGAAATGATTCCCGAAATGCAACAAAACAAAAGAAATCTTTACAAACCAAAGAGAAAATTCGGCTTTCTCACTTACCCAAATTGCCGAAAATGCACAACTGACCACCCCCTAGCCGAAAATCCCCTACTCGCCTTCCCCACATTCGGCCAACACTCCCACACACATCCACTTCCTTGATTCACTCCACCAAATCCTCCTTGAATTACTCCCAGCCTCCCATTCAAAATCCTTGACCAAGTCTTCAACCTCCTCTGCAGAGTTTGATCCAAACTCTACCTCTTGCACCATCCACTCATAAAATAAAAACTCCCTAATTTCTTGTCATGGGATTCGAACCCCACTCCCCTTTCCATCTTAGTGACGCCACCACCATCAAGCCACAGGCTCTCTTTGTGTCATAGAACACACACAATTATACATAAGTTCTACTGCTAACTGCCCGTATCACTTATGAGCAAAAATTAAAATTTTTCCAAGGTTCAGACTCGAACCCAGGCTTAATAAAAACCCCCAAACACACTCAAATAACTACCTGTTCAAGCACATCATGAAATTTAAGCAAATACAACAAAATTCTAAACCCCACATTTTTAGGGCGTTACACAAAATCACACCATTGACTTGTACTTAAAAATTTCATCCAAATACCAAGCATTTCAATAATTCAAATTAAGAAAATTCCATCATTCAACATAGCATACCATTACATGCATACATGTTTATAATTTTACCTTGGTTTAATCCATATGTTAGACATAATTTGGTCAATTACTTAACATATATGAAGCTACCATATTATGAAATTACAAGTATATCAAAACAAACCATAACTAGCCATTCCAATGGCTAGATTACAAACATCATTATCAAGCCACTAATGGCCAAGTTGTCCTATACATGCCATTATACCAAAATGATTTTACTATGTATACCCAAAATAAGCTAGTGGATAGTGTGATGATGCTCCAATGATCTCCAACCTTCGTGAGCTTCCGAGCACTATAAAATAGGGGAAAGTAAAACGGAGTAAGCATTACATGCTTAGTAAGTTCGTATAACGGAAAACTAAACTTACTGATCTTGTTTATTAAATGTAAGCATACATTAACATGTTTTCCATCAACTTGGTAAAATTGCCTAAATGCAAACATTCAATCAAACATGTTAGTCAAAAAATTTTCATATACATCAAGTAAACATAGATGAGCTCATCATACTATTTTCCTTCAAGACATCATTCATTTCATTCCATAATTCTCTTATCATGCCAAGAGTTTTGTCCGTTGAATCATTGATGTTCCGATGGATGCTCAAGTGGTACACTCGAGGTGTATGATTCAATAACCTGTCAATTCTTTTTCAAGAGTACCCATTAGGGCACTAAATCAAGGAACACACTCTCGAGCCACATATCGTATAACAGGATTACCAATCCAGGCTAAATCCTTTATTTAACGTATGCTCAAAAGAGCTCAATTAGGATTACCAGTTCAGGCTAAATCCTAATTGTAACTTATACTTGAGAGGTATTAAATTAGAATTACCTGTCCGAGCTAAATCCTTTCTATAATGAGGTCAATAGGATTACTCGTCTGAGCTAAATCCATCAGTAACAAATGATGGACCTCATGCATTTCGGGAAAGCACATATATTCATCGGAATTCAATATTCAAACGGAACTTAGCCCCTTTTTCACCATTTCAAGCATGCATTCAATTTTTCATTATAGCAATCAACTAATTCACAACAATATAAGTCACATTACATACAAACACAACATTCAATTAACCATATTCACATGCTCGATTAAGTTACACGAACTTACCTCGACACTTGTTCGCGTATAAAATCTACTAATCCGAAACCTTTTCTTTTCCTCGATCTAACCTCGAATTTGTGTTGTCTGGATCTATATAAATAACTTTAATCATCAATTTCACACATTTCATATTAATTTGGACTCAATTTACGTCCTAGGAAAAATTACCATTTTGCCATAACTTTTCCATAAATTCTAATTTCGTCCCTAAGCTCGAAAAATGAAATTTATGCAATTTACTCCCTATTCCAAACCTAACCAAAATTTCAATGTAGAATTTGCAGCACATATTTTCTATAAATTTCAGAATTTTTCATCAATTTTCACAACTTTACATTTTATTCCCTAAATCATGTTTTCATCAAAAATCACTTTGTAAAAGTTGTTTATCTATCAACAATCTTTCATTTTCTACCATAAATTTCTAATTTTCAGCATATTCATCCATGACCCATTTTCCATACTTTGATAGCTTTTCAAATTGATCCCCCAAATAGATAGATTAAGCTATCCGGTTTCAAAAATATCAAAATTACTAAAAACGGGACAAGGAAACTTAACCAATTAAGCCATGAAAGTTTCTTCTCTCTCTCCTAGGTTTTCCAAGTGTTTTAGGTTGAAGATGACATGAAAATAAGATGATATCTTTTATCATCTTTTTAATTAATTTAATTATTTCAATTTCTAATTTAGTCCTTGCCCTTTTTCTAAATTCCCATGGATGAGTCACCAAAATATCTACATACTTTTCTTTAATGGTCTAATTACCATATAAGGACCTCAAGTTTTGAATTTCATAGCTATTTAATTCTTATAGCTACTAGAATTCAACTTTTTCATTTTATGAGATTTATTCCTTCTCGTAATTAAGCACATAATCAAAAAAATTTTCTTATTGAAATTTTCACATGACATATTTAACATATTACGGACCATGTAATAAAATAAAAATAAATTGTATTTTCGGATCGAATTTGTGGTCCCGAAACCACTGTTCTGATTTCAATGAAAAATGGGCTGTTACAATAAACTATGTCCTTTAGAGGTCCAAGGAGAGGTATTCCTTGCCGATTTGATGGAACTTCCTTTCAATGAATTCGATTTGATTTTGGGGATGGACTGATGTGAGCACGGCCGGGACCTTTTCTGAAACGAGCAAAGACTATTCGTGGTTGCTCACTAAGTTTACAAATCGAGCTCGTGCTAGCACCTTAAACGATCTTTGCACCTTCGTGCAAGCTAACTTCAGCTCCTTGATCTCCCTCAGTTCGAATCAGGTCACTTGAGCTTGTTTAAGCTTGTTTGAGCTCGATTTAATTTCTTTTTAGCTCATTTACTTAATTGCTAGAATAAACTAAGTATTTAGTTTATTTATTTTATTTGGCTACAGCTCATTAGATCGTTTATCAGCTCACTTCAGCTTGTTACATGTTTAGTGAGCTAGCCGAATCTATTAAAGTTAACTAGTTAAAATAAATGTGTTCTAATTTCATTAGTATGTTAATTATTGTGTCTAAAGCATGAATATACTTGGTTAAGCCGAATTTGGCTTGTTTTAATGTTGGTTCATGTCATTTGTAGGTTCAGCCAAATGTACGAGTAGCTGCCCATTAAATTCCCAAGCTGGCCAAACAACTCCCCAAGGCAGCCTTGAAGCTGTTCACACTCATTCACACCTTAATTTGACCAATCAGCTTCTATACATTAATGGGTGAAATCAAGAACGTCCAAGGGGGGGAACGACACATTATTTCACCACATTGAATGAATAATGTGCATGCACAAAGGGGAGGACGAATTTACAAAGGTACATGCTACCATTCATGAACCAACCCATCATTAAAGCTTCAATGAAGAGGGATGCATGTCCCACGCACCTAGCATTCGGCCAAGGGGGATTAAAGGGATCTTAAAGGCTGGACATTCATGGAATTAAAGATTCTTCATGGCTAAGCAAGCATGCACACACCAAGGGGGAAGAAAGTGTCCATTCGGCTAGTACATGAACCTGCCGAATTCATGAACCGTTTTTAATGAATTAGTGTGAACCTAGCCTTAGTGTTTTTAATGACTTTATTCTAGAACTTTCTATCACATTCTAGCTGAATTTTCTTAGCCATTAAGTTAGACCATTCGGCTATCCTAACTAGGCTATAAACACTTTAACATTTTCATTTGTAAAGGACTTTAGACTTTTGCAAACTTTTTATATGAACTTTGTGTTCTCGAGTGAGTTTACCACCTCTCTTATTTCGTACAAGTTTCGATTGACTTATCTAGCTTTGCTAGTGGCGTCTTCGACTTGTTTTTGAACTTATCACCTTAGCCGGTATGGTGTTCACCTTTCTATCTTTCCATCCAACCACCTTAACCGCATAAGAATCGAGGTGACACTCTTTTATAGTGTTGAATCGTTCTTCGAGTTAAGTTCGATTTCTATTTCCACCAATTTTCAAAACCTATCAAACTTTTTTTTCTTTGTTAAACTAAGCCTACATCATCCAAATCTATCTTTAACCCTTTGCTAGACTTTCGCTACCTTAACCGAACTTATCCTTTTCAACAAATACAATACTCTCCTCAGTGACGATCGGGCAACTACGTGAAACGACTCAACTAAACCGAGCCAGATCACATCATTTGGTATCAGAGTTTGCAAACGAGGAGCACCGAGGATCAAATCAAGCCCGGAGTAGGTTCGTGATTTAAATAAAAAAATCAAAATTAAAAAAAAAATTAAGAAGTATTCAAAAGTTCTCTATTGTATTATTTCTTTGTAATTGAGCAAAAAAATTGAAGTATAAAAAAAAGGGAAAAATACGATTAAAAAAAAGTGTGAAGTTTTGCAAGTTTTTGATTTGTAATCCTCTTCTATTCCCAATCATCCATTTCTCATTCTACCATCACTTTCCCCACCCCAACGCCACACTCAAACCTGATTTTATTTTTGTTTCAGCCTACCCTATACCAAACTCAATTTTCCCTTGTAAACCTTTGAAACTGACCCCGAAGCAACCAATTAAGTCTATTTGAGACGAAGTATGAAATTTTGAGAAGAGGTCGAGTGGTAAAAGGCAAAGAGTGAGTGAGCCTATTAGAGAGTTGGAAAAAGCCTTTAAACGAGCGTAAACACGAGTGTGAGCAAAAATCATTAGTTTTCTTTCCGAGTGAACTTGTGAGATTTTGTGGTGAGGTATTTATTGTCTGTTCTATCTTAACACTTTTCTTTTCATTAATTAATCATGTCTCGAGAAGAGTATTCCGCTTTTGAATTTCAATATTTGTTGAAAGAGATGGAGTGCATGCTCGATCGAAAAATTTCGCCAAGTCGAAAAATGGAGTCAAGACCATTACGAAGGCAAACATCCCATGACCATCCAAGAAGAGGTTCTCATCGAGATTCCTATTCGCCCAAGAATTCGAGACAAAGAGAAGCAAACCTTGAGTCTGAGATCTCTTCAAGTGCTCCAAAGAATCCACTCATGGAGGATCATTCACGAAGAATTGATCGAGATACCTATGTGAATGCTTTCTCTTCCTTTGAACAAAACACTTATTATTCTGATTCTTTTGTTTTATCTTCATGCTGTAAAGAAAAAAAGGAGAGAAAAATAAATAAAAAGAAAAGAGAGACAAGAGAAAATCATGAGAGAAAATGAGAGGATCTTGAATGAAATCGAGAAAAGAAAACGAGAAGTGAAAGAAAAAAAACGAAAAAGAAATTAAAAAAGAAAATGAGAGTGAGAAAAAGAAAAAAAATGAGCAAAAATGTGAGAAAGAAGAGAAAATTGAAAAAGAAATAGAAACGAAGGAAAACGATGAGCGAGAACAAGTGAGGAATATTTCCACTAACCACCATGTGAGTTTTCCTCGTGTTCTATCTTTTCAGGTTTCCGAAAGGCCGAATGATACTTTTCAACTTCAATACCTTCCTAACGAGAGACGCTTTCGTATGATCAAAAAAGGTAAGGTTGAAGATGAAATCACACCACACAAGCTCGAAGGTAAGCGAGGTAAGGAAATTTTAACAACCGAGTCACGACAATCAGGTTTGAAAGTTGTTGATAACTTTTTCGGTGACTTAGTTTTTAAAAGATCACCTTATTTTCATCCGGTTAATTGCTATTCTTTGATTGTAGTTGATAAGTTCGTTCCGAAAGGAAGCTTGATTTGTTATTCTCTTGATTTGACTTGTGATAAAAATGTTATTGATGTTGTTTGATCAGAACAACAAACACGAAATATGAACTTGCAAGATAACGAGTTTTCACGAAAAGCGATTAAATTGTTCGATTGTGGTGATTTTGTGAACCAATTACTGCCTTGTGTAAAATCTTTGAATTTGTGCAAATCTGCCTTGATGACTGTAAGGAGGTTTGATTGTTCATTCTTGTGTATGCACAAATCCTATTGGTTTAGCATGTTTGATTTAATAAACCTTTGTTACACTTTGCAATAAGTAATCAAACTCGAGTGTTCAAACTCGAAATTTGTTTTGGTTCGTTTTGTGGGAAAAGCAAGCATCTTAAATTTTGTGCGGATAGTTTATATTTGATTGATGCTTGGTCTTTGACTAAGGGAACAAAATTTGACAATTTTGATTACAATTTAAAATCGTTCCTTGATCATTTTATGTGGCTGTACATAAAATTCATATTTCATCCCGAAAAGGTAAGATCGACTCATGTTTTTAAACCTGGCATCGATACATATGTTCCATTTGTGAGTCATATTTCAGCATGTCCCTTTGATTTCATCACCCATGGTGACATTAACCTCCTTCATTATTGTGGACACAACATTTTGAAAAGCACAAGTTGTCTTTGTGCTTCATCAACATTTCAGGTTAATCGAAATAAAAAGTTTGTTCTTCACTACATTTTTGAGGAGAGAAGATTTGTGTTGATCGAACAAGGTAAAACCGATCTTTGTTTTCCTACTTCTAAAGGTAAGACTCCTGAAATTTTTGAAACATCTTTGTTCTCTTCGAATGGTGACAAAAAGAGTGTTGATGATTTGGCTTTTGTAAATCACTTAGATCGTGACGTGCTTAACTGTTCTATTTTGCTTGATGATGATCTATCTATTTTGGTTGTTGATTAAAAGATTCCTGTTTTTGATCACTGTGATGTTAAAGAATTTGTTAGCGAGCATATGACTAAACGGCAATTGCAAGGTTCAAATGTGCAAAACTATGAAACATGTGGATTTTCTCATTCACCCATTGGTGGTGACGATTCACACTTGCTGATTTATTGCTCGCCTACGATTTATTTAAACCATGACTTGTGGGAACCAATTGAGATGTTTGAATGCCTTAAAACCTATTCAATTTTGTTTCGAATAATTGACGAGGCATTGGTGAGAAAATTATTTTGTTTACATGGTTGTAAACATGGTGTTTTGAATCTATCCATTCGCATGAATTATACTTGTCTTGTTATGATCATGCTTGGACTACAAGTTTGCTTGGATCGCTTTTTGCTAACTCATGGCTAAAAATTTCAGTTGACTCATTTGCCATTCGCCACATTCGTCCAAGGCAAGCCGCGTAAATATTTTCGAGTGAACCAACGGCTCGACTTGAGGACAAGTCGTTTTCAAGAAGGCGGGAATGATGTGAGCACGGCCGGGACCTTTTCTGAAATGAGCAAAGACTGTTCGTGACTGCTCACTAAGTTTACAAATCGAGCTCGGGCTAGCACCTTAAACGATCTTTGCATCTTCGTGCAAGCTAACTTCAGCTCCTCGAGCTCCCCTCAGTTCGAATCAGCTCACTTGAGCTTATTTAAGCTCATTTGAGCTCGATTTAATTTCTTTTCAGCTCATTTACTTAATTGCTAGAATAAACTAAGTATTTAGTTTATTTATTTTATTTGGCTACAGCTCATTAGATCGTTTATCAGCTCACTTCAGCTTGTTACATGTTTAGTGAGCTAGCCGAATCTATTAAAGTTAACTAGTTAAAATAAATGTGTTCTAATTTCATTAGTTTGTTAATTATTGTGTCTAAAGCATGAATATACTTGGTTCAGCCGAATTTGGCTTGTTTTAATGTTGGTTCATGTCATTTTTAGGTTCAGCCGAATGTACGAGTAGCTGCCCATTAAATTCCCAAGCTGGCCAAACAACTCCCCAAGGCAGCCTTGAAGCTGTTCACACTTGCCGATTTCCCCATTCACACCTTAATTTGACCAATCAGCTTCTATACATGCATGGGTGAAGTCAAGAACGTCCAAGGGGGGGAACGACACATTATTTCAGCACATTGAATGAATAATGTCCATGCATAAAGGGGAGGACGAATTTACAAAGGTACATGCTACCATTCATGAACCAGCCCATCATTAAAGCTTCAATGAAGAGGGATGCATGTCCCATGCACCTAGCATTCGGCCAAGGGGGATTAAAGGGATATTAAAGGCTGGACATTTATGGAATTAAAGATTCTTCAGGGCTAAGCAAGCATGCACACACCAAGGGGGAAGAAAGTGTCCATTCGGCTAGTCAATGAACCTGCCGAATTCATGAACTGTTTTTAATGAATTAGTGTGAACCTAGCCTTAGTGTTTTTAATGACTTTATTCTAGAATTTTCTATCACATTCTAGCTGAATTTTCTTAGCCATTAAGTTATTCCATTCGGCTATCCTAACTAGGCTATAAATACTTGAACATTTTCATTTGTAATGGACTTTAGACTTTTGCCAACTTTTTATATGAACTTTGTGTTCTCGAGTGTGTTTACCTCCTCTCTTATTTCTTACAAGTTTCAATTGACTTATCTGGGTTTGTAACACCCCTAACCCGTATCCGTCGTTGGATTAGGGTTAAAGGTATTACTAGATGGATCAGAAACGTTTACAGACATTTCATAAAACAAGTCATCAATTGCAATCACTGTGTCCCTTAGATAGGTCACCGAGACCTTAAGCATGCGTTAGAGAAGGTTCGGGACTAAACCGAACACATACGAAAATTCTCAAAAAATTTAAAACTTTTTGAACACTGCAGAGGTCATACGCCCGTGCAGTCAGGCCGTGTGCCTCCCACGGCAACTAGACACACCAATGTGTCCTGGCCGTGCCAAAACAGGGCATGTATACTGACTTATCCCCACGACCACCAGGCACGCCCGTATACCATGGCCGTGTAATCTTTTGCTATATACTGACTTAATCCCACGGTCACTAGGCACGCCCGCGCTACAACCGTGTGTCGCTAATGTGCCTTTGCAAGGTCAATATGCCACCTACACTTGGGTTTACCCTACAAGCTACTTACCAATTCATTTTATGCACAAATAACAACCAAAGACATGTCAATGATCAACAATTCTACACAACCAAACTCATTATCATTCATGCCAATTTGCACAACTAAATCATGCATATACATAAGCATGGTTTAACCACATTTACCCATCATATAAACATTCTTTTGATCAAACATGCATACTCATAATACATTCATATGCTTACCATAACTTTGGCCATTTCAATAGCTAATTTGCCATACCAAACATGCATCATATATCATATTTACTCATGCATATTACCAACACATCTCTAGCCACATCTCATGGCTATTTTTACACATTTCAAAGATAATCCAAAGTGACTAGCCTATACATGCCATATCTAGCTATATACATTTCCAAAAGATACCAAAATGAGTTTAGGTAGTGTGATGATGATCCTCGACGGTCCTCGAGCCTTCAGTAGCTTTGACGATCTATAAAACAGAGCAAACACACACAGAGTAAGCTTTCAAAAGCTTAGTAAGCCATATACAAATAAACTTAGCATAATTTACACATAACCAAAGTGATATAATAACATTATTGGTTCTCATGGCAAATTCATCTCATATATTCTTTGGCTTAATTGCTAGGCCATATCTTACCATAACCTTCAACTCAAATATCACATATACATATGGCTATTCAATCATATCTTCACATATTATCTCATCATTTCAATTCATATATTCATTATAGTAAGTTCATATAGACACTTACCTTTAATACACAATTAGTGTACATATCGAACGTACCTGAAATGGATATACTGATCACATAATCGTTTGTTTCTCAGACTTGCCCGTTGAACCATTCGAAATCTAATAGGATACTCAGAATGCTCGGAATAGTCGTACAATGCCAATATCCTAGATGTGGTCTTACATGTAATTAGATATCAATGCCACTGTCCCAGACAGGGTCTTACACGAATCAAATACGATGCTGATATCCCATACATGGTCTTACACGTAAATCTCATATCGATGCTAACGTCCCAGACATGGTCTTACACGAAATCTCTTATCGATGCCAACGTCCCAGACGTGGTCTTATACGAAATCTCGAATCAACGCCAATGTCCCAGACGTGGTCTTACATGATATCACATAACAGACACCTATGTCATGACATATACTACCCTATTTATTCCTAGGTTCAAACGGGACTTCTCAGACATTGACACTATGTCGATTCTATCTCGGAATTCATGTATACATCATCTCATATGCATTTACCATTATCAATAATCATATGGACATTCATAATTCAATACAGATACATTTATTTATATATCGACTTACCTTGGATTCGAATATTCGTTCGGACTCGATTATTCGACTACTTTTGCTAATGCGATCTAAGTCCAATTTCTTCAATTCTTGATCTATACATATTCAAATGTAATCCATTTATTCACTAATTCACTCAATTCAATCCAAAAACATACATTTAAGGCAATTTGAAATTTAGCCCTCACATTTGCACATTTTATCAATTTAGTCCATTTTCTCAAAACATCAAATATACACAAGTTTTTCACACACATGCATAGCCGAATCTCCATAGGGACTATAAAAGTCCATACTTTTCATCAAATTCAAAATTTAGTCCTCCAAAATAATATTTTTCTCAATTGAGTCCAAAATAATCAAATTTAACAAAACTTCAAATACAAACTATAATAATCAAATACATATCTTTCATTTTTCACTATCAAACATCATAAATCACATGAGTTCATCAAAGTCTCATTTCACAAACATCATAAATTCTCAAAATTGAAGCATGGGTTTTAGAGTATACGAAGCAACGATTGCAAAAACATAGAAATTATCGAAAATAGATCAAAAACACATACCCGATTTTGGATTACACTAAGGCCGAATGTCACAAAGCTCAAAACCTCTTTCTTTTTCTTCTTTTTCGGTGGAACAAAGATGAACATAATAGATTTTTAGCCTTTTTGTTTTATTATTAACATATTAACAATTCATTTCCTAATTTTCCCTTAATAAAACCTTAATATATAAACATTTAAACTATGGGCATGGTTTTCCTTCCACCGTCCACTATCTTCCTAATTGGCTAATTGCCTCATAAGGCCCTTACAAACAAAAGCCACATCAATTTGGCCAAAAATCAAATAGGAGACAACTTTTACGAATTATGTGATTTAGCCCATTTCTCAAATCAAGCACATAGATGGACAAATTAACACACAAAAATTTATCACATGCTTAATCACACACAGTACACACAGGAAATAATATTAAAATATTTATTGACTCGGATTTGTGGTCCCGAAACCACTGTTTCGACTAGGGTCTAAACTGGACTATTACAGGCTTTGCTAGTGGCGTCTTCGACATGTTTTTGAACTTATCACCTTAGCCGATGTGGCATTCACATTTCTATATTTCCATCCAACCACCTTAACCACATAAGAATCGGGGTGACACTCTTTTGTAGTGTTGAATCGTTCTTCGAGTTAAGTTTAATTTCCATTTCCACCAATTTTCAAAACCTATCAAACTTTATTTTCTTTGTTAAACTGAGCCTACATCATTCAAATCTATCCTTAACCCTTTGCTAGACTTCCACTACCTTAAACAAACTTATATTTTTCAATGAATTAAATACTCTCCTCATCGACGATCGGGCAACTATGTGAAATAACTCAACTAAACTGAGTCAGATCACATCATGGACTGGTTAGTTGAGCGTCAAGTTTGATTAGATGGTGCATTAAAGAGGGTGGCTTTCGTGACTGAGTCTGGGAAAGAAGTTATTATGGTAGGGGAACGTTGGAATTATTTGTCTAGTATTATCTCTGCTTTAGTAGCAGAAAAGATGGTTCGAAAAGGATGCAAAGCATTTTTGTCTTATGTCTGAGATGCAAGCTTCGTTGACCCTATAGTTGAAAGTATTTGTACAGTGAGGGAATTTCCCAATGTGTTTCATGATGACTTACTAGGGTTACCTCTAGAGAGGGAAGTGGAATTCGGGATTGAGTTATTGTCAGGAACGGCACCGGTGTCTATTGCTCCCTACCGCATGGCATTGAAAGAGCTTAAGAAGTTGAAGGTCCAGTTGCAAGAACTATTGGATAAGGGTTTTATTAGACCTAGTGTTTTCCCATGAGGTGTACCAGTTTTATTTGTGAAGAAGAAAGATGGAGCCTTACGGTTGTGCATTGATTATCAATAACTGAATAAATTAACTATCAAGAATAAGTACACTCTACCAAGGATTGATGACCTATTCGATCAGTTCATAGGTGCAATTGTCTTTTCCAAAATTGACTAAAGATTTAGGTATTAACAACTCAAAGTGAAAGAATCCGATATTCCCAAAACTGCTTTTAGGACTCGTTATAGACATTACGAGTTCCTTGTCATGCCTTTTGGGTTGAATAATGCACCAGTAGCCTTCATGGATCTTATGAATCGTGTCTTCCAACCTTTTTGTGATCAGTTCATCATGGTTTTCATTGACGACATCCTTGTTTACTCCAAGACAAAAAATCCAGCATGATGAGCATTTAAGAGTGATTTTGTAGATACTCTCTGAAAAGCAGGTTTTTGCCAAACTTAGTAAGTGTGAATTTTGGTTGAAGGAAGTGATGTTTTTGGGTCACGTGGTATTAGCTGAGGGTATTTACGTAGATCCCAGGAAGGTTGAAACTATCCTAGATTGGAAGAAACCGAAGAATGTTTTAAAAATTCAGAGTTTTATGGGTCTTGCTTGGTATTATCGAAGGTTTGTCGAGGGTTTTTCCTTGATAGCAGCCCCATTGACTAAGTTGTTGAGGAAGAATGCTCCACTTAAGTGGGAAGACAAACAACAAGCCAGTTTCGAAAAGTTGAAGTCCGTGTTAACAGAAGCTCACGTCTTAATTCAACTAGAAACTGGTAAGGAATATGTTGTGTATAGTGATGCTTCGTATGTTGGGCTTGGTTATGTTCTAATGTAAGATGGTAAAGTTGTAGCATATGCCTCAAGATAAATTAGGCCACATGAATGTAACTACCCCACTCATGATTTGGAGTTGGCAGCTGTTGTTTTTGCTCTCAAAATTTGGAGACACTACTTGTATGGTGAGAAATGCATTATTTACACCGATCACTGATCGTTGTTTTCACGATGTCAAAGTCTTAAAATTTATAAAAAGAATGATCGAACCTGGAAACTAACTATGACAACGATTTGAGGCAAGCGCACCTATCGAACAATAGTATAGCTTAGGCAAGACTTGATTGTCGAACCCAAAGGAACCAAAAGTACTAATACTAACTTTCTTTTTTTTATCTAGCCTAAAATAAGTGAAGTTGTTTTTTTAATCTAAATTTAACTAACTACTAAGCTAAAGACGCAAATACAAAAAGAATGAATTGGGGAAATACCGTTGGAAAAACTCAGTTGATTAAGACGATACCCATAGGAAGAATCCACCTAGACTTCACTTATTATCTAACTCTGAACCAGACGATTTATTCACTTGACTTGATCTGTATGACTCCCTAATGTATATTAAACCTTCTCTCGAAGCGAATAACGTCTAACCCTAGGTTGATTAATTGAAATCTCTTTCTAATTAAAACCCCTAGAATTGCATTAACTCAATCTATGGGCTCCCGTATTAGGTTTCACCCTAATCCGGCAAAATCTCGTCACCCTATCTCTAGGCGCGCAATCAACTCCGCTTAATTATGCTAGATCTACTCTTAAGCAGGGACTTTTTCTCCTCCACCTAAGCACATCAAACATGAATCAATATCCTGGAAATATCAACACAAGAATTAAGAACACATAATTAAGAACAAGTCAAATATTTATCATATAGTTCAGCAAACGATAACAAGATTCATCTAAGTTTCATCCCTTTCAGGTATCTGAGGGTTTAGTTCATAACAATAAAAGAAAACATCTCAGAAGAAAAGATAAAACAAAACATAAGAAATCCATAAAACCCCCTGAAGGAATTGAAGGAGAGATCCGCCGTCTTGAGTAGAATTTCGGCTTCTTGAGATGGATCAAGTGGCTATCTTTGCGTGTTTCCCACAAATCTGACCTTTTCGGCTCGGCTCCTTGGCCTAGCTCACCGCCCCCTTCTAGGTTATACTTAGGGTGTTTATATAGGCTTTCGAAATAGGTTTCTTTGCCCCTAAGTATCCTTTTCTGAGTAAAATTGCTCTTCTCCACGACAGGGACACGGCCATGGCACACGCCCGTGTGAATCGTCTTTATGCCGTGTTCAGACTTTTAATGAGGTGACATATCCGTGTAAATCATGATCAGGCCGTGTTCTAGTCTATCAGAGAGAAACGGCCGTGTTGGCTCAAGTTGAGGCCGTGTCGATTTTCACTTTGGCCTAATTTGGCCCGTTTTAAGCCCGTTTCTTGTTCTTTTCATCCTCCGGTGCTTTCCTGAGTATAAAACATGAAAAGAAAGGATTAAGAGCACCTTTTTACATAAATCAAGGGATAAATCATCCAAAAGTATGCTAAATATGGGATTAAAATATGTTACTTTTACGGTTTATCACATACCCCCACACTTAAGCTTTTACTTGTCATCAAGCAAAATTCTCAACTTACAAATAAAATAAACTTTCCATGATTCAATATTTCTATCAACAATGTCTCATCATAATTCATAGATAATTTATACATGGATAATTTAACTCAAAGAGTCCTAAAGATTCAAACAATATAAGTCACACATTTGTAGTACAAAACATACGTGTTTTCCCCTCATCTAAATAATTACCTCTGATCCAAAACCTACAAGGATTGACATCCTCAGAAAAGATTCACTCAAATCACTCGAAGTGTTTAAGGTTCAGAATTAAGCATTCAAATGTCAAACCTGAAAAGTTAATCCCATAGGCTTGCATGAAAATCAAATCTCCACCACTGTAATATGAGATGATGCACAAATCAAAAGGTCTTTATCAGGGTTGTAACGTGGCTTGGGTTAAGGTGTGGATAAAGGCTGAATTAGAGGGTTAGAATCGAGATCGACCTGAAAAATTACCTAACTAGAAACAACGAATTGAAAAATAAATAATTACATGAATTGAAACTTTGAAACTAATAATACGAGCTTCTTCTTCAATAAATAGACGTTAACTGTACAAGCTCGCTTTTCATCATACTAATACTGAATATACTTTGATTTTTTTAAGAACAAATAATCAAATATTTACAATTATAAGAAAGTACTTTAACAACTAAAATATAGAACATAGTTAGGCAACTACTCAAAATCAAATCTCGACAAAAAGGGTAGTCAAGAAGAATGGTGATAACAAATACAAAGGGTTTTGGGTTAATATTAGTGGGTGAGTTAATAAAAAGGGTTGTTAGGATCAAAGGGGTTCACTAGGGGTTAATTATGAAGGTAGGCTTTTTATGGAGTAAGTGGGTTAAATCCTAGGTGCCTTTCTCATTTCTGTATATCAAATCAAAGATGTGGTCTCAACATGTATAATCGATGCAAGTTCTAGAATAACAGTTCAATGTTGACACACTCATAATCAAGAAGTGAGCATGAAAAGGGATATATGCTCTTATAAGGCTCAAAATTTCACAAGAAATTATGGGTATTTTGATATCGACCTCGTAAATTTCAAATTTCAAAGTAATATTCAGATTCAGGTTAACAACCTAGAAAAAAATTTAATATCGAAAAATAAACTTATCATGCTTGATTCTCTAGTATCTTAGAATTTAATTATCAATGCACAATTATTAATGACTTAATCTAAAACATGTCAATAAAAATCCTCAATTATGGGAATTTCATTCTAATGATAATATGAGAAATTTACTTTAAGACAAGGCATAATTCAGGGATTTGAGAACAATGCAAAAAGTTTGGTGCTTTTAATATTCACCCCCCACACTTAAGATGTACATTGCCCTCAATGTACAAAGATAGATAATATCATTATACAATCATAATATATGGGGAGAAGTGAAACTCCCTGAATTTTCGGATGGCTTCCTTGAGTCAGAGGTGACAGATGACTTATGTAGTAGTGAGTTACTCCTAGTTATTTGTTCGTTATTTTGGAGTGTGCAATTGAAACTACGAAGTCATCAGTTAGATGTCTCAGGGGCAGAATTAAATAAGTGTTAGCAATACGCTAAGGTTAGGTAGCCAATGATAACATAAAATAAAGGTTTGAAATATAAAAGAAAAGAGTTTAAATTAAGGTAGAATTAAAACGAAAGAACTAAAAATAAAGAAAAGAAAACTAAAAATAGGAAAGTAAAAGGACTCAGAAGTCCTCATCATCAGCTGGGTCCTGCGGTGGTGTCGGTGAAGAAATGTGGAAGTGATGACAAATCTGCTGGAGGGTGGCCTCGATACCGTCAAAATGTCGAGCTGTGTCAGTGAATTGCTGAGTACAGTACTGCTCAAATTGAGTAAAGCGTGCAGAAATGTCCGAAAGCGAAGCTTCTGCTTGGGAGAGACGTTGGCTCGGAAGTGGTGCCTCCTGTGGTGGTGGGACATCATCAGTAATGTCCTCGGGCTCCTCCTCGTCAGTGGGGAGGGCTAATCGGTATTGAGGAGGGTCAGTCCCACGTCGACGCTGGATCATCCTCATATGGAGCATCGTCTGGATGCCTTGTGGGGCCATCTACCCTATCATTGTGAGTGAGGAGGTTTGTGCGTCGGTGTTGAGTAGCCGGAAGTACCGAGCTAAGCGTGTGATATAGGGACCCATAGATATGATCCCTCGCCGATGCTGCTCCGTCTGATGTTGAATAGCTCGGGCTATAAAATATGCTAGGTCGACAACATGTCCGTTTGACATGCACCATAGGTAATAGGCGTCATGAGTATTTACGACGTCGATGCTCTCTCGTCGACCTATCAAAGTATGAGCCAAAAGAGCGTGTACGTACCTCAGAGATGGTGCCAGGGCCGTCGCTTTTGAGTGACTGGGGTCATAATCGAAGGAGTGGGTAGCTATCTTGTGCCAACATTAGGTGGGGTTGAAATGTATATGGCGATGCAACTCCGAAAGGTCATTTTTTGCTACGAAGTTGTCTGTATAAAGTCCTAAAGCAGCTCCAAACTGTGGCACGTTCAGCTGTCCTATAGTACTGCCGAGACAAAATTGTATCGTGCTAGGATCATCGTAACGGCTCATCACTGTTTGAAGTTGAAATGTTGAGCAGAGCTCCAAAGTGAGCTCTAGGTATATGTGCTCAACGATGTTGAAGAATCGCTCCCACGGATCAGTGGTCAGGAGAGCCCGTATATCACTGTCACGATGGACCTGCTCTAAAGCGACCCAGTCAATACATTTGCCTGTTCTGAGGGGTCGCGTTCGTAGTAATTTATAACGGTCCTCTTGGACCCTTGGAGGAAATTGAAGGAACGGATGGCGGACTTCGGCGGATGCGCTTGCGGATGATGATCCAGGTCCCTTTCGCTTTTTCGAGCTCGGGGCTGTTGTTCTCTATCCTCGGGACGATGACATTTTACCTGAGAGTATGAGTTATTAAGTAATATTTTTATCACATATTATTTGGTCAATGATCACAATAGACTAAGACTTATAATAAGATTTTGCAATCATAGAACGAGTAAACATAATGAACAATTCTTATTTATCTAGAGTAATCAGGATAGTACTTCAAAATGAGAAAATCCTAAGTATTTAATCAATACTAATTCATCATAATAATGAATATAAACTAAACTAGATGAAATTCTCAATGAATAACTAGTTGAAAAAAATGGAAAAGAAATAGTGAGTTTGTGACCAGTAGTGGAGTTTACGGCGTGGATGAGTGGAACACGGGCATGTAACGAAGGAGCACGGGCGTGTGCTTGTAACATCCTAAAATAGGGCCTATGCATTTTCGGTTTAATTGTATGAAGTGACATGTTTTAAGTATTATGAATAAATTTTGAATATTTTTGGAAACCCTGAAATGAGTGAAAATAAGTTAGAAATGAACATTTTTGGAAACCTAAAAATGTATGGAAATGTTAAGTTTAAAAATGGAAGGTGAACATTTTTGGAAACTAGGAAATGTAAGGAAAATGGAAAGTGAACATTTCTGGAAACTTGGAAATGTAAGGAAATGTCAAGTTTACAGAGCCGATCGAAAATTTTTGGAAACTTAGAAATGACCTAGAAATGACGAGTTTTAAGGTTTAGAAGGGGAAATTAAGGCAAGGTGGCCTTAAAAGAAAAAGTTTGTGAAATTTGACACCCAAACAGGCTTGGAAAAGTGGCCTGAAGATGGCACTTAGGGCCTATGGAAATGACGCCATATGCAAGAGGAATGGGACTAAGTTCGAGTCACATGGGAAGCAAATAAAAGAAATTTTATTTTGCTACAAGGAGCAGAGAGGTGGACGGCACATGGCTAAAAATTAGGAGCTTTTATTATTTTATAAATAGTGGATAAATACGGGATTTATTTATCATTATTTTCAAGAGATAATTGTTGGATTAAATTCTTTTAATTTGAATAAAGAGATAAAGAGGAAAATAAGGGAGAAGTGATGGCCAAGTAAGGGACTTTGAGTTTAATAATTTCGGCTAAGTAAGGATAGTTGCTGAATTATCTTTTAGTGATAATTAAAGAGATAAAGCTATTAAAATAGAAGAGTGATGGCCAAGTAAGGGACTCCTTAGATGATAATTTCGGCTATAAAAGGAAAAGAGAGGCCATTCTGCATTATTATCTTCTTTGAAAGCCTCTGCGAATTCTCTTCACCAAATCTTCTTCTTCTTTTATTTTTGCCAAGCCGAAATACCTTGTGTTCTAGCCGAATCCTCCATCTTTATTCTTCCTTCTCTTTTCTTTCTAAATCCCTCCAAAAGCCGAAAGTTGTGAGATCATCATCTAGCCATAGCCGAATCTCTGAAGGTTGAAGTGAAGGTGCAATCGATTTCTTCAAGTAAGGGTAAGATCTCATTCGGTTTCATCCTTTTTCTTAAGATTTTCCAAATCTAGGACTAACCCCATTAATATCTTGTTGCCGAAACTTTGAAGAGATCTTTCGGGATTTACTAAGTGTCGACTACAAGGAAGGAGAAGTTATTTTCCCGAAGGTACACCATAGGCCACGTGTTCCCTAGTTATTCGGTGAGTTTCGAGATTTAAAATCCACAAGGTAAGTGTCTATAGCATTCGGCCAAGGCCATGTTTGGTAAATATATGTGTTCATTAATTATTCAAAAGCCAAAACTAACCAAGTTAATTGATTCAATGCTTGGCCGAATGCAAGAAGAGTATAGCGAGAGATTTCAAGACTTGATTCTTAAGTCAAACAAAGAACAAGGTAAGTTTAAGTATACTAATCCTACTAGGATTTGGATTTATGGCCGAATGGATTTTTATTAAAGTAGTAGGTGATTAATCAAATGTAGGGATTAAGGATCTAAGCATTAGATCAAGCTTTTCGGGATTTCAAGACCCTTCCGGTAAGTATGATAAGTTGTGGATATTTGGTTAAGAATTCGTATATTGATGATTAAATTGATTGTTCTGATTAAGTGTGTTGATGGAGGCGAATACCATTCAAGAAGGGAAAGGGAAGGTCCCTATCTCGAAGTTTAAAGAAGAGATCTGTCTCGGCAGTTAGGGATTGGCCACCGGGGTGTGGACCAGCATCAGAATAAGAAAGTAGGCAAATAGCCGTAGTATCGCCTAGTGATAGCATCAGTATCGAAAGCATAATTCTCCAAGTGATCAGGTGTGTGATTAACCCACTATTTTCCGGGTTTATGGTATATTGTATGTGTTGTGCAAATGCTAATATGTGCAGTGGCGATTGTGAATGGTTACCCTTAAGGGGTATATCGAAAATCAGGTCAGTGTTAATTATTAAGAATGTGAATATGCCAATGAGAATATGTTTGTATGCCGAATAACATGTGCATGCATTATTTTACTATGTTATGACATTATCATATGTTGCATGTGCATGGGATGGGATATGAATGTGACTATCGAAGGAAAGGGTGTACTTTATGTACGTGGTCTAATGTTAGCCTTGTGCTACGTTAGCGCTTGATGTTAGCTATGTGCTTCATCAAGGGAGGTGTTGGCTAGGTGCCCACCTCGGCGGTTGATAGCTGTGTGCATCACCGTGGACTGAATGATATGTGGGATCACTTAGGTGATCGGTGGCTCAAACCACGGCCTTGAGCGACAAGTGCGCCAAGGTAAGATATGTGGGATCACTTAGGTGATCGGTGGCTCAAACCACGGCCTTGAGCAGCAAGTCTGCCAAGGTAAGATATGTGGGATCACTTAGTTGATCGGTGGATTAGCCATGGCCTTGGGCAGGGAGTCTGCTAAGGTAGGAGTAACGGATGGACCCTAGGTTGGGATGGGTGCACTTTGCATAAACTCATTATCTGTCATATGGGTTGATGATGAAATGGGCCAAGCCCAGTATGTGGAAATTATGTGGTTAACTACCCTATTAGATGAATGTGATATGAATATGGGCCAAGCCCAGAATGTGATAACATATGAATTTGATAATTGATATATGATATATGAGTTAATATGTGGTTAACATGTGGGTGGAATTCAGTGGATTAATTACACACTGAGTCTGTATGACTCACCCAATTTTTACCAACATTTCAGGTGATGCTTGGACCGGGTTTGGAGTGGATACAAGGTGGCCCATGCAGAAAGATATTTTAATTAATTAAGTATTTATATTTTCAGTATTTTGATTAAGTGTTTATTGTAATAAGGCCCATTAAAGTATTTAAGTATTTTTATTAAGTATCATTATTATTATGTTTTATTATGGATTGACAATTGAGATATCTATCGCCAATGGTTTTATTTTCTTAAATCTGTACATAATAAAGTTTTGAATCCGGTATTTTATAACAATTAAATTTTTACTTAGAATATTTTAAGTCACAAAAAAATGTTTTATTAAAGGCAACAAATTTTTAACGGTTTTTACTCTTAAGTTCAAAACTCGGCCTTGAGGGTTTTGGGTCCAAAAATAATTTTTTTCAAAGATGGACTTTTCAAAAGTATGGGCTTTCATAAACTTTTCAGGTTATTCTGGCATGGCACCTGTATCTCCGGCCCGAAGTCCACCAGGTAAGTACTTCTAATTATTGAAGTGACTTGTTTATGTGAACTGTTATGGGCTTATTTGGGCTCGTAGATTAGAATATTAGGGCTATTGAACCCTAGGGCTAGTGCACTCAAACACATGCATAAGACTTAAGGACTATTAAACAAACTCCGTGAAGTAAGTCACCGAGTTAAGGTGTGGCAACCATTGTGCATGTCTAGGATTGGTATTCATGAAGAGCTTGGTATTTAAGCGGTCCTAGCGACTCACCTCCTCTTTACTCGAATCCTACAGTGCGTGCGTAGCTACGGTTCACCTTAACCAAGAGGACTTATTCACGGGCTAAACCCGATAATTAAAACCCGAAAGGGACTAGCCATGCAGTTTTATAAAATTCCTAGTTTTAAAATCTATAAATTACCCTTTTAATTGTAGTAAAAGATTATTGTGAAAATTTTTCCAAAATATCTCCGATTTACAAAATTACAAAAAAAAAAATGCCCTTGCATTGTAAATTACTAAAATACCCTTAGTTTTAAGATTTTCAAAAATACCCTCGACTTTTGTTAAAATATTTCTACTTTACAAAGATATCAAAAACTTCTGTTTTACAAATAACAAGATACCCTGATTCGGAAAATTTACGGAACTGCTCCTGACTTCCAAAATTACCGAAATAACCTCGATTTCTGAAATTTTTGCAACACCTTTGATTTGGAAAACAAAATAACCCAGAGATTTTGTAAATTCTGAAATACCTCTAATTTGAAAAATATTTTCGAATTGACCCCGATTTATTACCAAAATACCCCTGTAGGAGAAAAGACGAAATTACCCCTGGGTAGGGAAATGGATGGAATGGCCATAAAAGTGTAGTGAATGATGTTGTGAATGAATGTGACTTCATGGAGAAATGAATGTGTCTCTGCTTATGAATGTGAATGTGACTCCCTGAGTTAGAGTAGTGAACTTGAACTGAACCTTTGTGTGATCGAAAGAACTACTTCTAAATATCTTTATATCATAAAATTGTTCGCGGTTAATAAGTGGAACAAAAGTCTGATACATAAAACTTTTTAATCAGATAAGTCGCGACGTTAGAAATGAGTTCTAGGGGACGTGGTCATCGTGGACGCGGTAGAGGTAGAATGGCGATGATCGAAAACCGGTAGGGTCCGGCCATGGGTCGAAAAAGCGATGTGCTTGTACGCCGGTGTGGGCACGGAGGATCAAGATCCGATAGGAGAAGATGAAGCGGTGCGCGAGCTATGTTGCGAGTACTAGAACGTGTGGCGGGAGCTAGCATGAGAAGTGGAGCTCGGAGTCGGTATCGGAAAGGCTTAGGTCCAACGGGGCTGAAGTTTTTAGAGGAGTATCTGGGTAGCTCGAACGTAGCGGAGTATTGGTTGGAAGCAATCGAAGAATAATGGATGATTTGGACTGCTTCGATGAGGAAAAGGCGAAAGCGCTGTCTCGTTGCTCGAGAGCGAAGCTTATCGATGGTGGCTCAACGTCAAACAAGGTGTCCCGTGATCGATTGAATTGGAATTATTTTAAGGTTAAGTTCGAAGGGAAGTATGATGATTCTATTAAGATCAGAGTGCGCAAACATAAGCGTAGTCTGATGAGTTAAGAGGTACGATTATTCGTTAATAAGTAATTTCGAGGACGAAATTATTTTTAAGGAGGGTAGAACTGTAACATCCTAAAATAGGGCCTATGCATTTTCAGTTTAATTGTATGAAGTGACATGTTTTAAGTATTATGAATAAATTTTGAATATTTTTGGAAACCCGGAAATGAGTGAAAATAAGTTAGAAATGAACATTTTTGGAAACCTAAAAATGTATGGAAATGTTAAGTTTAAAAATGGAAGGTGAACATTTTTGGAAACTAGGAAATGTAAGGAAAATGGAAAGTGAACAGTTTTGGAAACTTGGAAATGTAAGGAAATGTCAAGTTTACAGAGCCGATCGAAAATTTTTGGAAACTTAGAAATGACCTAGAAATGACGAGTTTTAAGGTTTAAAAGGGGAAATTAAGGCAAGGTGGCCTTAAAAGAAAAAGTTTGTGAAATTTGACACCCAAACAGGCTTGGAAAAGTGGCCTGAAGATGGCACTTAGGGCCTATGGAAATGACGCCATATGCAAGAGGAATGGGCCTAAGTTCGAGTCACATGGGAAGCAAATAAAAGAAATTTTATTTTACTACAAGGAGCTGAGAGGTGGACGGCACATGGCTATAAATTAGGAGCTTTTATTATTTTATAAATAGTGGATAAATAAGGGATTTATTTATCATTATTTTCAAGAGATAATTGTTGGATTAAATTCTTTTAATTTGAATAAAGAGATAAAGAGGAAAATAAGGGAGAAGTGATGGCCAAGTAAGGGACTTTGAGTTTAATAATTTCGGCTAAGTAAGGATAGTTGCTGAATTATCTTTTAGTGATAATTAAAGAGATAAAGCTATTAAAATAGAAGAGTGATGGCCAAGTAAGGGACTCCTTAGATGATAATTTCAGCTATAAAAGGAAAAGAGAGGCCATTCTGCATTATTATCTGTTCTTTGAAAGCCTCTGCCGAATTCTCTTCACCAAATCTTCTTCTTCTTTTATTTTTGCCAAGCCGAAATACCTTGTGTTCTAGCCGAATCCTCCATCTTTATTCTTCCTTCTCTTTTCCTTCTAAATCCCTCCAAAAGCCGAAAGTTGTGAGATCATCATCTAGCCATAGCCGAATCTCTGAAGGTTGAAGTGAAGGTGCAATCGATTTCTTCAAGTAAGGGTAAGATCTCATTCGGTTTCATCCTTTTTTCTTAAGATTTTCCAAAATCTAGGACTAACCCCATTAATATCTTGTTGCCGAAACTTTGAAGAGATCTTTCGGGATTTACTAAGTGTCGACTACAAGGAAGGAGAAGTTCTTTTCCCGAAGGTACACCATAGGCCACGTGTTCCCTAGTTATTCGGTGAGTTTCGGGATTTAAAATCCACAAGGTAAGTGTCTATAGCATTCGGCCAAGGCCATGTTTGGTAAATATATGTGTTCATTAATTATTCAAAAGCCAAAAACTAACCAAGTTAATTGATTCAATGCTTGGCCGAATGCAAGAAGAGTATAGCGTATATTTCAAGACTTGATTCTTAAGTCAAACAAAGAACAAGGTAAGTTTAAGTATACTAATCCTACTAGGATTTGGATTTATGGCCGAATGGCTTTTTATTAAAGTAGTAGGTGATTAATCAAATGTAGGGATTAAGGATCTAAGCATTAGATCAAGCTTTTCGGATTTCAAGACCCTTCCGGTAAGTATGATAAGTTGTGGATATTTGGTTAAGAATTCGTATATTGATGATTAAATTGATTGTTACGATTAAGTGTGTTGATGGAGGCGAATACCATTCAAGAAGGAAAGGAAGGTCCCTATCCCGAAGTTTAAAGAAGAGATCTGTCTCGGCGGTTAGAGATTGGCCACCGGGTGTGGACCAAACATCGAACAAGAAAGTAGGCAAATAGCCGTAGTATCGCCTAGTGATAGCATCAGTATCGAAAGCATAATTCTCCAAGTGATCAGGTGTGTGATTAACCCACTATTTTCCGGGTTTATGGTATATTGTATGTGTTGTGTAAATGCTAATATGTGCATGGCGGTTGTGAATGGTTACCCTTAAGGGTATATCGGAAATCGTGTCGTTGTTAATTATTAAGAATGTGAATATGCCAATGAGAATATGTTTGTATGCCGAATAACATGTGCATGCATTATTTTACTATGTTATGACATTATCATATGTTGCATGTGCATGGGATGGGATATGAATGTGACTATCGAAGGAAAGGGTGTACTTTATGTACGTGGTCTAATGTTAGCCTTGTGTTACGTTAGCGCTTGATGTTAGCTATGTGCTTCATCAAGGAGGTGTTGGCTAGGTGCCCACCTCGGCGGTTGATAGCTGTGTGCATCACCGTGGACTGAATGATATGTGGGATCACTTAGGTGATCGGTGGCTCAGCCACGGCCTTGAGCAGCAAGTCTGCCAAGGTAAGATATGTGGGATCACTTAGGTGATCGGTGGCTCAGCCACGGCCTTGAGCAGCAAGTCTGCCAAGGTAAGATATGTGGGATCACTTAGTTGATCGGTGGATTAGCCACGGCCTTGGGCAGGGGGTCTGCCAAGGTAGGTGTAACGGATGGACCCTAGGTTGGGATGGGTGCACTTTGCATAAACTCATTATCTGTCATATGGGTTGATGATGAAATGGGCCAAGCCCAGTATGTGGAAATTATGTGGTTAACTACCCTATTAGATGAATGTGATATGAATATGGGCCAAGCCCAGAATGTGATAACATGTGAATTTGATAATTGATATATGATGTATGAGTTAATATGTGGTTAACATGTGGGTGGAATTCAGTGGATTAATTACACACTGAGTCTGTATGACTCACCCAATTTTTATTAAACGTCGCAGATGATTCGTGGTGATTGGACCGGGTTGGAGTGGATACGAGGTGGCCCATGCAGAAGACATCTTTTTTTTATTTTATTCAGTTTATTACTAAGAACTTTTGTTTAATTATTTATTGTAATAAGGCCCAGTTAAAGTATTTAAGTATTTCTATTTGAGCATTTTTATTATGTTTAAGCTAGACGACCATTAAATTATTATTTGGAAGTGCTTTTAATTTGGATATTTTTGTCAAGCTTATATTATTTAGAATTTTTAATTGGACATGGTTTTCAAATAACAAAATTTTTAATGTTTTTCCCAAAAGTGAAATCAGTCTTCAAACATTTTTCCGCAGTGGCATTTCAAATTCGGTCGTAACGAATGGGCCGGGTTTGGGGTGTTACAGTGCTGTAAAAATTTCTGGGTACCACGGTGGTAGAGCGGACGTGGACTCTGCTAACACGGGCGTGGCTTCGGATTCTTTTTTTTTGTGTTTATGTGAAAGGAAGAGGGTTGAGGAGGTGGTGGGAGGCAATGGGGGTGAGTTTTGTTAGTGGCGGCCGGAGTGGGGGTGGGGATTTTGGGAGAAATCAGTTTAGGGTTATGAGATTTGAGGAAGATGAGTGTCATGTTCTATATATAGGGGATCGGACACGGGCAGGGGACACGTCCGTGCTCGATTTTTTTCAGCTCGTGCTTTTCGCAATTTTCAAATTTTAGGCGCGTTCAGGATGTTGGCCACGCTCATGGTCAAGGTGACATGCCCGTGTTCTTCTTGACACGGTTGTTTAGAACAGGCGTGTTTAGCCCGTGTTCAACAAGTCAGTATAGTCCACGGTTGCTCAGCACGGGCGTGTCTTGCTCGTGTTTGGTAGGTCAGTATAGTCCACGGAAAGTCGGCACGGGCGTGGACTATTATCACATCCCGTGTTAGGAAAAAATTTCTTCTTTGTCGTGCATGGCTACTAGCACGCCCGTAGTTTGTCCCCTGGCTTCCACACGGCCACGGGCACGCCCGTGTGTAAGGCCGTGCGGTCTAAAACCTGCGCTTTATTGGATTAATTAGTATGAGATTAAATGCTAAAAAATAAGAATCTAACATTAGTGAGGTTAGTGCTCGGGTTGCCTCCCGAGAAGCGCTTGTTTAAAGTCTTAAGCTAGACTTACCCTGTTTTCATTTCTAGAAGAAAGTTTACGGAGCTGAAGCTCCTCTCTCATATCCCTAAAATTTTCACCATTATAGATTTTGAGTCGGTGACCATTTACCTTGAATGTGCCTTGAGTGGGATGAGTTACCTCTATTGTGCCATAGGGAAAGATTGTTTTAATCATGAATGGGCCTCACCATCTTGATTTCAGTTTCCCAGGAAACAGTTTAAGCCTTGAGTTGTATAGCAGGACCAAGTCCCCTACTTCGAATTGTTTCGATTTCTTTAGACGAGCATCATGGCGTCGCTTTGTTGCCTCCTTGTATAGCTTCGAGTTCTCATAGGCATCATCTCTCCATTCGTTTAGCTTGTTCATCTGCATCATTGTCTTTTTTCCTGCAGCTTTAAGATCGTAATTTAAAAATTTTATAGCCCAAAAAGCTTTGTGTTCTAACTCGAATGGTAGATGACAGCTTTTCCCGTAGACAAGTTTGTATGAGGATGTTCCTAAAGGGGTTTTAAAGGTTGTTCTATAGGCCCATAAAGCGTCATCTACTTTTATTGCCCAATCTTTTCTGTTTGATTCAACCGTTTTTTCTAGGATGCGTTTAAGTTCTCGGTTTGCTACTTCAACTTGCCCACTGGTTTGAGGGTGATATGGGGTAGCTATCCTATGGTGTACTCCATATTTTTTTAAGACTTTATCAAATTGAGTATTACAGAAATGAGTGCCCCTATCACTAATGATAGCTCTAGGTGTTCCAAATCGAGAGAACAGTTTCTTGAGAAACTTAACTACTACTCTAGCATCATTGGTAGGTAAAGCTTCAGCTTCCACCCATTTTGACATGTAATCAACTGCCACTAGGATGTATTTATTTCCAAATGAACTAGGGAATGGACCCATAAAATCAATACCCCATACATCAAATATTTCACATGATAGCATATATGTTTGAGGCATTTCATCACGTTTAGAAGCATTACTCGTTCTTTGGAATTTATCACACGAAGCGACATACCTATTGGCATCTTTGAATAGAGTGGGCCAATAAAATCCTGATTCGAGTATTTTATGTGTTGTATTAATGCCACTGTAGTGTCCTCCTGAAGGTCATGAATGGCAATGTTCCAGGATTTTGCTTGCTTCCGCCCTTGTAACGCATCTCCAAATTACTTGATCTGCACATATGCGGAAAAGAAAAGGATCTTCCCAAAAATAGTTTTTCGCATCAGCAAAGAATCGTTTCTTTTGATGATGTGTTAACCTTTTAGGTAAGATGTTAGCCGCTAAATAATTCGCAATATCTGCAAACCATGGTACCTCGAAGTTGGTTATAGAAAAGAGTTGTTCTTCAGGGAACGAGTCGTTTATTTCTCTTTCGTCTAGCTCTTCGATATGTGGGTTCTCAAGCCTGGAGAGGTCATCTGCTGCAAGGTTTTCAGCTCCCTTCTTATCCTGTATTTCCAAATCAAATTCCTGTAAAAGTAAAATCCATCTTATGAGTCGAGGTTTTGCATCAGGTTTAGTTAAAAGATAACGAAGAGCAGAGTGGTCAGTGTAAATGAAAACTTTAGATAATACTAAATATTGTCTGAATTTATCAAATGCAAAGACCACAGCTAGTAATTATTTTTCAGTGGTGGTATAATTTTCTTGCGCGGCTGTTAATGTCTTGCTGGCGTAATAGATTGGCTGGAAGTGCTTGTCTCTTCGCTGTCCTAAAACTGCACCTACTGCAAAATCACTTGCATCACACATTAGATCAAAAGGAAGATTCCAATCGGGGGCAATCATAATTGGGACATTTATTAACTTCTCTTTAAGGATATTAAACGCATCTAAACATTCCTGATTGAAATTAAACGGTACATCTTTTTCTAGCAATTTCGTTAGAGGCTTAGCTATTTTAGAAAAATCTTTAATAAATCTTCTATAAAATCCTGCATGTCCTAAAAAGCTTCTAATAGCCTTAACTGAACTAGGAGGAGGTAATTTTTCTATGGTTTCGACTTTTGCTTTATCTACCTCGATTCATTTACTAGAAATTTTATGTCCCAATACAATTCCCTCTTGTACCATAAAGTGACATTTTTCCCAATTTAAAACAAGGTTTGTTTCTTCACATCTCATTAGCACTCGTTTTAAATTTTTAAGGCAAAGATGGAAAGAATTACCGAATACTAAAAAATCGTCCATAAATACCTCCATAATGTCTTCCACAAGTTCATCAAAGATTGCCAACATGCAACGCTGAGAAGTAGCAGGAGCATTACATAATCCAAAAGGCATTCTACGATAAGCAAACGTACCATATGGGCATGTGAATGTTGTTTTCTCTTGATCTTCAGGTGCTATTGGGATTTGGAAATAACCGGAAAGTCCATCTAGGAAGCAATAGTACATATGCCCAGATAACCTTTCTAACATTTGATCAATGAAGGGCGGAGGAAGTGATCTTTTCTAGTGGCGTCGTTCACTTCCTATAATCAATGCGACTCTCCAACCTTTGTGGACTGTTCGGTGGGAATTAGTTCATTCTTTTCGTTGGCTACCACCGTTATGCCTCCTTTCTTTGGAACAACTCGCACAGACTTACCCAATTCTTTGTCGAGAAATAGGATAAATTATTCCAAAGATCTAGAAGTTTAATTACCTCGGCTTTCACAACTTCTTTTACGTTGGGATTCAATCGTCTTTGAGGTTGCACACATGGCTTGTATTCCTCTTCCATTAAATTTTGTGGGTGCAAAACGATGGGCTTATTCCCTTAATGTCAGAGATTTTCCAAGCTATGGCTCTTTTATGTTCTCTTAGTACCTGTATCAGCTCCTCTTTTTCCTTGGGTTCTAATTCTGAAGAGATAATTACCGGTAGCGTAGAATTTTCCCCGAGGAATGCATACTTTAGATGTTTCGGCAACTGTTTTAATTCTAATTTGGGCGGCTCATCAATGGAGGGTTTTTGTTTTAGTTCGTCATTGACCTTAATGCTCTCTTCTTTCGTATGTCTGGATGAAGATGTATTCAAATTCAACTCGTCAACTTCATCTTCTTCCCCCTCTTCTTGAGTCAGGCACAGTTCCATCGTGTCATCATGTATAATTTCCTATAATGAGTTTTGAATGATATGATCAGTGGTATCAACAAAATAACAGGAATCATCTTATTCTCTAGAATATCGCATGGCGTCATAAATTTGAAAAATAATTTCCTCCTCCCCTATCCTTAATGCAAGTTTACCATCGCCTACATCAATAACAGCCCTAGCAGTAGCTAAAAAAGGGCGCCCTAAAATTAAAGGAACTTCAATATCCTCATCCATGTCAAGCACAACAAAATCAACAGGGAAAATAAATTTATCAATTTTTACCAAGATGTCTTCGATAACTCCTCTAGGATATTTAATAGATCTATCAGCTAACTGAATACTCATCCTAGTGGGTTTTGGTCCCCCCAGATCTAGTTGTTTAAACATTTTATAAGGCATTAAATTAATACCTAGATCAGCTAATGCTTTCTTAATATTTAAACTACCAATTAAATAGGGAATAGTAAAACTTCCTGGGTCTTTTAATTTGGTTGGTAACTTGTTTTGGAGGATGGCTGAACATTCTTCATTAAGCTCCACTGTTGATATTTCTTCGAGCTTCCTTTTATTCGTCATGAGTTCTTTTAAGAATTTTGCGTACATTGGCATCTGTGAAATGGCTTCAACAAAGGGTAAGTTAATATGTATTTGTTTAAAAAGTTCAAGAAATTTACCGTATTGGGCATCTAATCGGTCTTTCTTCAACTTTGCTGGGTATGGGATTAGTGGTTTACTTTCTTTACGCACTGGTGTTACATCCTCAACTCCCTCATCCTTTGCTTTGTCATCTTCATGTGGTATTTTTTTCTTTGGTTCGACTAACTCCTTTCCACTTCTCAGTGTAACCGCTTTTACCTGTTCTGTTCCTTCAGAAAAAATCTCTGATCGAATTTTAGAAACCATCTTAGTAAGTTGTCCAACTATCTTAGTAAGTTCCCCGACTTGATTCTCGATCCCTTTGATTGATGCTTGTTGATTCTTAAGGGTGGTTTCAGTGTCTTGGAGACGGTTATCTGTGGCTGCCATGAATTTTGTCAGCATCTCTTCAAGGTTTGGCCTTTTTTCCTGTGGATAGGGCTAATTTTGGAAATTTTGAGGAGGTTGTTGTCTTTGAATTCCTTGATTTTCGTGTCCTCCCCATGAAAAATTTGGGTGGTTCCTCCAACCTGGATTATAAGTATTGCTATAAGAGTTATTATTAGATCTGAAATTATTACCTATATAGTTCATCTGTTCCCTTTCTGTGCCCGGTTGGTAGGGTGGGTACTCAGGATTCGCCACAGTTCCACTTCCATCGCACTGCATTACTTGATGTACATGCGAAGAACACAAACTATCAAGCTTTTTATTCATCATCTCTACCTGTGTTGATAGCATGGTTACTGCGTCGAGGTTGAAAACTCCGACTGATTTTGTTGGTTTTGTCCTTGTAACCTGCCATTGATAGTTATTCAGTGGCATCTCTTCAATAAACTCGTAGGCTGCTTCAGGAATTCTATTGTTCAGGGTTCCACCGGCAGCTAAATCAATTAGTTGCCTCGTTGAGGGGTTTACACCGTTATAGAAAGTTTGGACTTGGAGCCACAAGGGTAAACCATGGTGCGGACACCTTCTCAAGAGATCCTTGTACCTCTCCCATGTGTCGTATAATGTCTCTAAATCCATCTGCACAAAAGAATAGATATCATTCCGTAATTTGGCCGTTTTGGCCGGTGGGAAATATTTTAATAAAACATTTTCAGTCATTTGATCCCATGTAGTGATTGACCCTCGTGGTAACAAGTTTAACCACTGTTTGGCTTTATTCCTTAATGAAAAGGGAAATAACCGAAGCCTTATGTCATCATCAGAAATGCCATTTATTTTGAAGGTATCACAGAACTCTAAAAAATTAGCTATATGAGTATTTGGGTCTTTGTCCTGCAAACCATCAAATTGAACAAATTGTTGAATCATTTGTATAGTGTTAGGCTTTAATTCAAAATTATTAGCAGCTATAGAAGGCCTAACAATACTTGATTCTGCTCCTGTTAAATGAGGTTTAGCATAATCATACATAGTACGCGGAGCATTATTTTCTGCCACATCTTGTGGTGGTGGATTATTCTCGTATCCCTTCAGTAGGATTGGATCTGCCTTCTCGCTCTTTTTCTGTGTAATTTAAGGCTCGCCTAATTTCTCTGCGATTCCTGCGAGTGGTAGCTTCAATATCACTATCGTATACTAGCGGTCCTCTCAGGTTCCTTCTAGTCATAAACTAGAGGTACCTGGTAGGAAAAGAAAGAAAGAAAAATTTAGCAAAGTAAAAAAAACAAAATAAAAATAAAAATAAAATTACGAAAAATAATGGCTAAAGTAATAAAAATAGAGCTTTCTTAATATTTTAGTTCCCCGGCAACGGCGCCAAAAACTTGATCGTTATTTTCACGATGTCAGAGTCTTAAAATTTATAAAAAGAATGATCGAACCTGGAAACTAACTATGACAACGATTTGAGGCAAGCGCACCTATCAAACAGTAGTATAGCTTAGGCAAGACCGGATTGTCGAACCCAAAGGAACCAAAAGTACTAATACTAACTTTCTTTTTATTATCTAGCCTAAAATAAGTGAAGTTGTTTTTTAATCTAAATTTAACTAACTACTAAGCTAAAGACGCAAAGACAAAAAGAATGAATTGGGGAAATACAGTTGGAAAAACTCAGTTGATTAAGATGATACCCTTAGGAAGAATCCACCTAGACTTCACTTATTATCTAACTCAACTGCATTTATTTATTCACTTGACTTGATCCGTAAGACTCCCTAATGTATATTAAACCGTCTCTCGAGGCGAATAACGTCTATCCCTAGGTTAATTAATTGAAATCTCTTTCTAATTAAAACCCCTAGAATTGCATTAACTCGATCTATGGACTCCCGTATTAGGTTTCACCTTAATCCGACAAAATCTCATAACCCTATCTCTAGGCGCGCGATCAACTCCGCTTAATTATGCTAGATCTACTCTTAAGCAGGGACTTTTGCTCCTCCACCTAAGCACATCAAACTTGAATCAATATCCCAGAAATATCAACACAAGAATTAAGAACACATAATTAAGAACAAGTCAAATATTTATCATATAGTTCAAAGAAACGATAACAAGATTCATCTAAGTTTCATCCCCTTCAGTATCTGAGGTTTTAGTTCATAACAATAAAAGAAAACATCTCGGAAAAAAGATAAAACAAAACATAAGAAATCCTAAAACCCCTCAAGGAATTGAAGGAGAGATCCGCCATCTTGAGTAGAATTCCGGCTTCTTGAGATGGATCAACTGGCTATCTTCGCGTGTTTCCATAAATCGACCTTTTAGGCTCGGCTCCTTGGCCTAGCTCACCGCCCCCTTCTAGGTTATACTTAGGGTGTTTATATAGGCTTTCGAAATAGATTTTTTGCCCCTAAGTATCCTTTTCCGAGTGAAATAGATCTTCTCCACGACAGGGACACGGCCATGGCACACGCCCGTGTGAATCGTCTTTATGCCGTGTTCAGACTTTTAATGTGGTGACACACCCGTGTAAATCGTGATCAAGCCGTGTTATAGTGTTCAGACTTTTAATGAGGTGACACACCCGTGTAAATCATGATCAGGCCGTGTTCTAGTCTATCAGGGAGACACGGCCGTGTTGGCTCAAGTCGAGGCCGTGTTGATTTTCACTTTGGCCTGATTTCATCCGTTTTAAGCTCATTTCTCATTCTTTTCATCCTCCAGTGCTTTCCTGAGTATAAAACATGAAAATAAAGGATTAAAAGCACCTTTTTACATAAATCAAGGGATAAATCATCCAAAAGTATGCTAAATATGGGATTAAAATATGTTACTTTTACGGTTTATGATAAACCGTAAAAGTAACATATTCTAAGCCCACATTTAGTATGCTTTTGGATGATTTAAGCCCCAATTTATGTAAAAAGGTGCTCTTGATCCTTTCTTTTCATGTCTTATACTCAGGAAAGCACCAGATGATGAAAAGAACGAGAAACGAGCTTAAAACGGACCAAATTGGGCCAAGCCACGAAATCAGCACGGCCTGGACTTCAAGCCACACGGCCGTGCCACCATTCCTACGAGAACACGGCCTTACCACGACTTACACGGCCGTGCCTCATTCAACAGTGTCAAACACCGCCTGGCCACAATTTACACGGGCGTGTTCCATGGCCGTGCCTCTGCCGTGGAAAAGAGCAATTTTATTCGGGAAAGGATACTTAGGGAGAAAGAAACGTGTTCCAAAAGCCTATAAATACACCCTAGGTACCAAAAAGAAAGGGGGCGGAAAGCTAGGCTAAAAAGCCAAGTCGAAAAGGTCGATATGTGGGAATCACTCGAAGATAGCCGATTGATCCATCTCAAGCCAAATTCTACTCAAGACGGAGGATCTCCTCTTCAATTCCTTCAGGGGGTTTTAGGGATTTCTTATGTTTTGTTTTATCTTTTCTCTTAAGATGTTTTCCTTTATTGTTATGAACTAAACCTTCGGATACCCGAAGGGGATGAAACCTATGATGAATCTTGTTATTTGATTTTTGAATTATATGATAATAACTTTGTTTGTTCTTAATTGTGTGAACTTAATCCAAATCTAATGTGTTTAGGTGGAGGAGAAATAGACCCTGCCTAAGAGTAGATCCAACATAATTAACCGGAGTTGATCGCACGCCTAGAGATAGGGTAACGAGATTTTACCGGATTAGGTTGAAACCTAATATGGGAGTCTACAGATCGATTTACTGCTATTCTAGGGGGTTATTATAAGCGAACGAGAGTTCCACTAATTAACCTAGGGTTAGACGTTATTCGCCTCGGGAGAGGGTTTAATATACGCTAGGGAGTCTCACGGATCAAACTAAGTAAATAAATCATATGGTTCAAGATTAAATAACAAGTGAAGTCTAGGTGGATTTTTCCTAAGGGTATCGCTTGAGTCAACTGAGTTTTCCAAAAAGTTATTTCCCGAATTCATTCTTTTTGTCTTTGTGTCTTAGCTTAGTAAGTAGATTAGTTTTAGTTTAAACAATCATCACTTTATATTAAGGCTAAATAATAAAAAGACGGTGAGTATTAGTACTTTTAGTTCCTTTGGGTTCGATAATCCGGTCTTGCCTAAGCTATACTACTGTTCGATAGGTGCACTTGCCTCAATCGTTGTCAGAGTTAGTTTCTAGGTTTGATCATTCTTTTATAAATTTTAAAACTCTTATTTACAGCGATCAAGTTTTTGGCACCGTTGCCGGGGAACTAAAATATTAAGAAAACTCTATTTTTATTACTTTAGCCATTTTTTTTATTTTTCGCAATTTATTTTTATTTTTAGTTTTAATTTAAATTTGCTAAACTTTCTTTCTTTCTTTTCCTAGCAGGTACCTCTAGTTTATGACTAGAAGGAACCCGAGAGGACCTTTAGAATACAACAGTGATATTGAAGCTACCGCTCGAAGAAATCGTAGAGAAATTAGGCGAGCCCTAAATTACCAAGGAGAACGAGAAGACAAATCCAATCCTACTGAAGGGATGGACGAAAATAATCCTCCACCACAAGATGTGGGAGAAAATAATGCTCCTCGTACTATGTATGATTATGCTAAACCTCATTTAACAGGGGCAGAATCGAGTATTGTTAGGCCTGCTATAGCTGCTAATAATTTTGAATTAAAGCCTAACACTATTCAAATGATTCAACAATTTGTTCAATTTGATGGTTTGCAGGATGAAGATCCAAACACTCATATAGCTAACTTTTTAGAATTCTACGATACCTTCAAAATAAATGGCGTTTTTGATGATGCCATAAGTCTTCGGCTATTTCCCGTTTCACTAAGAAATAAAGCTAAATAGTGGTTAAACTCGTTACCACGAGGGTCAATCACTACATGGGAACAAATGACCGAAATTTTTTTATGAAAATACTTTCCACCGGCCAAAACGACCAACTTACGTAATGATATATCTTCTTTTGCGCAGATGGATTTAGAGACATTATACGACGCATGGGAGAGATACAAAGATCTCTTGAGGAGATGCCCACACCATGGATTACCATTGTGGCTCCAAGTCCAAACTTTTTACAACGGTGTGAATCCTTCAACGAGGCAATTAATTGATTCAGTCGCCGGTGGAACCCTGAATAATAAAACTCCTGAGGCAGCCTACGAGTTTATTGAAGAGATGTCGCTGAACAACTACCAGTGGCAAGTTACAAGAACAAGGCCAACAAAAAATAGCCGGAGTTTACAACCTCGACGCAATAACCATGCTATCAAACTAGGTAGAGTTGATGAATAAGAAGATTGATAGTTTGTGTTCTTCGTAGGTACATCCAGTCATGCAGTGCGACACAAGTGGAACTGTGGTGAATTCTGAGTACCCACCCTACCAACCAGGCACAGAGGACGAATAGATGAACTATATAGGTAACAATTTCAGATCCAATAATAACCCATATAGTAATAATTATAATCCAGGTTGGAGGAACAACCCAATTTTTTTTGTGGGGAGGATAAGGAAATCAAGGAAATTAAAGACAACAACCTCCTCAGAATTTCCAAAATCAGCCCTATCCACAAGAAAAGAAGTCGAGTCTTGAAAAGACGTTGAACAAATTCATAGCATCCATAGAAGCCCGTCTCCAAAAAAATGAGGTAACGCTCAACACCCAACAAACGTCGATCAAAACGATCGAGAACCAAGTTGGAAGACTTACAAAGGCAATAGGGGAAATTACCCAATCAGTCGGAGAAATTGCAAAGCTATTATCCGAACGACCGCAAGGGCGTCTACCAAGTAACACTGAAATTAATCCTAAAGAGCAGATCCAAGCCATAACAGCTCAGGAGAATACAAGGGTAGATGAATCCATCTCAACACAAGGAAACGAGGTAGAAAAAGGTAAAGTTGAGGTAACACAAGACAAGCCGAAACCGGTAATCAAGGAGTACCAACCTCGCATACCTTACCCTGAAGCATTAGAAAGAGACGACACAGAGGAATAGTTCGGTAAGTTTCTTACACTTTTAAAGAAATTACACATTAACTTACCACTCCTCGAAGCTCTTTCGCAAATGCCTGATTCCAGGAAATTCTTAAAGAAGCTTCTGACAAACAAGCGGAAACTAGATGAAGATTCGCATGTGGAACTCAACGCAAAGTGCTCAGCAATCATGCAAAATAAGCTATCACAGAAACTAAAAGATCCAGGGAGTTTTACAATTCCATGTTTAATTGGTAGACTAACTGTTGATAATGCGTTAGCTGATTTAGGGGCAAGCATAAATGTCATGCCTTATAAATTGTTTAAACAATTAGGTCTAGGGAAACCCAAAAAAACTAGGATGAGCATTCAATTAGCTGATAAAACTGTTAGAATTCCTAGGGGTATTATCGAAGATGTTCTTGTAAAAATTGACAAATTTGTTTTTCCAGTAGATTTCGTTGTTTTAGACATGGATGAGGATAATTCGATCCCCCTAATTTTAGGAAGACCCTTTTTAGTAACTGCCAGGACTAAAATTGATGCTGATGCAGGAGAACTCATACTTTGCGTAGGTAATGAGACAGTCACAATCAAGGCTCTCGATTCGGCTAGAACATCGAGTAATCAAGGTGAGAACATAAATTCTACTAATAACCATTCGATTAACTCTTATTTTAAGGAAGCACCACCAAAGAATACAACTGAACCCGATCCTAAACCCCAAACCAACAAAGAAATAACTCATGAAGATCGAGGGATTCAGTTCAATGATCTAGATGAGTGGAAGACACACTTCAAGGAGAAATTAGGGATACAAGACGAAGAACCAGAACCACACGGGGAAAAATCGAAAGAGCCCCCAGAAGAGCTTATAGGAACAACAAACCACTTCAAAATAGGGGACAAGGTACTGTTAGATGAAGCAGATCATCGAATATCTCCTCTGGACCCTAACACAAACAAAGAAATACCTTTTAGGGTAACCAGTGTTTTTCCACACGGAGCAGTCGAGGTAAGTAATCCTATTTTTGGTACTTTTACTATAAACACATCTCGACTTAAATTTTTTCACAAAGACGCAAATGATAGCATGAGGAAGGACTTCCAACTCCTCAAACCACCCTGACAAAGCAAACGGGAGGAGAGTCTAGCTTAAGACTATAAACGAGCACTTCTCGGGAGGCAACTCGAGCACTAACATAATTTATTCTCATATTTTGCTTTAAATTTATTTTTCTTTTCTTCTCTTCTTTCTGAACACGTAGCTATAAACTAACAAGGGGTGCAGAATTCTAGGACACACGTCCTTGCACACGGCCGTGGCCGTGGCCATGTGTACCTCAAGAATCTTGGTACTAACATGGCAGGGCGGTACAAGTCAGAATGAACTAATTTCTGGCAATCACGGAGTCAGCCACTCTCCCACGGGCACCGACAAAGTGACTCGAACGTGCTTGACGGCCGTATGAAGCTACCGACTTGCCAACCACGGGCTGAACATGCCCGTGCCAGCTAACTGTGCTAATATACTAACTTGTCAAATACAGGCTAGCCACGAGCGTGGGGAACCAACACGCCCTAGAGCACGGCCGTGCGAGGCGGCCATGTGAATCGACACACCCTCAACCCACGGGCGTGGAAAATTGCCAGACCTGAAATTTTATTTAAACACCATACCCCTATCCTTTCTCTGCTTAACCCACTTCTTTTTTCTTTCTTTCTTCCTTCCTTACCCTTCCCTTTCTTTTTTTTCCTTTTCCTAATAAATCCTTAGACTCTTGAGCTACATCAAAATCATATCCATGGCAAAGAAGCGTAAGAGGCCAATCTCCCCAAAGGAGACCGATTCACATGAGTTCATGCCGGCAGCTTCATTTGAATAACAAGCCAAGAATATTTGAGGCTATTTAGTTTTTATTTCATTTTTCTCTTCTGCTTAAGTTTCCTTATCTACACTTCTCTTTCGCTTAAATTATTTTACTCTATCTTAGTTTCTTTGACTTAGGAGCTAAAGGCTGCTTGGGAATCACGCCACTTCCGCCACCGCCAGCACCTCTGTGACCGTAGAAGTCACATCCACCTCGCTAACCATACACCAATAAGGATTCTCAAGCCCCTTTATCTTTTAGCTTTATTTCGTTTACATTTTTGTTTCATCTTTCTTTACTTTTCTTTTCTTTAATTATATATTTAGTTTATTTTAAATTTGTCTTAATAAATCCTGGCTAATCCTCCACGAGTTCCCCAATTTCTTCATCTAGCGTAGGTTCATCATCCAGACAGTCCATCACCACCACCAAAGGCACAATCTCCTCTCAAGGAATCATCCGAAAATTCAAGGAGTGTCACTCTCTCCCCTTTCTTTTGATTTTACATATTAATTGTCATTATATATCTTTGTACATTGAGGGCAATGTACATCTTAAGTGTGGGGGGTGAACAACCTAAAAAGATACCTAACAAAAACCCTGAATTTAGTCTTGTTTTTAAGTAATTTACTCACATTACTAATTAGGATGAAATTTCTGATAATTTATGATTTTTATTGATATGTTTCAGATTAAGTCATTGATAATTGTGCATTGATAATTAAATTTGAAGAATACTAGAGAATCAAGCATGATAAGTCTATTTTTAAGAAATTAAAAATTTTCTAGGTCATTTCATCGAGTTTAAATATTACTTTCAAGTTTGAAATTTACGAGGTTGACATCAAAATACCCATAATTTTTGTGAGATTTTGAGCCTTATAGAGCATAAATTCTTTTTCTTGCTCACTTTATTGATTATGAGTATGTCAACACTGATTTGTTATTCTAGAACTTGCATCGATTATACATGTCAAGACCATATTTTTTTTGATTTGATACACAGAGATGATAAAGGCACCTAGGATCTGACCCACTTACTCCATAAAAAGCCTACCTTCACAATTAACCCCTAGTGAACCCCTTTTAATCCTAACAAACCTATTTATTGACTCACCCACTAATATTAACCCAGAACCCCTTTGTTTTTGTTATCACCATTCCTTTTGAATACCCTTATATCGAGATTTGATTTGATTAATAGCCTAACTATGTTTTTTTTTATTTCAGTTATGTATCTAGAGTTTGTTCTTAAAAAAAAATATATCAAAAGTATATTCATTATTCATTATTAGTTGTGATTAAATGAGCTTATATGCTTGAATTCCAGATATCAAAGAAGAAGCTCGTATTATTAGTATTATTAGTTTTCAATTGATGTAATTATTATTAGTTCATTAGTTCTTAGTTAGGTAATTTGTCGATTCAATCTCGATTCTAACCCTCTAATTCAGCCTTACTCCACACCTTAACCCTAGCCCCGTTACAACCCTAACAAAGACCTTTTGATTTGTGTTTCATCTCATATTTCAGTGGTGGAGATTTGATTTTCATGCAAGCCTATGGGATTAACTCTTCATGTTTTACTTTTTGAGTGCCTAAATTTTGAACCTTAAACACTTTGAGTGATTTGAGCGAATCTTTTGTGAGGATGTCAATCCTTGTCGATTTCGAATCAGAGGTAATTATTTAGATAAAGGGAAACACCTATGTTTTGTGCCACAGAATCTATGACTTATAATGTTTGAATTTTTAGGACTCTTTGAGTTAAATTATCCATGTATAAATTATCCCTGAATTATGATGAGACACTATCAATAGAATTATGAATTATAGAAAGTTCGTTTTAATTGTAAGTTGAGAATTCTGCTTGAAAACAAGCAAAAGCTTAAGTGTGGGGGTATTTGATGAACCGTAAAAATAACATATTCTAAGCCCACATTTAATATGCTTTTGGATGATTTAAACCCCAATTTATGTAAAAAGGTGCTCTTAATCCTTTCTTTTCATGTCTTATACTCAGGAAAGCACCCGATGATGAAAAGAACGAGAAACAGGCTTAAAACAGACCAAATTGGGCCAAGCCACAAAATCAGCACGGCCTAGACTTCAAGCCACACGGCCGTGCCACCATTCCTACTAGAACACAGCCTTACCACGACTTACACTGGTCGTGCCTCATTCAACGATGTCGAACACGGTGCGGCCCACGATTTACACTCTGCATGTTCCATGGCCGTGCCTCTGCCGTGGAGAAGAGCAATTCCATTCAGGAAAGGATACTTAGGGAGAAAGAAACGTGTTCCAAAAGCCTATAAATACACCTTAGGTACCAGCTGAAAGGGGGGCGGAAAGCTACGCTAAAAAGCCAAGCCGAAAAGGTCAGATTTGTGGGAATCACTCGAAGATAGCCAGTTGATCCATCTCAAGAAGCCAGAATTCTACTCAAGACGGAGGATCTCCTCTTCAATTCCTTCAGGGGGTTTTAGGGATTTCTTATGTTTTGTTTTATCTTTTCTCTTGAGATGTTTTCCTTTATTGTTATGAACTAAACCTTCGGATACCCGAATGGGATAAAACCTATGATGAATCTTATTATTTGAGTTTTGAATTATATGATAATAACATAGATTGTTCTTAATTGTGTGAATTTAATCCAAATCTAATGTGCTTAGGTGGAGGAGGAATAGACCATGCCTAAGAGTAGATCCAACATTATTAAGCGGAGTTGATCGTACGCCTAGAGATAGGGTGACGAGATTTTGCCGGATTAGGGTGAAACTTAATATGGGAGTCCACAGATCGATTTACTGCTATTCTAGGGGGTTATTATAAGCGAACGAGAGTTCCACTAATTAACCTAGGGTTAGACATTATTCGCCTCGAGAGAGGGTTTAATATGCGTTAGGGAGTCTCACGAATCAAAATAAGTAAATAAATCATATGCTTCAAGGTTAAATAACAAGTGAAGTCTAGGTGGATTTTTCCTAAGGGTATCGCTTGAGTCAACTGAGTTTTCCCAAAAGTTATTTCCCAAATTCATTCTTTTTGTCTTTGCGTCTTAGCTTAGTAAGTAGATTAGTTTTAGTTTAAACAATCATCACTTTATATTAAGGCTAAATATTAAAAAGATGGTGATTATTAGTACTTTTAGTTCCTTTGGGTTCGATAATTCGGTCTTGCCTAAGCTATACTACTGTTCGATAGGTGCACTTGCCTCAATCGTTGTCAGAGTTAGTTTCCAGGTTCGATCATTCTTTTATAAATTTTAAAAGTCTAATTTACAGCGATCAGTTTATCAGTCACAAGAGTCTCAAATATCTACTCACCCAGAAGAAACTTAATTTGAGGTAGCAGAGGTGGACTGAGTTGTTAAAGGACTATGATTGCACAATTGAGTATCACCCCGGAAAGGCCAATATTGTGGCTGATGTCTTGAGCTGAAAGGCAATGTTTGATTTGAGGGATATGTTCGCTCGCTTGAGTCTTTTTGATGATGGGGGTATCTTGGCTGAATTGCAAGTAAAGCCTACGTGGGTTCAAGAAATTAAGGATAAACAGGGTTTGGATGAAACTCTAACAACTCGATTTCAACAGGTCGATGATGGTTCGACTGAGGACTTTGGGATTAATTCTGATGGAATTTTATGATTTAAGGGGAGATATTGTATGCCTAATAATCAAAATTTGAGATAGTCCATACTTCAGGAAGCACATAACAACCCTTATGCTATGCATCCTCGTAGTACTTAGATGTATCATGATTTGAGGGAAGTGTATTGGTGGCCAGGTCTTAAACGTGAAGTGACCGAATTTGTATCCAAATGTTTGACTTGTCAGCAGGTTAAAGCTGAACATCAGTTTCCATCAGGGTTGCTCCAACCGATTCGAATTCAACAGCGGAAGTGGGAGAGAGTGACAATGGACTTTGTTAGTGGGTTGCCCTTAACGCCTACTAAGAAAGATTCAGTTTGGGTTGTGGTTGATAGATTGACTAAGTCCGCCCATTTTGTTCCTGTTCGTACCGATTACTCTCTCCAGAAATTAGCTAAGCTTTATGTTTCTGAGATAGTGAGATTGCATGGTGTGCCAGTCGATTATTTCAGATCGGGATCCTAGATTCACGTCTCAATTCTGGAAGAAGTTGCATGAGGCTTTGGGTACTCGATTGGATTTTAGTACGGCTTTCCATCCACAATCTGATGGTCAGTCAAAAAGGGTCATTCAGATATTGGAAGATATGTTAATGAGTTGTGTAATCGACTTTCAAGGCAGTTGTGAAGAGCATTTACAGATGACAAAATTTGCCTATAATAACAGTTTTCAGTCAAGTATCCAAATGGCACCTTACAAAGCTCTTTATGGTCGTAAATGTCGCTCTCATTTATGTTGGACTAAAGTGGGAGAAAGGAAGTTGATTGGTCCAGAATTGGTTACAGAAACTGAGGATAAAATTCGATTAATTAAAGAAAGATTGAAGGTAGCTTCTGATAGATAGAAGTCATATGCCGGTTTGAAGCGCAAGGATATTGAGTTCAATGTGGGGAATTTCGTTTTCCTTATAGTCTTTCCATGGAAGAAAGTTTTGAGATTTGGTCGAAAGGGCAAGTTAAGCCCTAGATTCATTGGTCCATATAGGGTGCTTAAAAGAGTTGGATCTGTGGCTTATCAACTTGAGTTGCCACCTGAGTGAGATCGTATTCACGATGTGTTTCATGTCTTGATTTTGAGACGGTATCGATCCGATCCCTCGCATATTGTTCCAGTTGAGGAAATTGAGGTTAGACCGAATTTATCATTTGAGTAGGAACCGGTTCGAATATTAGAACATGAGAACAAAGTGCTAAGACGAAAGAAAATTCCATTAGTTAAAGTACTGTGGAGAAATCATGGCATCGGAGAGGCTACTTAGGAGCTGGAGGACTCAATTCGGCTTCAGTATCCTCATCTCTTCGAAATAGGTAATTTCGAGGATGAAATTTCTTTAAGGGGGTAAAGCTATAACATCCCAAATTTAGCTCCATAAAATTTAGAAATATATCAAAAATAGGGAATTGACCTCATTGTTACTCATTAAATGTGAAAGCTTGAAGGTTAGTTGGAGGTCCAAAGTTCAAGTCTCAATTTTTACAAAATAAATTAATTTTTTTGGAAATTCCCTTGTTTTTTTTATGTGTTGGCATCCAAGTTTAGTAAACCTAGGCATAACTACAATTTTTTATCAAAATAATCATCCTTTTAATCCATTTTCTTCTACCTTAGCCGTCCTTAACCCCCTCTCCTTTCTTCATCTCTATTTTTTTTTCTTTTCCCTTTTTCCTCCATTGTTGTTGTTGCCTACACCTCCCCTTTTATCATCATCTTCTTCTTCTTTTTGCATCAATATTGTGCACCATCTCCTTTTCTATATTGCTGAAATTTCCCCTCAATTAAATTAGCGCTAAATCTTAAATTTTGAACTCCAAGATCGATCCCAAACATCGCCTTGAAATGCCATGGTCGTTTCTCTCGACTAGTTTATTTAAGGTCTCTTCTCTCTTCAATTTCTTAATTAATCTTGTACATTAAAAATATAAATTTCCAGATCTGGATTTTAGGGGATTTTAAATTTTTTTAAATGTATTTTTCCAGATTTTAATGATGTTTCAAATAATTTTAAAATTCAGCCCCAATTTCGGCCACCATGGGCGGTGGTGCGTGTTCATATGTGTAGATTAGGGGGCTGTTTTGTTTCTTGAATCTTGCCCAATTAATTACAGCATTAATTTGAGTTCTTGAACCCTTCTAATCATCTATTAAACCCATGTAAATTAGAGAAAAAACATTCCTGATCGTTTGGGCATTCAAATCTCACAAATCGGGAAGGGTAAGTGCGGTTAAGTGTAAAATTAATTGTTGCGTCAACATAGTTGTAGGGTAAATGTTATGGATTGATTAAATGAAAGAATTGAATAATTATTAGCTACTGAATTTCCAGTATATTATGGAATTAGGTTCTGATCCAAATGCCTCGAATCAACCGTAAACCCGAAGAACAATCGTACGTATGGTTAGCATCAATACAAGGTAAGGAATCGAACTAGTTGAATTCGTAAAATATTTATTAATTTGAAAATTGGTTTGAACCCATAAGTGGGTAATTGGGAGTTGGTTAAGTGGTAAATTGATTTAATTTATACTGAATTTTGGTTTAGGATCGTATAAAGGTTTATTAAGGAAAATTGGAAGATTCACTAGGGTGCTGCAAGAAAGCGAAAAATAAGGTGTGGATCCTAAACTTGTAAAGCGAAAAATAAGGTGTGAATCCAAAACTTGTAAAATTTGTTTGATAATAATAAATGTTATGTTATATTTGATAATTAGGTTTCTGATTGGTTTGGCATAGTAGCCAAAATATTAGTTTTGCAAGTGGCCAAACCAGGTATGTTTCGAGCCTTAAAAGATTGATGTGTTGGCAAAATTGCTAATTTGACTGTATGAATGTGTAATTGAGATTGTTATGCATAGTTATATTATGTGGTATGAGAATGTTTGATGGAATGGTATGAAATGTTGAGATATTAGTTTTATGCATGATTTAAATGCATAAAATATTTACTATGATTGTGAATTGAACGATAATGATAGATACCATCTTAATGGTAATTTGAAAATTTGAACATTGTTTCCTTTCTCTGAAAATATGTGATTATTGAGGACATGTTGAGCATGTCGAATAAAAGTGAAATGTATTGAAATGTGATTGTGTATGAATTTGTATGACATATTGCATGTACATTGGGATGGGATTTTGTGGTTGACAGAGGAGTTCCATGGAGTACTGGCGGCATATTAAGTCCGCATATATTTTTAGTCAATGCACTGCATTTGGAGTACCGAGGGGACTGGCGATTATATTGCATTATATATTTGGCAGTTTCACTACATTATTGATTATTGGTGATTTTACCACATCGAGCATTGCTCACATATGCTAGAGTTTGGTAGACGGTTTCTGGGGAACTCGTGGTGTGTAGCGGATGGTATGGGTAGGATCTCACATGTGCATTTTTCACGATCATGTGCATTTGAAAATTATCATTGTTAATGTTTGATTTGGTATTGGTACCTCTATGAAATTCCCTGTATGAATACTTAATACTCATTTAGTCTCACATTGAGCTTGTTAAGCTCACCCCATTATCTCAACTTATCAGGTAATGATCAAACTTAGGATTGGAATTGGCATGCGGACGTATGGCGGACTTCATACTTTACTTTGTCATATTATTTTAACTTAATTATATTTTTAGGTTATTTTATTATTATTTGGTTTTGGATTGTAAAGTTTCTTTAAACTGTGGTTTGGGACTGTTCGAGATTTTGGGGTTTTTCATGCATGCATGATACACATATTTGGTATAGATACACAATTTTTATAATATGTTGAAATGGACTATGCATGATATATGACTAAATTAATAATTTGACTAGTAATGGTACATTTATACTGCTAAGAAGAAAACAAAATGATTTTTCAAAGGCAACACCGTGTAACAGCCCGATTTAGGGTTTAGTCAAATTAGTGGTGTGAGACCACAAATCTGAGTTAGTAAAATGAGGTTTTGAGGTATTTGAAATGTTTGCATGATATTATGAAAGTTTCATGTGGAAATTTTATGAAAATTTCCATTAAAGGGTCCATTAGGACTAAATTGCAAAAGTTGCAAGATATGAGTTTCTAGAAGCTTTTTATATAAAATAGCTTTGGATTGGTAATTAGAAGTCCTTAAGTAGAAATTTTCCCAAATTATAATTTTTGGACAAAAATGGACATGAGTTAGTAATATTTGAAAGTTTTGTAAAAAGGGCATTTTGGTCATTTGGCTTTTTATTGATTAAAAAGGATGAAATAAGTCAAAATTTATGTTCATCTTCTTCAAGCTTGGCCGAAACTTTGATGAACTCCATAGCTAGGGTTTATTCAATTTTTCAAGCTCATAGTAAGTGCATCCTAGCCTCGTTTTTAATATTCTTCGTATTTTTAGAGTTCTCGTAACATGAATTAGCTATTTTTAGCTATAAGATGAGCTAAGATGCATGTTCAAAAATCTAACCATGCATGGTATGTTTGTTAAATGATGTTTTATGGAAGATTATGAGAGTTTAATGTTAGATAAACATCTTTTTCTAAGTAAATTTCATGAGAAATGCTAGTAGGGACTAGTTTGTAAAATTTATGAAACTTGTCATACATGGTAGAAATTGTAAGAATTTGATATTGCAATATTTGAGACTATTAATCAGCTAAGCATGAAGTAATAGAAAGTTGAATGAAAATCGCTTTACGAGCCTTGGGGCAAAAGTGTAATTATGAGAAAGTTTAGGGGCAAAATAGTAATTTTGACAAAGTATGTGTTAAGAGTCAATTTAGTTGATATGAGTATTAAATGAGTTGAATTATTATTATAGATCAAGAAAAACGAAGCCCGGAATGAAACCGAGGCAAGAACAAAGTCGAGGACTAAATTGCATATCTACCTATATTTTGTACATTGAGGTAAGTTTGTATGATTTCTAAGCTTTATGATTAATATCATTAAATTGTTTAGTATAGTGTACAATATTACCAAGAAAATGTTTAATGATATGGTAACAAAGAAATCAATGAGATTAAGCATGAGAAAGTCCCGATTGAAGTTGAATTACTTAGGATACTCAATCTATCACATGAGACAAGAAAGTCCGTATAAGACCAAGCCAAGGCATGGCATCGGCAATCAAGCAAGTTATCATGTAAGACCAAGACAAGTCTTGGCATTGAAGAGTTATTATGAGATGAAGACCCATATAAGCCCAAGCCAAGGCATGGCATTGGTGAGTCTCCAAGCAAAGATGTCATGTAAGTCCAAGACAAGTCTTGGCTTTCAAAAGTTATCATGAAATAGAGATTTCATGTAAGTCCAAGCCAAGGCTCGGCATTGACCAGTTCACGAGTAAAGATACCAAATATGACCATGTCAAGACATGGCAATGGTAAGTTCCCAAGGGAACATATAAGTAAGACTTTGTGTAAGTCCATGTCAAGGCATGGCATCGATACCAAGATGAGAGATCCCATGTAAGACCATATCTAGGATACGGCTTTGGCATCGAGAAATAAGTTAGATGAGATTCAGTATCCTCGGTTATTCATAGTTATTCATCGGGCAAAACAAGTAAAGCTATTATCAAGTTGAAAATAAGTATTATTCATGTTATGAATGATGAATTAGAGATTATGATTATTATAGTAAAGTATACTGTTCTATGCGATCAAGTGATACATGTACCTTGTTTACCTCACGAGCATGAGACTAGTAAGAATCATGAGATATGTAATAATCAGTCAGAGTAACTAAGCTTTAATAGCTGAAATTTATGATGCCAAATGGTTTATGTTAAGCGAGTATGTTTCTATGTGCATTATTTGCAAACTTACTAAGCTAAATGCTTACGTCTTTATTTCTTTCTTTCCATGTAGTCCCGCCAAGCTAATCTCGTGGATCATCGTCATCAGAGCTCGAAGCACACTATCAATCGCTATTTTGGTATAGCCAAGTTGTTCATATTAAGTATGGCATGTATAGGAAACTTTTATTTTGAGAATATGTCTTAAAAAGGGGCAATAGTATGGGCTATCAAGTTTATTATTCTTTTGTATATGGTTGAGCGATTTGCCAAGATTGACTATGTATGTATGTTTATTGATATCAATGAATCATGTAGTGTTGTTCATGAAAGATTTAGTAATTTGAGTTGTTTAATTGAGTATGAGATTTATCATGATTCAGGGTGGCAATTGGCTTGGTAAATAGCCCACATGTGCCCACACGAATGGACACACGGGCGTGTGTCTAGGCCGTGCGTCCCCTGCACCTTATTACCTTAAGTCAGAATAGGCTACGGGTTAGTCCCACGGCCGTATGTTTAGGCTGTGTGTAACACATGGTTAGCACATGGGCGTGTGCCCTGGCCGTGTGAAGTCTGCACCTTGCACTTGTAATTGGGATTGCCACACGGCTGAAGTATACGGGCGTGTGTATGGACCGTGTGGATAAGTCAGAATGCCAAAGTTTAGCACACGGGTCAAAGCCACGGGCGTGTCAAGGCCGTGTGAAATTAGTCAGTGTCGACCACGGGTGGAAGACACGGGCATGTCTTAGGGGTACACGGGCGTGTCCCAAATCACATGGGCGTGTGACCCTTATTTCAAGGAAAAGTTCCCGATTGAGTTTTGAATGTTTCCGAATAGATGTTTAAGGCCTTGTAGGCCCATGAAACGTATGTTTTGATCGAGAAAGAAGAGTTTCTGTTTCGAAACAAAATTTTACAGCCTATAAGTACATTTTCCTTGAGATAAAGTATGGTAATGTCTCGTATCCAGTCTCAGTCTCGGACGTGGGTATGGGGTGTTACATTTAGTGGTATCAGAGCTACGGTTTAGTCAGTTCTAGGACTAATGTAGCATGAGCACGAGTCTAGCTATACATGCCATACATAAGAATGTTTTTATAATGATAGTGTGACGACTCCTGACGACTTAAATTATGTTTATACATATAGTAAATGGATCCCAAAGAGTCAGAGTGCATGATGACGTAAAAAACGCGCGCGCCTCCGCTAAAGGGACGGTGCCTAACGAGAATGAGAATAGACCCACTACGGTGAGTCAGAGGGGAGGAGAAGAGGCTAGAGAAGCCTTCCTCCATATGATGAACATGTGGTATAGGGAGTTCATTCGCACGAACCCGAATGCTCAAACCCCTCCACCCCCGCCTATTCCTCAACCTATCCCAGTAGCCCCTCAAGTTGTAGAGGTGGTAAGAGGAGAGAAGCCACCGATTGATAGGATCAGGAAACATGGGGCAGAAGAATTTCGGGCCAAAAAGGATGATGATCCGAAAAAGGCCAAGTTCTGGTTGGAAAATACCATCAGGGTATTCAATGAATTGTCATGCACGTCTAAGGAATGCATGAAGTGTGTAGTCTCTCTTTTAAGAGATTCTGCTTACTACAATGGTGGAACACCTTAGTGTCGATGGTACCACGAGAAAGATCACGTGGGAGTTCTTTCAAGAAGAGTTTAGAAAGAAGTATATCACCAAAGATTTGTCGATCGTAAGAGAAAGGAATTTCTAAAATCTGAAGCAAGGCAAGATGTCCGTAACTGATTACGAGCGTGAGTTTGTATGACTTAGTAAATACGCTCGAGAGTGTGTATCCACCGAGGACATCATGAGCAAGAGATTCGAAGATGGGCTAAATGAGGACATCAAATTGTTTGTTGCTGTCCTATAACTGAAGGAATTCGTTGTGCTAGTAGAGAGGGCTTGTAAAGCTGAAGAACTAGTAAAAGAGAAAAAGAAGGTTGAGATTGAGTCTCGTGACTCGAAGAAGAGATAGTGGAATAAGTCATTCCAATCTTATTCCAAGAAGCCAAGAGATTTTCCCCCCCGATCAGCTTCATCTACCGGGTTTTCAAGTAGAAACAAGAGTAAATCATATTCGGGAAATAAGGCACAGACTACTTCAGTTGCTAGTGTGGGGAACATCCAATCGGATAGACCCGAATGCCCACAGTGTGGCAGACGTCATCTTGGAGAATGTCGAGCGCATGAAAATGCATGTTTTAGACGTGGTGCCCAAGACCACTACATAAAAGATTGTCCTGAGACGACAAAAGAAGAGAGAACTCAGAACTCGAGATCCGAGAATATGGTCAGAGGAAGACCACAGAGAAACCCTGGAAGTGGGGCAAGAGGAAGAGGTAAACCTAGAGAGCAGGCCGCGAGACCTGAGGGTAGGGCGCCTGCAAGGACTTATGCCATTCGCGCTCGCGAAGAGGCATCTTCCCCAGATGTTATTACGGGTACCTTTTCTCTTCATGATATTAAAGTTATTACTTTAATAGATCCTGGATCCACACACTCTTATGTTTGCATGAAACTAGTATCCAGTATGAGTATGCCTATAAAGTTTACAAAATTCGTGATTAAGGTGTCTAATCCTTTAGGTAAAAGTGTTTTAGTTGATAAAGTGTGTAATGATTGCCCATTGATGATTAGAGGTCATTATTTTAAAGCAAACCTTATGTTGTTACCATTTGATGAGTTTGACATCATTCTTGGTATGGACTGGTTCACCACCCATGATGTAATAGTTAATTGTGGGAAGAAATACATTGAGATGAGATTTGAAAATGGGGACATTCTTTATGTAGAATCAGATGATCAAGGTAGATCGTCGGTAATGATTTCTCATATGACGGCACAGAAATACATAAGAAAAGGGTATAAGGCATATCTGGCCTTTGTGATGAATGATAGAGAAATAGAATTAAAGATTGAGTCAGTACCGATAGTATGTGAGTACCTGGATGTTTTTCCTGAGGAATTACCAGGATTACCACCAGTTAGAGAGGTTGAATTCAACAATGAGCTAGCTCTTGGTACTGCACCAATATCTATTACTCCTTACAGAATGGCTCCAACAGAGTTGAGAGAGTTGAAGTCACAGTTGCAAGAGTTAACGGATAAAGGCTTTGCAGGATCAAGTTGTTCTCCATGGGGTGCTCCAATTTTATTTGTGAAAAAGAAAGATGGCACCATGAGATTGTGCATATATTACCGTCAGCTTAATAAAGTGACAATAAAGAACAAGTACCCCTTGCCTAGAATCGATGACTTATTCGATCAATTGAAGGGAGCTAATGTGTTCTCCAAAATAGATTTGAGATCAGGGTACTACCAGTTGAGAGTAAAGGATTCAGATGTATCCAAGACCGCTTTTCGAATAAGGTATGGGCATTACGAGTTCTTAGTCATGCCCTTTGGATTAACTAATGCTCCTGCGGTATTCATGGGCTTAATGAACCGCATCTTTAGACCATACCTCGACAAGTTTGTAGTCATTTTTATTGATGACATATTGATTTATTCCCGAGATGAGAATGAGCATGCTGAGCATCTACGAATGGTTTTACAGACTCTACGAGAAAAACAATTGTATGTCAAATTCAGTAAAAGTGAATTTTGGCTCAAGGAAGTAGGATTTCTCAGACATATTGTCTCGGGAGGAGGATTTCGAGTAGACCCAAGTAAGATTTCGGCTATAATGGACTGGAAGCCACCGAAGAATATCTCTGAGATTAGAAGTTTCCTAGGCCTAGCCGGCTAATACAGACGATTCGTCAAGGGTTTTCCATGATTGCAACCCCAATGATGAAGTTGTTACAAAAAAATGTGAAGTTTGAGTGGACAGAAAGATGCCAACAAAGTTTCGAGAAACTGAAAGCATTATTAACAGAAGCTCCAGTTTTAGTACAACTCGATATGGGGAAAGAATTCGTAATTTACAGCGATGCATCCTTAAATGGATTAGGCTGTGTGCTTATGCAAGAGGGCAAAGTGATTGCTTATGCCTCAAGACAGTTGAAGCCTCATGAGAAGAATTATCCGACACACGGTCTAGAGTTGGCTGCCATAGTCTTCGCATTGAAGATATGGAGACACCATCTATATGGTGAGAGATGTCAGATTTTCACCGATCACAAAAGTTTAAAATACTTATTGACGCAAAAAGAGTTGAACTTGAGGCAACGGAGATGGTTAGAGTTAATAAAAGACTATGAGTTAGTCATTGACTACCATCCAGGAAAGGCGAATGTGGTCGCTGATGCTTTAAGCAGAAAGTCCCTATTTGCATTGAGGGCATTGAATTCACGGATGACTTTATTCAATGATGGTTCTATTCTAGCTGAGTTGAGAGCTGGACCAGTATTCCTCCAAGAGATCTTTGAGGCTCAAAAAGAAGATAGCGAATTGCAAGCCAAGAGAGCTCAGTGCGAGTCAGGTGTTGAATCTGACTTCCAGATTAATTCCGACTGATGGTTGATGTTTAAAGATAGAGTTTGTGTACCAAGAAAGGAAGAGCTTATTCAGAGAATTTTGCATGAGGCACATAACGGATGTTTATCTATACATCCGAGTGGTACCAAGATGTATAATGACTTGAAGCAACAGTATTGGTGGCCGAGAATGAAGAAAGATATTTCAGAATTTGTTTCCAAATGCATGATTTGTCAACAAGTAAAGGCTGAACACCAAGTACCTTTGGGTTTGCTTCAACCCATTTTGGTTCTCGAATGGAAATGGGACCGTATCACCATGGATTTTGTAACGGGTTTACCGTTATCACTGAGTAAGAAAGATGCTATATGGGTTGTAGTTGATAGACTCACGAAGTTAGCCCATTTTCTACTTGTTCGAGTGGATTACTCACTCGACAAGTTGGCAAACTTGTATGTTTCTGAAATAGTAAGGCTTCACGGAGTTCCCTAGCTAATCATATCTGATAGAGATCTGAGATTCACATCCAGATTTTGGAAGAAGTTACAAGAGGCCCTGGTTACAAAGTTGAACTTTAGTACATCTTTTCATCCTCAAACTGACGGCCAGTCAGAGAGGTTAATACAAGTACTTGAGGATATGCTCCGGTGTTGTATTCTCGAATTCCAAGGCAGTTGGGAAAAGTTTCTCCCATTGGTAGAATTTGCCTACAATAATAGCTTTCAGTCAAGCTTAAAGATGGCGCCTTATGAGGCTCTATATGGGCGTAAGTGCAGAACGCCTTTATATTGGACTAAACTCAAGGAAAACCGAATTCACGGGGTTGATTTGGTTAGAGAAGCTGAAGAGAAAGTGAAAGTGATACGAGAGTGTTTAAAAGCTGCAGTGGACTGATAGAAATCCTACTCGAATTTAAAGAGAAAAGAGATAGAGTATCAAGTCGGGGATAAAGTTTTCTTGAAAGTGTCACCATGGAGAAAAGTTCTCAGATTCGGCCGGAAAGGCAAGTTGAGTCCATGTTTCATTGGACCATATGAGATTACCGAGAAAGTTGGGCCGGTAGCTTACCGATTGGCTTTGCCATCTGAGTTAGAAAAGATACATGATGTGTTTCACGTATCTATGTTACGACACTACCGATCCGATTATTCACATATAATTGCCCCGTCAGAGATAGAGATTCGTCCCGACATGACTTATGGTGAAGAACTAGTTAAGATTTTAGCTAGGGAGGTTAAGCAGCTAAGAAATAAAAGTATTGCCCTAGTAAAAGTATTGTGGCAAATACATGGGATAGAAGAAGCTACATGGGAACCAGAAGAGAGCATGAGAAACCAATACCCAAACCTATTTGCTGGTAAGATTTTCGTGGACGAAAATCCCTAAGGGGGGAGAATTGTAACAGCCTGATTTAGGGTTTAGTCGGATTAGTGGTGCGAGACCGCAAATCTGAGTTAGTAAAATGAGCTTTTGAGGTATTTGAAATTTTTACATGATATTATGAAAGTTTCATGTGGAAATTTTATGAAAATTTCCATTCAATGGTCTATTAGGACTAAATTGCAAAAGTTGCAAGATATGAGTTTCTAGAAGCTTTTTGTATAAAATACCTTTGGATTGGTAATTAGAAGTCCTTAAGTAGCAATTTGCCCAAATTATAATTTTTGGACAAAAATGGACATGAGTTAGTAATATTTGAAAGTTTTGTAAAAAGGGCATTTTGGTCATTTGGCTTTTTATTGATTAAAAAGGATGAAATAAGTCAAAATTTATGTTCATCTTCTTCAAGCTTGGTCGAAACTTTGAAGAACTCCATAGCTAGGGTTTATTCAATTTTTCAAGCTCATAGTAAGTGCATCCTAGCCTCGTTTTTAATATTCTTCGTATTTTTGGAGTTCTCGTAACATGAATTAGCTATTTTTAGCTATAAGATGAGCTAAGATGCATGTTCAAAAATATACCCATGTATGGTATGTTTGTAAAATGATTTTTTATGGAAGATTATGAGAGTTTAATGTTAGATAAACATCTTTTTTCTAAGTAAATTTCATGAGGAATGCTAGTAGGGACTAGTTTGTAAAATTTATGAAACTTGTCATACATGGTAGAAATTGTAAGAATTTGATATTGCAATAGTTGAGACTATTAATCAGCTAAGCATGAAGTAATAGAAAGTTGAATGAAAATCGCTTTACGAGCCTTGGGGCAAAAGTGTAATTATGAGAAAGTTTAGGGGCAAAATAGTAATTTTGCCAAAGTATGTGATAAGAGTCAATTTAGTCGATATGAGTATTAAATGAGTTAAATTATTATTATAGATCAAGAAAAACGAAGCCCGGAATGAAACCGAGGCAAGAACAAAGTCGAGGACTAAATTGCATATCTACCTATATTTTGTACATTGAGGTAAGTTTGTATGATTTCTAAGCTTTATGATTAATATCATTAAATTGTTTAGTATAGTGTACAATATTACCAAGAAAATGTTTAATGATATGTTAACAAAGAAATCAATGAGATTAAGCATGAGAAAGTCCCGATTGAAGTTGAATTACTTAGGATACTCGATCTATCACATGAGACAAGAAAGTCCGTATAAGACCAAGCCAAGGCATGGCATCAGGAATCAAGCAAGTTATCATGTAAGACCAAGACAAGTCTTGGCATTGAAGAGTTATTATGAGATGAAGACCCATATAAGCCCAAGCCAAGGCATGGTATTGGTGAGTCTCCAAGCAAAGATGTCATGTAAGTCCAAGACAAGTCTTGGCATTGAAAAGTTATCATGAGATAAAGATTTCATGTAAGTCTAAGCCAAGGCTCGGCATTGACCAGTTCACGAGTAAAGATACCAAATAAGACCATGTCAAGACATGGCAATGGTAAGTTCCCAAGGGAACATATAAGTAAGACTTTGTGTAAGTCCATGTCAAGGCATGGCATCAATACCAATATGAGAGATCCCATGTAAGACCATATCTAGGATACGGCTTTGGCATCGAGAAATATGTGAGATGAGATTCAGTATCCTCGGTTATTCATAGTAATTCATCGGGCAAAACAAGTAAAGCTATTATCAAGTTGAAAATGAGTATTATTCATGTTTTGAATGATGAATTAGAGATTATGATTATTATAGTAAAGTATACTGATCTATGCGATCAAGTGATACAGGTACCTTGTTTACGTCACGAGCATGAGACTAGTAAGTGTAAGTAAGCTTTAATAGCTGAAATTTATGATGCCTAATGGTTTATGTTAAGCCAGTATGTTTCTATGTGCATTATTTGCAAACTTACTAATCTAAATGCTTACGTCTTTATTTCTTTCTTTCCATGTAGTCCCACCAAGCTAATCTCGTGGATCATCGTCATCAGAGCTCGAAGCACACTATCAATCGCTATTTTGGTATAGCCAAGTTGTTCATATTAAGTATGGCATGTATAGGAAACATTTCATTTTGAGAATATGTCTTAAAAAGGGGCAATAGTATGGGCTATCAAGCTCATTATTCTTTTTTATATGGCTGAGTGATTTGCCAAGATTGACTAAGTATGTATGTTTATTGATATCAATGAATCATGCAGTGTTGTTCATGAAAGATGTAGTAATTTGAGTTGTTGAATTAAGTATGAGATTGATCATGATTCAGGGTGGCAATTGGCTTGGTGAATAGCCCACATGTGCCCACACGAATGGACACACGGGCGTGTGTCTAGGTCGTGCGTCCCCTGCACCTGAGTACCTTAAGTCAGAATAGGCTACGGGTTAGTCCCACGGCTGTATGTTTAGGCCGTGTGTGACACACGGTTAGCACATGGGCGTGTGCCCTGGCCGTTTGAAGTCTGCACCTTGCACTTGTAATTTGGATTGCCACACGGCTGAAGTACATGGGCGTGTGTATGGATCGTGTGGATAAGTCAGAATGCCAAAGTTTAGCACACGGGCCAAAGCCACGGGCGTGTCAAGGCCGTGTGAAATTAGTCAGTGTCGACCACGGGTGGAAGACACGGGCATGTCTTAGGGGTACACGGGCGTGTCCCAAATCACATGGGCGTGTGACCCCTGTTTCAAGGAAAAGTTCACGATTGAGTTCCGAATGTTTCCGGATAGATGTTTAAGGCCTCGTAGGCCCATGAAACGTATGTTTTGATTAAGAAAGAGGAGTTTCTGTTTCGAAACAAAAATTTACAGCCCGTAAGTACATGTTTCCTTAAGATCAAGTATGGTAATGTCTCGTATCCAGTCTCAGTCTCGGGCGTGGGTATGGGGTGTTACACGCCATCAGTAAGGTTTTACAAAAACTCACCTAATTTGCTAATTTGACCTAAGCATGGTTGGACTAAGTAAATGGACATTTTCCAAAGCTAACAATAGAAACCATGGTTTTATAAAAAGAAGTACTTGAAGGTTTTTAACTATCATTAGGGTAAGTTCGTCACTAAGGTGTCCAATGTGGCCTTCTCGATTCGACCATAATGTCTAGGCCGGGTTTAGAGGTTACAACTGAACTGGAAAACTGAGAAATTAAAGGGATACTTGAAAAGGTGGTATGACCAAGTAAAATAGATTGGTCTAGGACACTCGATGATGCTCTGTGGGCTTACAACACAGCTTTCTAAACACCTTTAGGGATGACTCCGTATCAGTTAGTATTCAAAAAAGCTTGTCATCTACCTTTGGAATTGGAGCATAGAGCTCATTGGGCTCTTAAACAACTTAATCTAAATTTGAAACAAGCGGGATAAATATGGATGTTGCAACTTAACAAGTTAGAGGAGTTGAGGTTTTTCTTTTACAAGAATGTCGAGATTTTGAAAGAAAAAGACCAAAAGATGGCATGAAAAATGCATACAACCTCGCGAATTTGAAGCATGACAAAGAGTCTTATTCTTTAAGTCGAGACTAGAGTTATTTCCTAGAAAACTTAAGTCTCGATGGTGCAGGCCATTCATCATTCACCAAGTCTATCCATACGGAGTGGTCAAATTACAGGACGGTAAGGGAGGTAAGTTCAAGGTAAATGGTCAATGTCTTAAGCATTATTGGGGGAAGAAGTCGACCGAAATAAAACTTATCTCACGTTACTGAACCCATGAATTGCTTACTTATTTTATTTCCTTTGATAAATGGTTGTAGTTTTTGTAAATATTTTGAGCAGCCAAAAAATATATATATAAAAAATAAAATATTAATATATATCTACGTATATATTTATCTATATTTATATTTTAACAAAATAAAAAGGTTTTGTTTTGTTTCATCTATTTCCCATGTTTTTAGTTGTGTTGTTTCCTTAGGTCAAAATTTTAACCTAACTCCACCCTTATAAAAACATGACACCCTTACACCCAAATATATCATACCTTCCTCTCCTAAAATCCCTAATCATTGTTGACATCACCCTCTACAAAAGTTGTTGCCACTGGCTCCCTCCCACGCCATATATCCTATCGTCAGCTACCATCAACCATCACAACCACCACCACTAGTCACTCCCTAGCCGCCCTCCATCGCGACAACCTAACTACCGCACCATCCTAGTCATCGATTCCCCCACAGTAAAGCCTCCACCTTGTCACCAACCCTATTTTTCCTTAGCAACCACCTTGCCGACTGATCCCAAACTAAACCCTAGTCGCACCTCGATGTCGCATTTACCTTTTTGTCATACCACCACCATTGTCGAACACCCCATTGACCCGACTCTCATCAATTTTTCCACAAATCCTGAGCCTGCACACCAATTGTTCACACAATGTCCCGAAAGAGAAAAAAATCTACATCTCAACTCGATGAACTCTAAAGCTGATTCCATACAGAAGAAGCAAGGGAGAGGTTTAAATCTATCTTCAAAAATCAACCGATGATCCCAGACAAAGGGTTTAGTTTGATGAATGTTGATCATACTAAAGTGTTGCCAATTATTCAAAAAACTACTTTGCATTAAAGTGGAATTTATTTTGTGATGTCAGACTACCTCTATAAGATGAATTAGTTCAGGAATTCTATGCGAACCTAATCGGAGGTATACGTTCGAGGAAAGAAGGTAACCCTAAATTCAACTTATATTAATGATCTACTTGAATTGCTAACATCGATGACAACGATTATACTGCTATGTTGAACAATGTTGATTGAGAGATGTTTAGGGAAGTTCTACAGGAAGTTATGGTTCCTGGAACAAAATGGATAACTTCAAAATTTGTAATCACATTTTTTGAAGGGAGTTTCTTAAACCAATAACAAAGGTTTGGTTCTATTTCCTTCGATTTAGTTTTATGCCTGTCTCACATAGTTCCACTATCTTGATGGAATGAATGCTTTTGCTATATGCTATTATGATAGAAAGGTCTATTGTGTTGAAAAAATCATCTTGAAAGAGATTCAAGAGTGTGCTACAAAACGAGGTGGTTGTGCTTACTTGCCATCATTAATCACCTTGCTATGCTAGCAATCTCACATCGTTCCGAAGGTCGTCCTTAGAGAAAGATACAACCAAGGATGTATATTAATGATGCCTAACATCGATGACGACGATTATACTGCTATGTTGAACAATGTTGATTGAGAGATGTTTAGGGAAGTTCTACAGGAAGTTATGGTTCCTGGAACAAAATGGATAACTTCAAAATTTGTAATCACATTTTTTGAAGGGAGTTTCTTAAACCAATAGCAAAGGTTTGATTCTATTTCCTTAGATTTAGTTTTATGCCTGTCTCCCATAGTTCCACTATCTTGATGGAACAAATGCTCTTGCTATGTGCTATTATGATAGAAAGGTCTATTGTGTTGAAAAAATCATCTTGAAAGAGATTTGAGAGTGTGCTACAAAACGAGGTGGTTGTGCGTACTTGCCATCATTAATCACCTTGCTATGCTTCCAATCTCACATCATTCCGAAGGTTGCCCTTAGAGAAAGATACAACCAAGAATGTATAACGGATGCAGATATAGCCGGAATAGTGGGTGATGCTGCTAGAAAAAAGCAAGAAAAACCAAATGATGAACCATCTGGAGAAGAACTGCCTGATTATCCAGATATGTTGAAATCAGTTCCAAAACCAGAACCAACTACCTGTCCTAACTTTGCAACACCAACTGAACCTATTAATCCTGAATAGACTAAACTGAAACCTACCTTTCCATCATCTAGCATTGTTGTGAAATCAGACCATTCCGCAATCATGGACATGCTGCAACATACACATCTACATCAGCAAGCTTATCGAAGATATGCTAAAATACAAGACGACTTAATAAAGGGTGCATTTAGAAATCTCTCACGTAACCCATTTGACTTTATGCCTAAATTTCCAGATTTTATCTTTGATACTTGGACTCCGACTCCGGAAACTAGGCACAATGATTTCACCATTCTAGAAATAGGAACTAGGGGCAAAGGCGATCGTGGAGAAGTGGAAACAATATCAGATTGTGAGAATGCTACCAAATAAATAAGGGGGTTTTTTTTCTTTTTATGTTAGGATATTTTAGGTTTAATTACTTTTAATTGTTTTTAGTTTTATTTTTCCCCTTTCTACATAATAAATATTAAGTTGCAATTTTGAATAAAATTGAGCAAACTTGCACATTATTTTTAAATTCACGGAAAAATAAGAACTATTGTTATGCGAATGTGCATGTCTAGGATTGGCTCTGGCTAGGAAAGGCTTGCTTTTTAAGCAATCAAAATTGACTCACCTCTCTTTCCTAGGACACTACCTGATGCACAGTTCACATTCACTTCTTTGATTTTGCCCCTTCTATTTTATGTTTTAAACAATGAGAACATTGTTTCTCTTTAGTGGGGGGACCAGAAATTAATTTTTTCTAAGATCTTTTACGAATTTTTTGTTTCCATCAAGTTATGTTTAAGTAAAATATTGCCCAAAAATTTAATTTTTGCATAATTATGTTAGCTTTAGTATGTATAAAATTATATTATTTCAATTACTTTTCTGTTAGCTTAATTATGAAAAAAATGTTGAACTAAGTACTTTTGTATAAGGATTGCCATGAAAAATTTTAATTTCTTAGAAAAACTAAGTGTAACAACCCTAACACGTATCCATTGCCAAATTAGGGTTACAGAGCATTACCGGAGTTTACGTTTCAAAACTATCAAAAATTTTAATCATTTAATAACTCAATATCAATCATAGAAAAATCAATCAATATCATACATATTGTCTCTTATACGAGCCCTCAAGGCCCTAAAAACACATTAGAAACAAGTCGGGACTAAATTGGAAACATATAGAATTTTTAAGAAAAGGATGAAAATTTTAAAAACTGCAGGGGTCACACGGCTGTGTGACTAACACGGCTGAGAGACACGCCCATGTCTCAGGTCGTGCGGACATTCGAAGTAGGGACACGCGGCCGTGTCCGAGCCTATTTAACTCTCTGACTTGGGTCACACGGCCAAGCCATATGCCTATGTGCCAGGCCGTGTAACTCTCAAAATGCAACCTATAAAAACTTACAGGGGACACACGGCTGTGTCGCGTGACTGTGGGTCACACACGACTGAGACACACGCCCGTATCTTAGGCCGCACTCACAACCCTTCTCTTTTCTGAACTTAATTCCTCGGCCTTACTTGCCCTCTCATCTAATACCACAAATTCTTTCAACTCCAAAATGCCCATTAGGAGTTTGATATCCTCATTCAACCCATCTTCGAACCTCTTGCACAAGATGGTCTCTGTCGACACACATTCTTGAGCGTATTTGCTAAGCCTAACAAACTCATGCTCGTATTCTGCTACTGTCATCCTTCCTTACTTCAGCTCAAGGAATTCTTTCCTTTTTTTTCGGTCAATAAACCTCCGGCTTATATACTTCTTCCTAACTCTTCCGAAAGAAGTCCCACGCCACCGCTCTTTGGGACTACCAACGCGTCGTCTTCCACCAATGGTATGCCGAATCTCTCAGGAACGATACGGTACACTTCAAACTCTCCTCAGGTGTACATGAGAGCTCATCGAACACCCTCATCGAGTTCTCCAACCAAAACTCCGCCCTCTCTGGGTCATCATCTACCTTAGCTCTAAACTCCTCAGTCCCGTGTTTCCTAATCTTATCCACCGGGGGTTTCGATATCCTCACCACATCCATACCTTGGGGAGCCACAAGATTTGGCTGAGGTATAGGAGGAGGTGGAGGAGGTTGAGCATTAGGGTTCGCTCGAACATAATCCGAGTACCAATTACTCATCATTTGGATAAAGGCTTCCCGTGCCTCTTCCCCTTGACCCCTAACCTCGGGTCCACTCTCAGCGGGCGCGATCCATTGCGCAGGAGCCGGCGCGTTACTCACTGCTTCATCAGTAGTCAATGGATCGGAATCCATATACTATAATAAACAAGATTTAAATCATTAGAAACCACCACATTATCATTGTACACTTATGGCATGTATAGCTAGACTCTTACACCCGCTACGGTAGTCCTAGAAATGGCTAAACCATAAATCTGATACCACTAAATGTAACACCCCTTACCCGGGTTCTACATCGGGATCCAGGCTCGAGGCGTTACCAAACTCAAACCACTTAATCGCCACTTAGGCTCAACGTCATTACTCTCTATAACCTCATTCTCGACTTATGAGGCCTCACTCATACACACGAGGGCTCTCGAGACTAATCCGGAACTTTTACGATCCTTAGAATTTTTCTCTTTTATACAGGTCTCACACGCCCGTGCAAGATTAGACACGCCCGTGCATGGACACACACGCCCATATCCCCAAACCGTGCCTAAAAACCCAACATTCTGCCAATGCCCCACAGTCAAGGCACACGCCCGTGCTTACCACCCGTGGTGCACATTGACTTCGCACACATGGCCTCAAAGCCTAGTCACACGCCTGTGTGGCTAGCCCATGGACTATCCTGATTTAAAATGTTAATGTGCAGGGGACGCACGGCCACAGCACACGCCCGTGGGCTGACCGTGTGTCACACATGGTCTAGACACACGCCCGTGTGTCTGACCACATGGTCAAGAACAAAGCTATGTGCCAAGCTCTTTTCACCCTTCTAGCATACACAACATATACTCATCTAACACCATCATAATCAACTCAAATTGAAGTGCATTCTCACATAGAAAACTACATCTTTCTTTCATATAATGTAATAGCCAACAACCATGGCATTATACAAAATAAGCTATCCATCTAAAGGCCAACACATCTTAGCCATTTACAACGAAATCCACTAACTTGTCTAGCCCCTATACATGCCATATACAAAACATTAAGTTTCATGTACCAAAGTGTGCTGATATGTGGGCTATCTTCTGATGAACCTCGTATCCCTATTCAACGCTGTTAATCTATAAGACAAGGGAAAAGAAAGAGAGTAAGCTTTGAGCTTAGTAAGTTTACACATAAACAATTAAGCAACATAGTATAAGCTAAGCAACCATTAGCATTATACCAACAATTAATTCACAACTATGCTTACTCTTTCTATCCCTTACCGCATTTCCAACACATCATGGGTCACATACTCATAACCATCTAAATGCACCCCTGCATTTAATTTCACATTTACACAATATACAACACATCGTTATTTCTCGTAATACATCCACACAGTTTATCCACATAACTTATCCACACAGCCTATTCACACAGCTAGTTCACATAACTAATCCACACAGCTATTACACACAGCTAATTCATGTAATTAATCCATACAGCTATTACACACAGCTAATACATACAATTAATCCACACAGCCAATATCTCAGTGGTTTCGCACTTAGCACACCACAATTGATTAATAAGGTGGTATCGCACTTAGCCTACCACAAAGGTATTCATAGTAGCTCAGCACATAGCCCACTAGACGATATACCTCACGATAGCATCGCACATAGCTAGCTCATCGTCAATATGCATTAGAATGGTATCGCACTTAGCCCACCATCTAGCATTATCACAACACATGCACAAGTCTACTTACTTAATCATTCTCGATCATACATTCATTCCATATTTTCTACTACATTCATCCCACATAGGTTCTCAAATATGCTACACACTAGCTAACATTAACAAATTGTAAGTATGAATGCATTATTTATGCATAGACTTACCTCGATGCTCAAAAGTATGGAAATATGCAATTTAGTCCACCACCTTGCTTTTGCCTCGATTTTGATCCGGGCTTCGTCTTAGTTGATCTATAATGAATAATTCAGCTTATTCAATACACACATTGACTAAATTGACCCACATTTCATACTTTAGCAAAATTACTTTTTTGCCCCTAAACTTCCTCATATTTACACTTTAGCCTCAAGGCTCGTAAAGTGATTTTTATTCAACTTTCTATCCTTTCATGCTTAGCTGAACCACTTACTCAAATAAAGCATTCATCAAATCTCACTAAATCACACATGTATGACCAAACTAAAGTTTTTCACAATCAAGTCCCTACATGCATTTTCATGGAAAATCACTTAACAAAAGATGTTTCTACTACATCCAGCTTTCATAATCTTCCATAAAACATCAAAATACATGCATGTCATTTATGACCACATTTTTGAACATCCATTATTGCTCATCAAATAGCTAAAAATAGCTTACTCATGCTATCGGGACTTCAAAAATACAAAGAATATCAAAACCGGGCTTAAGAGCACTTACTAGCAAGCTTGAAAAATTGAAAGAACCCTAACAATGGCTTCTCAAATTTTTGGCAGCTAAAGGGGAAGAAGATGAATGAGTTTGTCATCTTTTCACCTATTTTAATCACTTATTTGATAAATGGCCAAAATGCCCTTTTTGATAAACTTCAAATTTTGACTCATCCATGCCCATTTTTGTCCAAAAATTAGAATTTGGGTAAATTGCTATTAAAGGACCTCTAATTAATAATCTAAAGCTATTTCACACAAATAGCTTCTAGAAACACACATTTTGCAACTTTTGCAATTTAGTCCTTTTGGACAATTCAACCACAATTTCACAAAATTGCTTCATGAAACTTTCACACTAGCATGCATACAAGGCATAAACCTCAATAACTCATTTATAACCCTCAAATTTGTGGTCTCGCACCACTATTCTGACTAGGCCCTAAACCAGGATGCTACAAAATCCATGTACAATTTTTTACGATCTGAAGCTGCTTTCAAACAATCGCGAATTACTTTCACTTTCTCTTCGGTTTCTCTAATCAAATCAACCCCGTGAATCTGTTTCTCGTTAGGCTCGGTCTAATACAATGGAGTTCGGCATTTGAGTCCATACAAAGCTTCGTACGGTGCCATCTTTATACTCGATTGAAAGCTGTTATTATACACAAATTCAACCAGCGGCAAATATTTCTCCCAGTTGTCTTCGAGTTCTAAAACATAACATCGGAGCATATCTTCGAGAATCTGAATTACTCTCTCAAACTGACCGTCAGTTTGTGAATGAAAAGCTGTACTAAAATTCAACTTCGAGCCCAGAGCTTCTTGCAATTTCTTCCAAAACCGCGACGTAAATCTTGGATCTCTATCCGAAATAATCAAAATTGGCACCCTGTGCAATCTAACAATCTCAGCAATGTACAATTCAGCTAATCTATCGAGTGAATAATCAGTACGTACCGGAATGAACTGGGCTGATTTCGTTAGTTGATCAACAACAACCCAATTTGCATCTTTCTTCTTCAGAGATAGGGGTAACCCCGATACGAAATCCATAGTCACTCTATCCATTTCCATTCCAGTATCATCACAGGCTGAAGTAAACCCGAAGGCACTTGGTGTTCAGCTTTAACTTGCTGACACACTAAACATTTCGCTACAAATTCAGAAATGTCTCATTCATACCCGATCACCAATACAGTTGTTTCAAATCATTGTACATTTTAGTACTTCCATGATGAATGGATAAACAACCACTATGTGCCTCGTATAAAATTTTCTGAATTATCTCCGGATTCTTCGGTACACAGATTCTATCTTGAAGCATCAAACAATTATCGGATCCAACTTGGTACTCTGAATCACTAGTCGACTCCTATTGCACTCTTTTAGCTTGTAAATCACTATCACAATTCTGCGCTTCGCAAATTTGCTGAAGAAACACTGGTTTAGCTTTTAACTCAGCTAGAATTGAACCATCATCAGATAAAGTCAACTGTGTATTCATTTCTCTCAAGGCAAACAACGATTTTTTACTCAAAGCATCTGCGACTACATTCGCTTTTCTCGAGTGATAATCAATCACTAACTCGTAATCTTTCAATAACTCGAGCCATCTCTGGTGTCGCAAATTCAAATCTTTCTGAGTCATAATATACTTTAAGCTTTTATGGTCAGTGAAGATGTGGCATTTTTCACCGTACAAATGATGACACCAAATTTTTAATGCAAAAACTATAGCGGACAACTCTAAATTGTGGGTCAGATAGTTCTTTTCATGCGGTTTCAACTGTCTAGAGGAATAAGCTATCACTTTTCCCTCTTGCATCAACACACAACCCAAACCTTTCAATGACGTGTCGCTGTAGATCACAAATTCTTTACTCGACTCAGGTTGAACCAACACTGGTGCTTCAGTTAATAATACTTTCAATTGATCAAAACTTTGTTGACATTTTTCAGACCATTCAAACTTTACATATTTTTGCAGCAGTCTGGCCATCGATGTAGCTATCATTGATAACCCTTTAACGAAACATCGATAGTAACAAGCTAATCCCAGAAAACTTCTAACCTCGGATACATTTCTAGGTGGTTTCCAGTCAATAACTGCAGAAATCTTGCTCGGATCAACTCGAATGCCATCCACTGAAACTATATGTCCCAAAAATCTGACTTACCGAAGCCAAAACTCACATTTGCTAAATTTAGTATACAGTTGCTTATCTCTCAAGGTCATCAATACAATCCTCAAATGCTCGGCATGCTCTGACTAATCTTGAGAATAGATCAGAATGTCGTCAATGAACACAATAACAAATCTGTCTAAATACGGTCTAAAGATCTGATTCATCAAATCCATAAAGATGGCAGGAGCATTAGTTAGTCCAAAAGGCATAACAAGGAATTCATAGTGTCAGCACCTCATTCTAAATGCAATTTTTGGCACATTAGAGTCTTTAACTCGCAACTGATAATAGCCAGATCTCAAGTCAATTTTTGAAAACACGGCTGCACCTTTCAACTGGTCAAATAAATCATCTATTCTCGGCAATGGATACTTATTCTTTATCGTGACCTTGTTGAGCTGACGATAGTCAATACACATTCTCATTGACCCATCTTTCTTCTTAACAAATAATATTGGCGCACCCCAGTGCAAAAAACTCGGTCGTACAAAACCTCTATCTGTTAACTCTTGCAACTAAGCTTTCAACTCTTTCAATTCTATCGGAGCCATTCTGTACGGAGCTATCGATATCAGTGAAGTTCCTGGTACTAGCTCAATAGCAAATTCAACCTCTCTGACCGGCGGTAATCCTGGCAATTTTTCTGGAAATACATCCGAAAACTCACATACTACTCGCACTGATTCAATCTTTGATTCTGACACTTTTGTATCCAGTACATAAGCAAGATAAGATTCACAACCTTTTCTTACACATTTTTGAGCTGACATAGACGAAATCACAATAGGTAATCCACTCGACTCATCCAATTCAATTCGAAGTATTCCATTATTCTGACACTTCAATTCAATGATCTTTCATCTACAGTTCATAAAAGCATCATATAGAGTCAACCAATCCATACCCAGAATCACATCAAACTCATCAAATGGTAAAAGCATCAAGTCAGCCAGAAAATAGTAACCCCGAGTCATTAAAGGACAATTCTTGCATATTTTGTCAACTAACACATACTTGCCTAAGGGGTTTGATACTTTAATCGCAAACTCAGTAGACTCAATAGGAAAACTCTTATTAGACACCAAATTCATACATATATACGAATGAGTTGATCCAGGATCAATCAATGCAATAACATTAGTGTTGTAAAGAGAAAATGTACCGATAATAACATTTGGGGATGACACTTCTTCGCGAGCGCGAATAGCGTAGGCTCTAGCAGGTGCTCTGGTCTCAGATCTCATAGTTGAGTCTCTAGTCATACCTCGACGAGTATACATAGATATAGAGGCGATTAATCCGAGATTTTCCCTTTGCCCCGATCTAACTCCGTACGAGGTCTATCTTGATCTATATGGATAAATTTAATTCAATTTAATATATAACTCATTCAATTTAGCCCAAAATCATTTTTGGCAAAATTACCATTTTGCCCATATACTTTTAATTCCTTTGCAATTTAGTCCCTAGCTCATAAAATTGGAAACTTATGCAATTTCACCACAACCCACTATGGTCTAATATCAACTAGGTCCCTAGCATGCCCTATATTTCATTTATTTCATAATTTCATCATGTATAATTTTCTATTTTTTCATTTAATCCCTATTTGATAATTTCACCAAAAATTCCTTTACAAAAGTTGTTTATCTAACAACAACCATCCATTTTCTAACATCAAAATTCAAAACTCATATACATGTATTAATGGTAAAACCCTAATAGTTTAACAGTTTCACAAACTAGTCCCCAGGCTAGCTAGATTAAGCTACAACGATCCCAAAAACATAGAAATCATAAAAAAACGGGGCAAAAATGAATACCTAATCAAGAAATCAAAGTGGCCAAACCCTAGCTCAATAATGGCTTCTTTTTCTCTTCAAAATTTGGTTGAAGATAGAAAATAAAGATGAAAGCTTAATTTTGTTTTGTTTATTTTGTCATTATTTGCTAAATTACATAATTAACCTTTAAAAACATTATTAATTACACAAAATGTCAAACCATCATATTACACTATCATATAAATGATCAAATTACCATATGAGGACTCATACATTAAGGTTCTATAGCTATTTAATACTTTTAGCTACTAGAACTCAACTTTTACACTTTACGCGATTTAGTCCTTTTTATCAAATTAAGCATGTAAACGGTAAAATTTCTTAACGAAATTTTTATACGGTACTACTATCATGTTGTAGGAAATAAAATAATAATAAAATAATTTTTTTGACTTCAAATTTGTGGTCCCGAAACAACTGTTCTGATTTCACTGAAAACGGGCTGTCTTCTTTTAGTAGAGATTCAATTGATGATGAAGCTGATGCCTGGCCTTGTTGGACATTTTTCCTCACATAGGTTGATTATACCCAGTCAATGCACTCTCAGTATTCTACCTAACAGTAGTTTTTGGATTCCCAGTACCTTGATTATTCCAACCAAAATTTGGGTGTTGTTTTCACCCAGGATTATAAGTGTTGGAATAGGAATTATTGTAATATCCCTAAACTGGGTGTAGTAGTTTCAGATATATTTTTGGGTTTTAATATAATTTAGGAGGTTAATTTCATCTAAAATCGATTAAACAATAATCTGGAAAAATAAAATATTTATAGAAAATTAATTTTATAGTAATTAAATAATTATTAGTGAAAATAATTAATTTGGGTTGAAAAAGAATTTTAAAATAATTTTTATTTGGGGTTAATTTGAGTTAAATTTAAATATTAATTAAATTAGATTTAATTGTAAAATAAGGGAAATTTTGCACTACTTATTTGGCAAATAAACCTTAAAATTCAGAATTTTGGAGTGAAAGGATTAAATGGTAAAACAAGGGAAATGGGCCATTAGGCAAATTCCCCAATTTTTAAATTCTTGTGGGTTGTTTCAGTTTTAAACACAATGCATCTGGCCTACTTTTCACACCATTTACATTATATTATGGGGCTATAAATTTTGTTTTCTTTGCATGATTTTAAAGATCTATCATCAGAGAATAAATCAAACCATTTTCATTCTCAAAATATTATCTCAATTCACCTGAAATTATTCTCAAAAGTAGCAAAAAATATTCTGAAATTTCTTAAGATTCTTGAATCAAGATTTTCAATCAAAGGAATTAGAACGAATCAAAGGTAATTATTATTTCTAAACTTATTTTTATGATTATTAGAAACATTTTTACATGATTTGAGAGTCAATTACATGATTTTTATCAATGACATCTTCTTCAAAAGCTTAAGGTGCTTTAATGGTGGATCTTGAATTTTGAGATAAAATCCACAAATCAATGGATGTTCTAACTCAAAATGGATCTATTAAAATATTTTTGGTTTTATTTATCAAGATTAAACATGATTTGTGAGGTAATTTGAAGAAATTCGAATTTCATCATCTTCATGAATTGATTTTTCAATTTTTTGTGAAATTGATTTAAATTGAAATTGATGCTTAGTTTATGTGTATTTGGTTTAGTACTGATGTTTGGAAGTGATTAGGAGGGCTGGAGAGATCGATTTTGTGACGAATCGAGTTTTTGACTTTATGTTACAAATCCGGTAAGGTATCTTTGTGAGAGAATTTCTATTAGCATAGTTAATTAAAATTCTTGTTTAATATAGCTTTGGAAAGGTGGTAATGTCTACTTTACCTCTGTTGAAGCTCTGAATCTTGAAAAGGACTGAGATAACTGGAATTAAAGCTTGGAATTGCCTAGTTGATTACTTGTTGTGATAGAATAAAATTGTGTAGTGAGTGTTTCTAAGGACGATTTGGTAAATTGGCCTTCAATTATGTTTAATTAGTACCTTAATTAATGATTAAAATTAATTAATTATGGATAAATGGTTGATTTTGCAAGATTTGTATTAAATGTGCAAAAATTGAAGTTGTATTGAAAAAAATGGTAAATGAGTTTTTGGGTGGTGTTGTGCTATTTAATTAGATTAATTTTAAGGATGATTTAAAGTATGTGTACTAAAATTTTGATCATGATATGTTGGTGTTACAATTGGTAATTGAATATGGGAAATTTGCAAATGAATTGCTTGATTTAATTGGATGCTAAATGGCTATGTTACAAGTTATACATAATCATTTTGTCACATTAAATTGAGCACATCAATGACTGATTTATATGCTATGTTTGATTGAATATATTGGCAACATGCATGGTGGATCCATTGGATATAGTTGGCATGCCATAGGATTTGTGGGTACTCACATTTATTTGTGACATTGTGAGCATATGGCTCTAGGTGAACTAATTTGTTGGAGTAGATAAGGGAGTTTGAGCATGAGTCTCCACTCAATGGAATATTTGAGTCGCTATAAGGGAGCGTGTGCTTCAGCCTGCTCAACTCAGTGGACTGTATTTGATATTTGTGGGAGTTCAGAGATTCATTTATCCAATGTATGATCACTCGATTAAGCCATGAGAAGTGTATGACAATATATTTTTGTGTGTTTGTTCTTATATCATTTGATAATTATAAGCCATGAATAATTGATTTTTGGTATTATAAATATTTATGGAAATTAAATTGACATGTTTAATTGTTTTTGGCTGACAATTGGCGATTGATTGGTTGTGAATTAAGCATGAATTGGATGTTAATTTACTTGTCATTTTTATTAATATTCATTGAGCTTTTTAAAGCTCACATCCTCACAATTCGTGCAGATATTTGTCGAGATTGAAGAGCTGAAGAGCCGAGCAATAGAGTTCCACGAGATTTAGGCTTGGTAAAAACTTAATTACACATTTTAGAGACTGTAGTTGAGCATTGTGGAACTCCCGGGAATTAGTTTTATTTTGGTTCTAATTGGACTTTAAACTTTGGACATTTATTTTGGAGGGTTTTATAATAATTTTGGGGCATGTTTGAGTTTAATTATTGATTGAATTACGTTGTATTGTTGCTTGATAACACGGTGATTGATAATACGGTGTGTGAAGCATGAAATTTATACTAACGATGGATTAATTGAAGCTTCCATGGCGTGGTTTACTAGCGACTAAGGTACATCACTTGTTTGATTTATTCGGTGTTTGTTATGCATGAAATTGATTGCCTAATTCTATTTAATTAAGGCTTAATTGATGCCCATAAATTCAATTAAAGGTGTATGTGTATATATATATCTTAATTAATTGTAGTTAAATCAGGTTTAATTGGTCGTTAAAATAGGCAAATTCGGGATTTTAAACGAGTTTTTCGCAAAAATAGGTGTAGTGGTTTTCACACGGGCGTGTGCCTATCCACACGGGCGTGTGAGGGGTTGCACATGGGCGTGTGGGTAAGTGACACGGGCGTGTGGAAACTGGAGCTATCACACACGGGCATGTGGGATTTCCACACGGGCGTGTGCGATCTGCCAAAATTTTTTTCACAACACGAACATGGTCATTTAATGACACACGGTTGCGTGGGTTTCTGGGGTTTGAATTTTTATCTTTTTAAATTGGTATTCTAATTTGTTTAAGTTACGATTTAGTCCTGAAAATTTATTAGTCTAATTAGAGCCCTAAATGATAAGGAAACTTGGTAATAATTTAGGATTGGTCTCATAATGGGTAAAATTCGATAGAAACACACTTAATTCTTAATTTGGAATAGGTCCTGATAGTTGGTATTTATTACAATTTAGCCCCTAATAGTAAAAATTGAATTAGGCACAGCAAACGAACTCAGTTTAAGCTAAAAATTTTAGGCTTGCATAATTTAGATTAAAATAAGATTGGTAAACATTTAGATCTAAAATCGGGTTAGTTTTACCGTAAATGGTAAAATGACAAAAATGCCCTTAGGTTAAATTACGTAGGAAAAATTTAAAATTGGCTCATGATTTGCTTTCGCGTTAACAAAATAACTAAAATTCAGATATGATTGAGGTGTTATAAGGTCGGGGTGTGTCTTGGGTGGTCATTAGCCAGAGAATCACTTAGGTGGCTAATGCAGCACTTCGAATTCGGGCCGGTCTGTCTCGATCGGGTTTGGGGTGTCACAATTATTATTCCGGTTAAAGTTACCCATGTAGTAAACAAATGCTGGGTTTGATGGAAATTTATCAAACTCATTATCTTTACCACAATAAACACAAGATGACTCGACTGATTTCAGCTCTTGGACCGCAGCTAGCTTCCGTATTGTCTTGATCATATTAGCTAGAGAAGATATATGTGTTGTCAATGAAGTGATTGCATCAAGCTCAAAGGTTCCAGCAACTCTCCTGCCATTCCCAACTTGCGTGGTAGGATACTGATAATCATTGGTGGCAATCTTTTCCAAAATTTCCTATGCTTCATTGTAGGATTTATCCAACAAAGTACCATTAGGAGATGCATCGATTACCATCCTTGTATGTGCATTCAGCCCACTATAAAACATCTCCATCTGAGTCTAGTGCTGGAAACCATGCATAGGGCATTTCCTAAGCAATTCCTTAAATCTCTCTTAGGTTTTGTAAAGTGTTTCATCCTCAGATTACTGAAAAGATGTCATGTCATTTCTAAGCTTGGCATTCATGTTTGGCAGATTATACCAAAGCAAAAACCTCTGGAAAAAGGTCAGTCCATGATGTTACTGTTCCCGACTGCAAAGCATTAAGCCACGCTCTTGCACAATCTCTCAAGGAATAGGGGAACAGTTTGAGCCGTAGTGTGTCTTCAGGTAAACCCTGTTGTCGAAACAAATCACAGACTTCTAGAAAAAGTCTCAAATGTAGTCCCGGATCTTCAGTTGGCAACCCATCTAACTCTCCAACTATTTGCAGAATCTGAAACATTATCAGTTTCAACTCAAAATGCTGAGCTTGTATGTGTGGTCTGACTATCCCTGGATTCAGGTCATCCAAAATGGGAACTACATGCTCTCGAATTGACCTGTCTAAGTCATCTATCACACGATGAATAGGACGATTAACATCCTGACCATTAGGATTTAATTGATCATTCAAAATAGGATTGTTCCCTTCCCAAGCCGAATTACATAATTCACTTCTCCTTCTTAACAAAGTTCTCTCAATCTCTAGTTCAAAAAGATACTCTTCGCTAACAGGAATACCTCTACTCATGCACTGATGGCAAACCTGTAGAAATTAAGTAACAACTAAGTCAGACAAAACTAATCAAACAAAATAAAAATAACAAAACCAAATTTCACCAATTGTCAATCCCTGGCAACAACGCCAAAAACTTTTTGGTTCCATAACTGATATGCAAGTCATACAAGTGTACATGTCAAACAAGTAATAAAGTGATGAATGAGATCTCTCCACAGGGATTAGATAGGTATAATTTGGTTGAGTTATTATAGTAAAGTTCGATTAATGCTAAAGCAAAAAAAGAATTAGAATGCAGTGGTAAAATGAGAGAATGTTGATGTATAAAATGTGCAAAACAAAACAAGTAAACGGAATAAGATTGCCAAGAAAAATCACAACGAAAAAGGGTTGAGGAACTACAATGTTAATTAGGACTATTGGGATTACTAATGAATCTACCTTCACTGCCTATTAATACCACAGTAAAGTCGTGAATATTCTACTGCTCGATAGGTTTCTACAGTAGTCTGCTTCTCTCGAAAGCAAGACCTTGGGTTACCTCCCTTAGGGCACTATATGTCTATAGGCTTTTAGTTCGGCTACCACTAATATTTCTTACCTTCTTTCGCACGAGGCAAGACTTTATGTCTAGAGGTTGCCACGAATAAGTGATTAGTCATTCACTCATATTATCCAACTCCTATCTAGTTAACCTAACCCTATCAAAATTAAGTTGTATTTATAAACCTCCTACACATTTTTCAATGTACAACCTGCATATAACATGAAATACCATTGAATAAAATAATAGAACAAACCAAACTTAAATTTTAAACATTAATAGAAATAAAGGGTTCATCAAATTAATCCAGAGCCTAAGAGATTTAGCTCATGGTTAGGAAAATCAAGTTTGAGTTTAATACATTAACCAACATCATCAATAACTGATAAGCTTTAAAGAAAAGCAGGATAAGAAACAAGGAGGAAATCTGAGATGACAACTTTCGCCTATCCAGCTCTCAACATAAGCAGCGCAATGTCTTGTAGTTGCCCAAGATGATTGCAATCGTTTTCTTCTTCTTCTGTTGCCCTTGTTCTTGGCCCCTCCTCGATATTTTTTATTTCATCCAAGGCTATTGTCCCAGTCTATTTTCGGCTGCTCAAGGTTGCTCTGTTTTGTCTCCAAACCTCCATCTAATTAGGGTTCCCTACTTGGGTTTTATAAGTTTCACCTTCTAGGGTAGGTCCATCAGCCCATGATTCTTCCTCTATTTGCCAGGTAGATATATCTAGTACACATACATGTGGGGCCAAGAGTGGTACGTGTTAAGTGCTGACTAGGCATCTTTTCAGCATTGCCACGACATTTGTGTTTCCAAACTGTCCATACTTTGCCATGGCAAACCATAAACCTTTTCTCTACACTCTACACCTACCAAACAATCGTCAAACAAATCCCTCCCACAAGTGGTTAAAAGCAACATGTGATCACAATTAAGCGCAATCCAAGCTCTTCAATGCAATGCTTTAAAAGTGCCAATGCAGTATCCTAAAATACAACTAACAACACTTAAGTGTAAGTAACAACTAACAACACTTAAGTGTAAGTAACAACTAACAACACTTAAGTGTAAGCAACAACTAACAACACTTAAGTGCATGCAATTAACTAAGTCTTAGGGCTTGAAATATGTAACACGCCAAACCCGGCCTAGACGTTATGGCCGAATCTGGCGATGTCACATAATAGCGTGTTGAAACTAAGTTGTTATGATAAAACCGTTTTCATTTATTTACTCTTGTTGACTCCAAAATCGCTTACTTATTTAATTGATTATTTTAAAACACAATTCGTTGCGGAAGCTTTAGAAATCATTTATTTTATGAAAAACTGAGTTAATTAGGTAAATCCGTCCATCTTAGAAAACCCCTTTGTTTTAGAAAAAGCCGTTTGTTCGTTGAGTTTGTGCAGTTTCTAAATCCACGAAAACAGTCTAAAATCCGAAATAAAAGTAAACAGTCCAAAAAGTTCAATTTACATAAAAAAATAACCTAGAAAATAATTAAGAAATAAATACCAAAACTGAAATTAAAACAGTTTAAAATACGTGTGGCCATCGTCGAGTCCTCTGTTGCACCGATCCGTCAAGTCTGGGGATTACCTGTGCACATTAAACAAAAAGGGTGAGTTTACGTAAACTCAGTGTGTAATCTCGCAGAAACAAACAAACAATCAGTATTCACAGTGAACAGTTGAATAGTCTTGGGCCTAAGCCTTTTCAATATCGATGATGATTTGGGCCTTAGCCCATCTCGAAGATGATGTCAAAATGCAGTAAGGCCTTAGCCCATCACAAAGATGCGTGAGTAGTAATGCTGATTATGCAAAGAGCAAAATCCTACCCAACCAGCCTCTACACACCATCTCCGTCCAACCCTACACTCCATGTGGGAATATAATCAACCCACCCATCCCTACACTCCAAGTAGTACCGAATGCGACACAATCAAAGAGTTTTGCAAAATGAGCCACAAGAAATAAGGCTTAAAGCCTTTCAATACACTTCCTCCGAATAACAACCCCCAACCCAATGCAATGCAACACACAATGGATGACATGCTATTATGCAATTTCAGTACATATATTCAGTTCAGATATTAAGATGCCCAGTACAAATATAATTCAGTCAATTTCACACATTTAGGTGTCTAAGTAGTGCTTACTGACCCTACAGTAGGTTCACAGCCGACTTGGGCGACCCGTGCAACCTTAAAAACATTTCGGTAAAAATGGGCCCACATGCCATGTGATCTACCCGTGTGGGCTCACACGCCCGTGTGGCCCACTCGGCCCAAATTGGCCTTGGCCGTGTGATCCATTTTTAAAGTAACCCATGCTAGCTCAATACTCATATATGTTTTTACTATTTACTTATATGTTCATTCAAAGTCATCTACTTGAGTCATTATCACTAAATTATTTATATCCCAGCTCTGAAATTCCAAATTAAGATCCGCTTGATGTTTTTGAAACTAGACTCAAATACCTTTATGTTTTTGAAACTAGACTCAAATACCTTTCTACCATAAAATTTCAGAATTTATAGTTTATCAAATAAGTACAGAAAAATCTTTAAAGTTATCCCTATTCTGCTATTTGACAGCTTCGAACTTTCATTACTAAAAATTATTTATCTCTTAGTACAGAATTTAGATGATGTTTCCGTTTATTTCTCTTGAAAATAGACTCATTAAGGATTTAGGGAAACACGTACCGAAACTAACCGCATGCGAAAATGAAGGAAAATAAATGGATTAGGGAAAAATCAAGAAGAAGAAAAAGAAGAGAAAGATGGAAAAAATCAGAGAATTTCAGCAAGAGGAGAGGGAGAAGAATAGACGGCAGAATTTTTTTTGAAAAAGGGAGCCAAAATTCGGTTATAGAAAAAAAAATTCCTAATAACCCCAAAAATCCCTTAATCTTCTCCCCTAATTCCCACTTCACATCCACTACTCAGAATCCCCCTATTACACAACTCTATCCCGAAATCTGAGCAAAAAAAAAATTAATACATTTGCCTGTGCAGGGATTCAAACATAAGACCTCCACCATAATAACACACCACTTAACCACCAGACCAGCAGGCCCATTCTGATGTAATTTACCCAACATTTAAACTTAAGCCCTTTGCACAAGGTTAAGGCTTTATTTATAAAAATACCAAAATTTTCCCAAGTAAGGCTTGAACTTGGGACCTCTCACACACACCTAGAACACATAACCACTGAAGCAGATAGACATTGTGTGTCACACATACACGAAATCAAAAATTAAAATCTTGGGGCGTTACAAAATATAACTCTTTTCAAGAGTTATCACTTAGTCAACTCCATCATCGTTAGCACCTGGTAAAGAAATCAATGAAACTCAGATTATTTCATGGTTATTTATGAGGCCTTAGGGTTTCATGCTTTAGGGTTAGATTAAATTGTAATGAAGGAAACTTCAAGATACTGGGTTTCATGTTAATATTCTTATAACTTGCATAGTTTTCTATTAAAATGATCTAAAAAGGTTAAGGGTCTGCTTGTTTCACTGAAAATGGCTTCCGAAAAATGATTTCTGGAAAATGATTTACTTTCCTGAAAAAATTAATATTTTATGGTGTTTGGATGAATCTGTGTAAAATATTTTCTGTTGTTTGACAGATTTCTTAAAAATATTTCATAAAAGCTATTTTCAATGAAACAAACATACATTTTAGATTTTCTTATATTTTCAATTGAGTTTATTTTATCTTTATAAATTTATATTTTACATTGTTTTTGCATATATTATAAATATTTTGTTAAATTCAGGTTCATTACAATGCCATTTTTCAGTTACATGTCTACCAAGTGAGTATTTTCTATTTAAAAATGTGACATCAACAAAATTGAAAAAAAAAATAACAATTTCAACAATTAGACTTGATTTTCAAATCTGACAATTAGAGCGAATAAATTCTTGAAAATAAAAGTACAAAGATTAAATTGCAAATTTGTGAAGAGTACATAGACTTATAACATATTTTAACATTTATACTACAAAACATTTATTATTAATATATTTATAATTGTAATAAATATTTATTATTAAAATATTAATATTGAATATTTTCAAAAATATGTGAAGAATATTATTTAAAATTATTATTTTTAAAATTTATTATTAAAATAATAATTAAAATATTAATAATTTATTAAAACAATAAATTATATTAATAATTTATTAAATGACTAAATATAAATAATTAAATATATATATGTTTATTAATATTAAAAAATAATATTTTATATTAATATTTTAAATATTTTTAAAAATAAAAATAAAATTTATTATCAATATAATAATATTAAGCTTGATTTAAGTTAATTTTTATATAAAATAAAATTAACTATAGATAAGCTCTTTTACGGAAAATGACTTACGCTTTTCAAAAGGGTAAGTCATTTTACAGGAAAATGGGCTTATTTTACGTTGAGCTATAAGTCATTTTTTGTTAACCATGTTGTTTTCTGTGAAACAAACACAGGAAAATACAAAAAATATTTTTCGTATAATATTTTACATGTAAACAAACATACCCTAAATTTTTATATTATACCTCAAGACATTTCCGAAGGCTCTCGAGATAAGGGCAAGGGTCCTATTGTGTAACCTAGCTGCACTTTTCTAGTGAGTTCTTTCTTATTCCATGTGTGTGTATGTTTTCATTCATGTTTTGTTTAAGGTAAGTATACCTACCCTATGAAAATTAAATGTTTGTGCAAGTGAAGCAAAAGTTGTTGTCAATAGTCTGTTTTGGTATGCCCGTGTGAAAAATGTAAGGGAATTTCTTTGTTTTAAGCCATTAGCCCCCTCGCTTCTGAAATGAACCATATGGTCTGAAAGGAAAAAAGGGAATGGATTCATGGTGATGCCCTCAGTGAAATGTGCATTAAACTGGAAGATCGCGATACATGAAAATGGTTGTGTAGACTCTGGTAAGGCAAGTGTTATTGCAAACCAGATTGGCAAGGCATGACAAAGGAAAAATAAACAAACAAATGATATGATTTTGAATATGTACTAGGGTTTTGGCTAACATGAAGAAGGCTGTCTATATGACTGCATGGGCATAGTGTAGACACCAAATGAATAGTGTCCAGCGTATTGTCTGTCCATGTTGGTATTCGCCAACTGGCGAATTGTGTGACTGTGCTGAGATAGAAAGGCTTACTTGAAATATATAGGATTATTGAATGTTTTACCTTTGGAACTCATTAAGTTATTCTAACTTACTTAGTTGCCTTTCCCTTAGTTGCCTTTCCCTTCTCAAGCCCGCTGACGAAGCAAAGGAACCTCCAAAGACTACGCCAAAGGATAAATCACCACCGTGATATTTCAAAGTATTTTGTATTATGTAGGGCATGGGGTGTTGTCATAATGATGTATTTTTGAAGAATGAACATTTTATATTCGAGCTTATTCTTTTGAAAAAATAGACCTAGTGAAAATTCAGTCAAGTTGTTACGTTTTATAATAAGTCCAAATTTATACAACTTTGGTAGATCAATGTTTCGCGCCTCTTATATAGATATATATATATATGTAAATATGTATATGAGTAATGGTTTAATTTAAATTCTGGTTTATGCCCAACATGGTTTTGAAGAAAGAGTGATTTTAAACTAGTGACACGCCATTCTTGGAGCCTTCTTAAGGATCGAGTTTAGGGCATTACACGTTTGGTATCATAGCCAAGGTTTAGTCGATTCTCAAAGAACCGAAGGCAATGTCACACCCCTACCATGCATAGTACACTTCTGGCTTAGTCTTTAATGTTTTGTACTAAGATAACTTTTCTTTTGTAGTACGATAAGAAAGATGTCTGAAAGTTCGAGAGAAGCAACTAGGGAGGAAATGGAAATCCATGTTCCCACCCAAGAACAGGCTACTACAGCCAACAATAACAATGCAGGAAATACAGGAAATGTATTTCAAAACATGTTCTTTTCCATGATGACTCAACTATTTGACCAATTCTTGGGAAATGATCAAGAGCAACCGCCACAACAACCACAGCACCTCCTCAACCACACCCTGAAATGGATCGTCCAGCACAGCCTGCTCCCCCTACACCCGTTGTGGCTCCTCTTAGGATTGATCCTATCTGAGAAATTAAAAATAGAGGCACCAAGGAATTTCTTAATGATAAGGGAGATGACCCTATTATAGCCAAGCCGTGGTTGTCTCGGTTGTGTAGAGTGATCAAAGAACTAAAATGTAACCATGAAGATAGTCTTCGATGCGTCGTATCTTTGTTGGAAGGGGAAGCCTACCAATGGTGGGAGACCTCGTTTAGCTTTACCCCAGAACCATTGATTGAGTGGGACTTCTTCTTAGAAAAGTTCAGGGAAAAATACATTAACCAAATGTTTGTCAAGTAAATGAAAAAGGAATTTTTGTATTTGAGGCAAGGTAGAATGTGTGATGGAATATGAGCGCGAATTTCTTCGGCTTAGTCGCTAAGCCAAGAATTTGTTCCAAATAGAAAATAAAATTTGCAACAAGTTTGAATGGGGTCTTAGGGATGAGATTTGTGCCTTAATAGTTTCCTCTGGATGCAGAACTTTGGAAGAAATGACAACCAAGGCCCACAAGATGGAGTCAATTATCAAAGACCTAAGAAAAAGCTTTGAGAGAGACAAAATGAAAAGAGGAAGATCGAGCCCTCCTCATCCCTTCAATTTTAAGAAACCAAAGGATCACACCTTCTCAGCTTCAAGAAATGATTCGCATTTCATCGGTTATAATCGTGAAGGATTTAGCAAGTTAATTGTGTATGTGGCTAGTTCTGGTGGTTTCAGAATGGTAAAAAGTGAATGTTATTACTATGGAAGAAGTCACTGTGGTGAGTGCAGGAAGAAACTAGGAGCATGTTTTGGATGTGGGTCCAAAGACCACTTGGTTCAAGACTGCCCATCCAAGTCCGAGTTTAGCACTGAACAATCTGTTAAAAGTCCCAAAAAATTTCACCACAAGAATATATCAGAGATGGTGACTAAGTCTAGTTAAGTTCAAGGATCCCAAAGAAAGAAATTTGGTGGTACAAGCCCTGACGTATCAGCTCGAGCCTACGAAATGAAGGTTAAGGAAGATGCAAACCTACCTGAGGTCATAACTGGTAATTTTTCTTTCCTTGTCAATAATATTTATGCTTTAATTGATTCAAATTCCATGCATTCTTATATTTGCACTAAGGTCATATGGGGTCTTAAGTTTGAGATAGAATATTCTAAAATGAATGTATTGGAAACGAATTGTTTGGATCAAAGTACAGTAGTAAATAAGTTAATAAAGGATTGTCCTTTGGCTATTGGCAAGCACGTATTTTTGGCGAACTTGCTGTTGCTGAGCTTCCATGAGTTCGACACTATTTTAGGATTAGATTGGCTGACCAGGCATAATACGATGGTCAACTGTTGAACTAGAAGTGTATGTCTAGCAAGAGCTGAGGAAAAGGAGATAATGGTGTCTTGTAAATAGTCAAAGTTGGTGAATAGAATCATTTTTACGGTGTCCACCAAGAAAATGATTGTTCAGGGGGCAGATGCCTATCTAGCGTATATCATGGATATGGCTGAATCCAGAAGCGAGATCAGTCGAGTGCTTGTCATGAGAGAATTTTGGATGTATTTCCCAAGAAACTTCCTAGTATGCACTCTAAGAGGGAGATACAGTTCTTAGTTGATTTAAAACTAAGGACAACCTCTATATCATGCACGCCCTACAAAATGGAACCAGTAAAACTTAAAGAATTGAAGGAATAGTTGCAAGATCTGTTGAGTAAAAGTTTCATTAGTCCTAGTGTGACACCATGGGGTGCATCAATTTTATTTGTTATGTGCCTGTGTATAGATTACCATTAGTTGAACAAGGTCACAATAAAGAATAGGTACCCTCTGCCCAGAATTGAAGACTTATTTGATCAGTTAAGTGGGGCATCAATTTTCTCCAAGATCGACCTAAGGTCAAGATATTACCAGATCAAGATTAAGGGTGAAGATATGCCTAAAAAGTCTTTTGGTCAAGATATGGTCACTGACTAATGCGCCAGCTGTATTCATGGGCTTAATGAACAGGTTATTTTAGCCTTACTTAGATTAGTTCATAGTGATCTTTATAGATGATATACTAATCTATTCTAAGGATAAGATCAATTATGAAGAGCATTTAAGAATTGTGTTGAGGACCCTACATGAACATTAGTTGTATGGAAAATTCAGCAAATGCGAGTTTTGGCTAAAAGAGGTGCACTTCATGGGGCATGTTATCTCGGCAGATGTTATTATGATAGACCCTGCTAAAGTAAAGGCAGTTCTTAAATGGAACTCGCCTAAGAGTGTTTCTAAAGTCCGCAGCTTCCTGGGGTTGGCTGGATACTACAGGAGGTTTGTGAAAAGTTTCTCGATAATAGCATTGCCTCTCTCCAAATTTTAAAAAAGAAGGAAATTTTTGTATGGAGCAAGGAATGCCAACAGAGCTTCTAGAAATTAAAGGCAGTTCTGACTGAGGCTTTGGTGTTAGCACAACCAGAACCTGGGGTTGAATACACATTTTATACAGATACATCTCTGAATTGGTTAGGATGCATCCTTATTCATAAAGGTAAGGTCATTGCTTATGTATCACGCCAACTGAAACCTCATGAAAAGAACTATCCTATGCATGATCCGGAATTGGCAGCAATGGTCTTAGCACTGAAACTCTGGAGACATAATCTATATGGAGAAAGATGTCACATATTTTTTGATTGCAAGAATCTGAAGTAATTGATGACCTAGAAATATTTAAGTTTATGCCAAAGAAGGTGGTCGGAGTTATTGAAGGATTATAACTTGATCATTAAGTATCATCTAGGGAAAGCAAATGTAGTGGCAGATACTTTGAGCAGGAAGACTGTAGCAATCTTGTTGTCTCTTCGAGCCAAGGTGACCATGTTTGATGGTGGAGCCTTGATGGCGGAACTAGTGGTAAAACTAACCCATCTCTCTCAAATATTAGAGGAGCAAATGAAGGATATTTAGTGTGATTGGTTCAAACAAGGGATGTTATCTGGCAAGGTAGTGAATTTCAGCATAGGCAAAGATGGCAAGCTCAGGTTCAAGAAATAGAATGTTTGTACCAATGGGGAAATGACTGAGAAGAGAATTGTTGAAGAAAGCTCACCAATGACCTTTTTCACTTTACCCTGGTAGCATCAAGATGTACAGAGATTCGAAGGACTCATATTAGAGGCCTGGCATGAAAAAGGAGATCTCGAAGTATGTCTCAACGTGCCTAACTTGTCAAAGAGTTAAGGCAGAGCACCAAGTCCCTTAAGGAAAACTATATCCCTTAGAAGTTCCTGAATGGAAATGGGATAGAATCACCATGGATTTTATTTTAGGGTTACCCCTTAGTCCTTTCAAGAAGAACTCTGTATGGGTGGTAGTCAATCAGTTTACAAAATCAACTCATTTTCTATCGGTGAATACGACTTATTCTCTGGAGAAGCTAGCTGAACTTTGTATCGCTGAGATAGTGCGACTGCATGGAATACCAACCTCAATAGTATTAAATAGAGATCCAAGATTCACTTCAATTTTCTGAAATCAATTACGAAAATCTTTGGGATCGAAGCTGCAATTTAGCATTGTGTTTCACCCTCAGATAGATGGTCAATCAAAAAGAGTCATTCAGGTGTTAGAAGATATGTTAAGAAGTTGTATGATTGATTTCGGAATTAAGTGGAAGAAATATGGCCCTCTGGTTGAGTTCACCTACAATAACAGTTATCACGCCAACCAGAAATGTCTACATTCGAAGCATTATATGGTAGATGGTATAGAACACCTGTTAATTGGATAAAGCTTAGTGAGAGAAAGATAGTGGGGCCAGATATGGTATGCAAAACTGAAGATAAAATTGCTACCATTCGAAATGACTTAAAAACTGCATAGGAACAACAAAAAAACATATGCATATTTGAAATTGAAAGAAATATCCTATGAGGTTGGACATAAAGTGTTTTTGAAGGTTTCCCCTTGGAAAAAGATCATCCTTTTGGCCAGAAAGGAAAATTGAGTCCAAGGTTTTTAGGACCTTATAAGTTTTGGAAAGCGTTGGACCAGTGACGTACAAGTTAGCTTTGCCTCCTGATTTCTCAAAGATCCACAATGTATTCTATGTATCAATGCTAAAAAGGTATAGATCCAATCTTGATCACGTGGTACAGATTAAAGAACTCGAGGTTGAACTGAACCTATCATACGAGGAAGAACATGTCTGTATTTTATCCAGAGAAGTTAAAGTGATGTGGAATAAAAGAATCCCCTTGGTTAAGGTGTTGTGGAGGAATTATAGCACTGAAGAAGCCACTTGGGAAAGAGAGAGCCTAATCAAAGATTAGTACCCTCAATTGTTTTCAGGTACGAATTTCGAGGATGAAATTTCTTGGGTGGGGGAGAGTTGTAACATCCTGCCCAACGAAGCTCTAGTGTTTGAGCAATGTTTATAGAAGTAAAGTATGTAGAGTAAGTTCTGAGTGAGTAAGGTATTAAATCTAGATAAGTATATGAAATCTATGAGTGTGCCTTCAAGCGAAGTCTGTGTTAGGTGACATCGGTGGTTTGGTGGGCTCTCCTGTAGAGTATACGCCACCCCAGCGGTTAGACAAATATGTTGAATCCTTAATGTTAAGCTCTTAAAGTTAAGTCCTCAGTTTTGAGGAACTGTCTATTATTTTATTATTTTGATTGAACGATTTAGTCAACCTAATGAGAACTAGTTAAAATAGGAAAAGTTATTGTAGATGTCAGGACATGCATTTAAGATGAGAGAGAGAGTTCTTAGTCACAAGTATCGAAGGAAGGGTAGTGGGGTAATTTAACGTGCCCACTAGGTTCACCTTCTGTGTATTTCTTTATAAAGTCAGTCTTGACTTCCTGAGCAAGTTTATGCTTTCCTTGGCCACCATATTTTCTTCCCAAAACTTTCTCTACATTTTTCTCTCAAAAACCTTAGACCTAAGGCTTTCTAGAAGATTTGATTCAATTGTACTCAGCCAACTCCATCGTCATTAGCACCTGGTAAAGAAATCGATGAAACTCAAGTTATTTCATGGTTATTTATAAGGCCTTATGGTTTCATGCTTTAGGGTTAGATTCAAGTGTAAGGAAGGAAACTTCCAAATTCTGGGTTTCCTGTTATTGTTCTTGTAACTTGCATAGTTTTTAGTTAAAACGATCTAAAAAGGTTAACATTTTATATTACAGCTCAAGATACTCCCGGAGGCTCTTGAGATAAGGGTAAGGGTCTTGTTGTGTAACCTAGTTTCACTTTTCTGGTGAGTTCCTTCTTACTCCATGTGTGTGTGTATGCTTTTTTTTTATGTTTTGTTTAAGGTAAGTATACCTACCCTATGAAAATGAAATGTTTGTGCAAGTGAAGTAGAAGTTGTTGTCAATAGTCTGTTTTGGTATGTCCGTATGAAAATTGTAAGGGGCTTTCTTTGTGTTAAGTCATTACCCCCTCCCCCACTTCTGAAATGAACCATATGGTCTGAAAGGAAAAAGGGAATGGATTCATGGCAATGCCTTCAGTGAAATGTGCATTGAACTGACAGATCACGATACATGAAAATGGTTGTGTAGCCTCTGATAGGGCAAGTGTTATTGCAAACTAGATTGGCAAGACATGACAAAGGAAAAGGAAACAAACGTAAGATATGATTCTAAATATGTATTAGGGTTTTGGCTAATTTGAATAAGGTTACATGTATGACCGCATGGGTGTAGTGTACACGCCAAATGAATAGTGTCAGGCCTATTATCTGTCTATGTTGGTATTCGCCAACTGGCGAATTGTGTGGCTGTGCTGAGATGAAAAGGCTTACTTGAACTGTAAAGGATTATTGAATTGTCTACCTTTGAAACTCACTAAGTTTTTCAAACTTACTTAGTTGCCTTTCCCTTCTCAGGCCCACTGAGGAAGCAAAGGAACCTCCAAAGACTACGCCAGAGGATAATCATCGCCGTGAGATTTCTATATATTTTGTATTATGTAGGGAATCGAGGTGTTGTCATGATTATGTCTTTTTGAAGAATGAACATTGTATATTCAAACTTATGCTTTTAAAAATGTAGATCTGATGAAATTTCAGCAAAATTATTACGTTTTATAATAAGTCCAAATTTATACAACTGTGATTGGTCTCTTTTATATATATGTAAATATGTACATGAGTAATGATGTAATTTAATTGTGGTTTGCACCCAACATGGTTTTGAAGAAATAGTGATTTCAAAGTAGTGACGCGTCATTCTTGGATCCTCTTTAAGGATCGGGTTTGGAGTGTTACACACCTAGTCTCCTTTTTCACCATACTCCGTTCTACTTCTTTACAGTTGATGAGCCACAAGGAGTGGGCATTTCTTTAAGCACTGCACGTCTCCACCTTATATCATGCAACATCTTGAAACACTAAGGCCTTATATGTCTAGAGGTCCCATGATAGTGACAAATTACTTTGTGAGAAGTGGTTACCTTCTTTGCACTCTTGATCAACATAGGCTTTGAACATTCACCACAATCACTAGAACTCGAGGTCTTCACAAAGATAGTAGGACTCTGAATCACAACCTTTCCCTAGTCTATATACCCTAGTCCTCCCTTGCCTGGATCTCTCCTTCATGTTGCTTGGAATTTATCAAATTTGTTGCTACTAGTGGTAAATTTCTCGCGCATGTGTTTAGTTTCAACAATTTCTGTCTTAACCTTTACGTGATTTTCAAGCTCCTCTGCAAAAAGAGACTATTTTGCCTCAACCTGTTTAACTAACATAAAATTCACATCCTTCAACTACTTATTCTCTTGTAATAGTTGAGCATTGATGTCACATATGTAACACCCCTCACCCGTATTCAACGCCAAAATAGGGTTACAGAGCATTACTATACTTACGAAACAGTTAAACAACTACTTAAACATACATTTGCTCAATTCAATTATTCATCATTCATATCTCATTCAAATACAGTCACTTTATCCCTTAGAAGGACCTACGGGGCCTTAAACATGCTTTAGAAATGGTTCGGGACTAAACCGATAACTCGGGAAATTTTTGTGAAACTTAGAAAATTTTGCTTCAAACAGAGGGCACACGCCAGTGTGGGCAGGCTGTGTGTCTCACACGGCCACTAGACACGCCCGTGTCACCAGTAGTGTGAAAATAAGGGGTACATACTGACTTGGGTCACACGGCCAACCACACACCCGTGTGTCTAGCCCGTGTGCCCTTTGAAGTGGCCACACACGCTCGTGTGCCAGGCCGTGTGCTAGGCCATGTCAAACCTGTAGGGTATACTGACTTATGCAACACGGCCAAGTCACACGCCCGTGTGCTAGGTCGTATGCCAATTAGGGGGTATACTGACTTGTGCCTCACGGCTGATCACACGCCCTTGTGTTAGACCATGTGGAGTATAATGACTTTATTTAATTTCAACACCAGGGGACAGAAGACCATGTAACATAATCGTGTGTCACATACGGCTGAGACACACACCCGTGTCTCTGCCCGTGTGGACAAAAATAGGCTATTTGCAAAGCCATTTTGCCACCCTATTTTTACATACCTGCACAAACATAATTTGAAACATTTTGTAACTCAATAGGCAGCCAATCCATAACATTTCATACACATATTTGAATACTCATATGCAACCAAAGCATTCTACCAAGTTAAACCAAATCAAATGGCTTTATCATATGCCATAACATTTACCAAAATCACTAGCTTAAGTAACCATAACTAGCATCCTTATAACTAGCCTATACATGCCATATTTACATATCCATGAGTTCAAAAGTACCAATCGACAACTAGAAAGTGTGATGCATAACTCCGACTTTATCCGAATCGAGAGAGCTATCGAACCTCTATAAAACATAGAAAAGAAACAGAGTAAGCTTTATAGCTTAGTAAGCCCGTATAATTCAGAATTTAACTTACCATTTATACATAATCAAATAATTAAACAAAGTATATCAAATTCACTTGCCAAATGCCTATACACAAGCATTCATCAATATGTAAGTCTCATAAGTACATATAATCAACCTTTATCTCAATTTCATACATCTATGTATTATATCAAACCAAATTCATATAACATGTATAACATATGTAACAATTCATCCTCATTCATATAAACAAAAATCCATTTATATAACCAATAATTCATTTGTATAACCATTAGAAGAATTATGCCCATTGAACCTATTAGAATATCAATAGCTACACGGGTGATACACACTAAGTGTATTAATTGGTAATCCGTCAATTCATCATCGTATTCACTCTTTCAAGCTATGATCGGTGAACTCCTCCTGAGCTGATGAACAAGCTCTCTATCAAGTCGAAACAATAGCTCCGATGAGTCAGGAACGATAAGCTCTTATGAGCTGATATATCGGTAAGCTCATACGAGCTGCGGTGAGTTCGCAACACATGAAGGATCTCGACCTAAACGGTAACCCTAGTGACATGTCACTCATATCCTACGAATTCCTATGGTTCAAACGGGGCTCGGTAATCATTAGACTATATCAATAAGGCATTCGAATTTCAAGTAGATCATTTACTCAATTACATACATTCATTTCAAATAATTACAAGTAGTTAAAAGTTCGATCCTAATTATACGAACTTACCTCGTATCGCTCGGATAACAAATATCGGCTAATCGTCAACCTTTCCTTTTCCCCGATTTAGATTCAATCCTTTCTTATCTTGATCTATATATATTTCAAAATTAGCACATTCAGTATTCGGTCTATTCAATTTATTCCAAATTTCACTTTAAGGCATTTTTACACATTTGCCCCTAATATTTCACATCTTTTACAATTTAGTCCCTATCACATAAAATTGCAAATTCATGCAATTAATCACAAACCCATGCTTAACCGAATTTTAATGGACTCTAGCAGCCCATATCTTTCATTTATTTACACTTTTACCCACATAATTTTACATTTCCACAAATTAATCCATTTTTTGACATTTTTGTCAAAAATCACTTTACAAAACTAGTAAATCTATCAATAAACCTTCATAATCTATCATCAATATCAATTTTACTCAAACATTCAACAATGGAAACATGTTAAATCTTTAACAGTTTTGAAATCTAAGGTACGGGCTACCTAGAATACGAAGCAACGATCATAAAACATAGAAATCATTAAAAACAGAGCAAAAATAGACTTACAATTGAGACTTGAAGTAGCCGAATGTTTCAAACCCTAAATTAGCTTATCTTCATGCTTCATTTCGGCCAAAGATGATGATGATAAGAATAGTTTTATGTTTTGTTTTATTTAATTCATCATTAATAATAAAATTCTAAATTTAACCTTATTATAAAACTATTATAATCACTTAATGGTTGTCCATAATAGTCCACTCACCTTAATAATGGTCCATTTACAACATAAGGACCTCTTCTTTTAAGTTCCATAGCTATTAGGCACCTTTAGCTAATAGAACATCAATTTTGCACTTTACGCGATTTAGTCCTTTTTCTCAAATTAACCATTTAAACGATAAAATTTCTTAACGAAATTTTCACACAATCATTAAATCATGTTGTAAACATTAAAATAATAATAAAATAAATATTTTGTCCTCGGATTTGTGGTCCCAAAACCACTTTTTCAATTTGACTAAAAATGGGCTGTTACAACATACTTCCCACCATTTCCCTAACATCAAAACCTACATTTGAGTCTCCGTCTAAATCTACATCATCTCCTTTGATAGCACTGACAATGAAAGCAACAAAATTATTATGATTATCAACTTCTAAATCTAAGCTATTCGATGAATCTTATCATTCTAGGTCACATACAGTGACTTCTTTCTCTTTTTAAGAGTGTTTGCACGCTCAGATTGTATATGACCATTTCCCTAACACTCATAGAACTGGACGCCATTTTTCTTATCTTTATCAAGTTCCTTTTTAAAGATAATTCCCTTTGATTTGTTTCTAGGGACATTGGCACTGACTTCAAACTTTATGAACCTCATTGTCTACTTCTTGGAAGCTTTATTAAAGCTCTGCGTTTTGGGAAGTTGGCATTGCCTCAGCAACTTGAAGAGTAATGTTTAAATCACCTTTTACCATGCTATGTTTAGCTTCATCAAAATTCATCTCAAAGGTCTATAAATGGCCAATGATGTAATGCCCTAAACCCAATTTGATTCACTGAATCTATATCTCGGGTGTTATCACACGAATACAAACATAACCTTAAACTAATATAACAAATCGTGATTACTTACAAATTTGATTGAGCATAAAATCAACAATGACATATACAAAGATAAGTAAAGTAATTTAATTACAAAATTTATCATATAATAACATAACCTATTCCATTTATCCCAAGTATAGAGTTTTATGTAGTACAACTAATTTTTAATACACCACCAAGCATGTTTTGTATGCATAATGAACTGATACGCAACTTCCTTGGCGTAGTCCCAGCATCGTCCCTCTTGGCATAGCTTCTCAGCATACTAACATGCAACCGATATACAAAAAGATAAGTTCATAAGAACTTAGTGAGAAAAACACCATTTATCTTAGTTGATACATGCATAGTATAGCTGATGATTCATGATGTCTATCTTACTGTTCTTTGACATCTAACTTCCTTCTGGCGAATACCCCTCACGTTCTAATTTTTTTGTAAACACTACTTATCATACTTTACCTTGAACCCATTTCTATTTCCCATCAATGACTCCAGTTCTTCAGTCATATCTTCAAATATTAATATTTATATCTCCACTAAAATTCCAATACAATGACCAATGCAGCCAGAAAGGCATTTCATTTACAACTTAACCTAAAATCAACCGTACAATCAAAATTCATGAATGAGTACAACAAAGGTGGTGGAAACCTTCATCAAACATTCAACTTTGAACATTTGTTTAGGACATATTTACCTTGAAATTTCCTAAACCTTTCCACATCTCTTTACATCTTTACCTTCAGTCATTACTTAACTTATTTCGTACTTACTTGGAACCCAATAGATTAATACTCAATTTCATTAATCATACTTAAATACCATACTAAACACGCCAAATCGTTTCATATAGAACTCACCATACGGGAAATCCTCCAAAATACACAACGAAGGCACCTCTTTTAGATCACACCACAAATCATTCCTTTAAGATTTTGCCACAAAGGCAGTTCTTTCAGAGTACACCACAAAGGCAATTCTTTCAGAGTACACCACAAAGGCAGTTCTTTCAGAGTACGCCACTAAGGCAATTCTTTTAGAGTATGCCACAAAGGCAGTTCTTTCAGAGTACACCACAAAGGGAGTTCTTTTAGAGTACACCACAAAGGAAATTCTTTCATAGTACGCCACAAAGGCAATTATTAGTTGTCGTGCTTACGATATGGATTTTCCTAAATTCACATTACGTGAGGTTTTCCCATCATCGTCCTGGAACATACAAAGGACCACATTGGGTAATCACAATCCATTAGTCCCTTTTAAGAAGGTGCCATGACCATTGACTTTTCCTTTAGAGTTTCTTATCAGAGTTTGTGTTTTCTATCTCAACGGGCTTCGTTAGATACCACCACAGTGACTAAACACAGACCCACTTTATAGACTCTTCATGCATTAACACAATTTATATAACACCCCATACCAGAGTCCGAGACTAAGACTGGATACGAGACATTACCATGCTTGAACTCACTTAATCATGTACTTACGGGCTATAAAATTTCATTTCGAATTAAAAACTTCTCTTTCTTAGTCAAATCAGACATTTCATGGGCCTACAAGGCCTCAGACTTACGTCCCGAAACTTTTGAAACTCATCTGGAAACTTTCTCTCCAAACAGGGGTCACACGTCCGTGTGACTTGGGACACGCCCGTGCACCCCTAAAATAGGCCCGTGCCTTTCACCCGTGGTGGATACTGGCAAATTACACATAGCCTAGACACGCCCGTGGCCCCAAACCGTGCCCTACGGTCAAGGCACATGTCCGTGCTTACCACCCGTGGTGCACACTGACTACCTTAACACGGCCAAAGTCTAGACACACGCCCGTGTGACTAGTCTGTGGTCTATTCTGACTTAAGATACAAAGGTGTAGGGTGCACACGGCCTAGACACACGCCCGTGTGTCCATCCGTGTGGGCACTTAGAGGCTATTTACCAAGCCAATTTCCACCCTGAAATCAAGACCAAACTCATGCTCAATTCAGCAACTCAAGTATTATATCTAACATGAACAAGGATGCATACTTCATTGATAGATTAAAACATACATACTTAATCATTCATGACTCATTTCTTTGGCCATATACAAAAAGAATACTAAGCTTGATAGCCAACACTTTGGCTAGTTTTAAAACATAACTCAAAATGAAATGTTTCTTATACATGCCATACTTAATATAAACAACTTGGATATACCAAAATAGTGATTGATAGTGTGCTCCGAGCTCCGGTGATGATGATCCACGAGATTAGCTAGGCGGGACTACATGGAAAGAAAGAATAAAGGATGTAAGCATTTAGCTTAGTAAGTTTGCATGTAATTCTCATAGAAATATATTTTCTTAACATTAACCATTCATCATAAACAATGGCATTATGAATCTCAATGATTCAAGCTTACTTACTCTTACTGATTCTTACAGATCTCATGGTACTTACTATTCTCATGCTCGTACGGTAAACAATATACTTGTATCACTTGATCACATAGATCAGTATACTTTACTATGATAAGTATAATTTTAGCTTCATCATTCATGTCATAATAATACTCTTAACTAGCATAACTTGAAAATAACTTTACTTACTTAACTTTCTTACTATATCATTTGAGCTTTACTCTCTTGCCCGATGAATTTCTATGAATAACCGAGGATATTGAATCTCATCCCACATAACTCGATGCCAAAGCCACATCCTCGATATGGTCTTACATGGGATAGCTCATCTTGGTATTGATGCCATGTCTTGACATGGACTTACTCAAAGTCTTCCTTGTGTGTTCCCTTGGGAACTTACCATCGCCATGTCTTGACATGGTCTTACTTGGTATCTTTACTCATGAACTGGTCAATGCCTAGCCTTGGCTTGGACTTACATGAAATATTTCTTGTTACTCACCAATGCCATGCCTTGGCTTGGACTTACATGGAATCTCTAGCTCATGATAGCTTTTCAATGCCAAGACTTGTCTTCGACTTACATGACATCCTTGCTTGGAGACTCACCAATGCCATGCCTTGGCTTGGGCTTACATGGGTCTTCATCTCATAATAACTCTTCAACGCCAAGACTTGTCTTGGACTTACATGATAACTTGCTTGATTGCCGATGCCATGCCTTGGCTTGGTCTCATACGGACTTTCTTATCTCATGTGGTGGATAGAGTATCCTAAGCAATTCAATTTCAATCGGGACTTTCTCATGCTAAATCTCATTAATTTCTTTATTTAACATAGCAATAAGCATTTCTATGGTAATAATGTACATTATACTAAGCAATTCAATGATAATAATCATAAAGCTTTGAAATCATACAAACTTACCTCAATAGACAAAATGTATGTAGATATGCAATTTAGTCCTCGACTTTGTTCTTGCCTCGGTTTCGATCGGGGCTTCATTTTTCTTGATCTATAATAATAATTAGATCATTTAATACTCATATTGACTAAATTGACTCTTAACTCATACTTTGGCAAAATTACTATTTTGCCCCTAAACTTTCTCATATTTGCACTTTTGCCCCTAGGCTCGTAAAATAATTCTCATTCAACTTTCTTAAACATCATGCTTAACTGATTCATTTTCTCTACTATAACAATCATAAATTCTCACTATTTCTAATAGGTATTGTAACACCCCAAACTCGGACAGGACACCACGTCCGACTGCATATATTCTGGGAAAAACGTTTTTGAGTGAACAGATTTTCCGTTTAAAGGCGGGGTAAAAACGTAGGGAATTTGAGGAAAATTGAAGTAGGCCTGTTTGATTAGATTTGAAAACTTATCCAAAGTATATAGTTAAAAACGAGTTGATTTCATTTAGCATATCCACCAGTTTCTTAGTGCTATTTTGAAACATTTTTGACTTAGTAGAATATCGAGTTTGGTTTGAAGCTCACTTGAGGTTACTTTATAGCAAAGCATAGTGAGATACCCGATGGTATAGTTTAAAACACATTGCGTTATAGTTTTTGAAAACATTATCTTACCAAATTTTTAGTAAAATTTCATACCAAGTTATTTGTTAAGCGGTTGAGAATCTAATTAAAGCATAACCATCAAAAACATAATTTAAAGGCCTCTTACAAATCCAAATTAAAAACCCAAATAAGAGTAATTAAACTAAAGTACCCAAATGATAGAGTTTGAGTAAAACTTTATTAAGCTTGGCATGAGCACCCGAGTCCATCCGGCTCCATGTCCGCGCTCTACGGGTCACTGAAATGTCAAAGGAGAGGGTGAGTCGAATGACTCGATGCATAAATCCCGCTCCCGATAGAACAACATGCTAACACACATCACACATAGCAACATAATTAATGCAACCCGATCCTAACCATCCGTATCGCCTTTTCTACCCGTGTGGTACCAAACCACTGGTGGTGCCAAACCACCGGTGACATATAGTCACAATGTGTTACCAAAACACCGTGTCCCAAAGACACAAATGTGCTACCAAAGCACTCGTGACCAAGTCACAAATCCAATGATGGGGCCAACCCATCGTGTGATACCAATCACTAGCAGACGATCCCATATCTCATGTGGGGCCAACCCACGGTGGTGTTAACCACGGGGACAAGTCGCAATGAGGTGCCCAACCTCCGTGTCCCAAAGACACAAATGTGCTACCAAAGCACTTTGGTGACCGTAGTCACGATAATCAAATGATGGGGCCAACCCATCGTGTGATACCCAATCACTAGCGCATTTATCCCATATCTCAAAGTGGGGCCAACCCACGGTGGTGTTAACCACGAGGACAAGTCGCAATGAGGTGCCCAACCTCTGGTGTCCCAAAGACACAAATGTGCTACCAAAGCACCGTGACCCAAAGTCACAAAGTGTGTTACCAAAACACCGGTGCTCACAAGGCACAAAGTATCACCGCTCCCTCCACTCATATCACCCATCAACATACCAACTCATGTGATCATGCATATCATACTAGTCATGCTTATCATGCCAACATGTCTAGCATTACATCTCATAGCATACATAACATAGATCATAATACCCAAGGTATCCACAATAGAACTGGTAATAAATTAGACTTACCCAGATATCGCATACATACCCCCGTTGGGTATCCAATTATCCGTCATCTTGGTATAGTTTTTAACGAGCAAACAGGTTTATTAATAACATTACTAGGTATAGTGTGTTAGTTTACACACTGTAATACGAGTCTAAAGATCCCAACGAAACGACCTAAATCCCTCGAGTATCAAGCTCTATAACAATCGGCCAACATAGGGGTTAGTACACAAAAACCATTCGGCCAAAGGCTTTATACCAAGAGTCATCTCAAACCCTTACCTTCACTTCTTAACTTGGTTTCCAACCAACCCCGAACCTCAATGGTCCTTCTAAGACAATCGGCCACCACCTTGAAAAGAGTAACAGCTTAATCCTTTATCATTCACGATTTAATCGAAACTGACGATTTAACTAACAACAACCAATCACTTACCCTTACTAATCAATTGATGAAGAAAACGGCTCCTCTTGCTTGCTTCCACAATCCAATGATCCTATAACGAAGAGAATAGAAACACGAGATTAACACCTAATATTCGGCCAAGAAGAACCACTAGGAGAAGGAAAAGATTCGGCTAACACCTTAACAAAGAGGGGAAAGAAGTTTCGGCTTCACACCAAGGAAGAGAACTCAAGAGAAAAGTGGGGAAACAAGGGGTTGATATTCGGCTAATTAACAAAAAGGAACAAAGAAAAGAAAAGTGCTTTCGATTTGAAAGAAGAAGCAATGGAGAAAAGTATTTTGGAGAATGGGGTTTCGGCTATCAAGGTTTCAAAACAAAGAAAAGAGTATGGAGAGAAGAGAGTTATAATTTCGGCTTACTCCAATGAAGAAGGAAGAAGATGTGGAAGGGACATTCGGCCACAAGCTCAAAATCAAGAAAACAAAGCAACTTTTCGGCAACTAAAGGGGTTTGATGTTTTCGGTTTCAAGAAGTGTAGAAGATGAGAGAAATTCTTTAGAAAGAATCGGCTTACCCTTTGATAAAAAGAATGAACTTCCTTTTTACCCAATATGACCAAAATGCACCAAATGAAAAGTGCATTTCGCACACTCTTTCCCCCACACTAAGCCGTCACTCCCCCTCCAACTCCCCCCTAAATTCGGCCAAATCCCCCACAACACTCCACTCCACACATTCAAACAAGCATGACCAAGTCTTCCTCCTAAACTCACTCTCCTCCCACCATTTGAACGGTTTGACCAAGTCCAAAGAAGAATTTGAATTGCCTTCTACTTCCTCCTCCCATGCCAGTCCAAAATGGGAACCAAAATGGGGACTTTGCACTCGAACACTAGACCTCCACCCCATGCATTTGACGCCACACCTAGCTCCCAAGTAACGCATGCTTGCCACTTTGCCATGACTCACTTTTTTTGTTCAACAAAACCCCAAATAAAACTCTTATACTCCAGCTTCCTCGGCTCCTCTCCTATAAAGCCTAAAAACAAAAATTCTCCTACCTACTCAGGGCACACTCCTAACCTACAATTAAGCTCAAAACTACACAAACAAAGAACACAACACACTTAACACATGCAATATCATGCAACAACAAAATAGCCCCTAACCCGGATATTACAGCTTCTACCCCTTAAAAATAATTTCGCCTCGAAATTACGATCAAAAAGAGTTGCGGGTATTGCTTGTCTCATCATATCCTCGGGTTCCCACGTAGCTTCTTCTACGCCATGATTCCGCCAAAGTACCTTAACCAAAGGCACAGACTTCTTACGCAGAACCTTCACATCTCGATCAAGAATCGCACGGGTTCTTCTTCCATGGTCAAGTCCGATTTACCTCGATCTCTTCCATCGCTACCACATGCGGCGGATCCGAACGATACCTCCAAGCATCGAAGCGTGAAAACGCGTCGTGAATCGACTAAGCTCTGCGGCAACTCAAGGCGATCGCCATCGTCCAACTCGTCTCGTAACCTTATACGCCCAATGAACCTCGGACTTAGCTTGCCTTTCTTCCCGAATCTCAACACCTTTTTCCAAGGTGAGACCTTCAGAAAACTCGATCCCCACAAATAACTCTATATCTCTCCACTTAAGATCGGCATAAGACTTCACGGTCCGAAGCTTCCTTCAATCTAGATGAATCAACTTAACCTTGTCTTCGGTCTCAAAGAACCAACTCGGGTCCCAACAACCGACGCTTCACCCAACTCCGTCCAACACGTAGGTGAGCGACATTTCCTACCATCTGACGCCTCATACGGTGCCATCTTAATGCTCGCAGTAATCTGTTGTTGTAGGCAAACTCAGCTAATGGTAGAAACTCCTCCCAACTACCTCAAAAATCCAAGATACAACCTCTCGGCATATCCTCTAAGATCTGAATGACCCTTTACGATTGGCCGTCGATCAGGGGTGAAAAGCCGTCTTTGAAATCCAAACGCAGTACCCGAGCTTGATGCGGTGCTTTCCGAGAACCTTGACGTAAATCTAGGATCCCTATCCGAGATTATCAAACCGCACACCGTGCAACCTTACTATCTCGACACATACATACTTTCGCTGGCTTCGAAGTGAGTAGTCAACCTCACCGGAATAAAGTGAGTGATTTAGTCGACGATCCACCACTACCCAAATCGAATCCTTCTTGCTTGGCGTGGCGCGTAACCCACCGAAATCCATGGTTATCCTTTCCCACTTCCATCGAGGAATCTTCACAGTGAAGCAAACCCGACGGCAATCGGTGCTCGGCCTTGACTGTGACAAGTCGACACTTCCCAACAAACTCGACACCTCTTTCTTCAAGCCAGGCCACCAAAATCGCTCTCTAAGATCCCTATACATCTTGCTACCTCCGGGATGCATAGCATAAGGATCATATATGTGCGCCTGAAGAATCTTCGCCTCGGCCAACATCTTTAGGCATACAAGCCTTACCTTGAAAACACATAACCCCATCACGGACAAGTTGTAACCCTCCAAACCACCATCCTGCACTGCAACCTTCGCGCACTCGGCACCTCATCCAATAATCGCTTCTCTCTCGATCTGCTTCAACCCAAGTAGGCTTAACTGCAGCTTACGCGAGAATACTCCCATCATCATACAAACTCAAGTGGGCAAACAATGCTCTTAAATCTGAAACAACCTTGCGGCTCAACGCGTCGACCACCACGTTAGCCTTGCGGATGATACTCAATCGAACGATCGTAATCTTTCAGCAACTCAACCCATCTGCGGCGCCTCAAATTCAAATCCTTCGAGTCGTGAGATACTTGACTCTCTTATGATCTGCGTATGTAGACTATCGATCTCTCTCCATACAAGTAGTGCCTCCAAATCTTTAAAGCGAAGACTACAAATGCTAGCTCCAAATCGTCGTCGGATAGTTGACCTCATGTGGCCTCGGTACTGCCGAGAAGCGTAAGCCACAACCTTACCTTCTTGCATCAAGACACAACCCAAGCCCGTATGTGATGCATCGTAATAGACTGTGAATTCCTTACCAAACCTCGGGTTGAATTAAAACCGGAGCCTCGGTCAAAATCTTCTTTAACTTATCGAAGCTTTCCTGCTGCTTCTCGGTCCATACAAGCGGAACTTCTTTCCTCAAAGAACTTGGTCATCACCCGCCACTATCAACGAAAACCCTCAACAAACCTTCTGGTGAGTATCCGCCAAACCTGGAAAACTCCGAATCTCACAGCCAGCGACTTAGGCGGCTTCCAATCCAAAATCGCTCAATCTTACGAGGATCTACTCGAATCCCTCGGCCGACACTACATGACCCAAGAAAGTCACTTCTCTGCCGAACTCGCACTTACATGAACTTAGCATAGAGTTGCTTTTCCCTCAAAATCTGCAACACCACTCTCGCAAATGCTTATCATGCTCTTCCTCTCGCCCTGAGTACACTAAGATGTCGTCTATGAAAACCACGCATTTAATCGATCCTTTATCATTGAAACACCCTATTCATCATATCCATAAACGCCTGCCGGTCGTTAGTCAACCCGAACGGCATTACGTAAATTCGTAGTGCCCATACCGAGTCCAAACGCTTGTTTTATGGATATTCGCCTCCTTAACTCTTAATCGGTGATACCTGCACCTCAAGTCGATCTTGAGAAAACCGCAGCACTTCTTCAAATGATCAAACAAGTCATCTATCCGTGGGCAGCGGATACTTGTTTTTAATCGTCGGCTTGTTCAATCGGCGATAATCTATACACATCCGCATCGTACCATCTTTCTTTTTAACAAAGAGTACCGGCGCACTTACCCACGCGAAACACTAGGCCTAATAAAACCTCGATCCAATAATTCCCCGGATCTCGAGCCTTAAGCTCCACCAATTCCTTTGGCGCCATCCTATACGGAGCAATAGACACCGCGCGCATTCCGGTAATAGATCTATCCCGATCTCTACCTCGCGATCTGGCGGCAAACCCTAAGCTCCTCGGGAAAAACATCAAGAAAATCCTTAACTGCATTTAACCTTCTCCACGGTAGACCGCTTTAGCCTCCAAGGCATACACATGAACCACATACGCTTCACGGCCCTTCCCGACCATCTTCTGCGCTTTCCAGCAGATACCACATTTGATAAGTAATCCTCCTATTACCTATCATAACCACCTCATCACCCTCAATCGTCTTAAGAACCATGCGCTTGGCGCGCAATCCAACCTCGCACGGTACTTGACCAACCAATCCATCCCAAGAATCGGATCAAACTCCCGAACGGCGGTTCCATCGATCGGCGGCAAAGAAACACTACCCCTTGGAGTTCTAGCGGTACATTTCTAAACAAGTTTATCTACTACTACTGAGAATGACCTAGAGGGCTAATCACGATCATCGCCTGAGGATATCTCGAGTCTAAATCCATGGTCTCTACTATACTATCGGCAACATAAGAGTGCGTTGAACCCACATCAATCAAAGCGGTATAAGGAGAACCAAGAATCAAAAACGCGTCTGGTTATGACGTCCGGTCGCGTCGCCCTCCTCTCGGCGCCTCGCAGCATACACTAATCCGGTCGTCTAGCATCGTAACTACCCGCACCTCTCGCCTGCTCCACGGCCCCAACTAGAACCATTACCACCTCTGCCATTACCACGGCCTCTGCGGTGGCG